>CM062816.1:1825771952-1826371952 GCA_031772625.1 Pinus tabuliformis | reverse complement strand
TACCGAGGTTTGGTAAGCCCACAAAGTTAAGTACAGGATAAAATGCCAGTTTCGTTTGTGAACTCCTATCATTCATTGAAGCATTCACTTAAGGACTTTATTGATGGCTTCAATTTGTCCATTAAGCTATGGATAATAAGGAGTAGAACTATCATGTGAGAGTCCTAACTTGGTAGTTAATTCAATCATCATGTCATTGCGAAAATTTGAACCATGATCTGTAACTACAGCTTGTGGTACACCAAACCGTGCAACCACATGGTTGAAGAAAACAAGTGCAAGTGTCTCACCATTGTTGTTTAATGTAGGCATCGCCTCAGCCCATTTAGTAAAATAGTCAATAACGATAATAATATACCCATGCCCCCCGACCGAGTGAGGGTTACATGTCATGAAATCAATGCCCCATTTTGCAAATGGTCCAACAACGACAACAGGATGCAGTGGTGTGGGTGGCAATCAAGTTTTACAGTAAAAAATCTAGCATACATGACAACTTCTAACAGCGATAATGCAATCGCTAAATATGGTATGCCAGAATTAATCAGCATGAAGAATTTTCTATGTGGTAGCATAACTAGATAAATTTCCACCACAAGCACCAAAATGGAAATAATTTATAAATTTCTTGGATTCCTCATGTGTGAGGCACCTACGAAAAATCGTATCGATACCGTGACAATAAAGGGTGTCACCAATGATCATATAATCTTTGGCTTGATATCAAATACATTGTTATTGCAAGCGAGAGGTATCGAACTAAAAAGTTTGGGTTTGGAGATAGATCAGTATATCTCCATACCAAGGGTCAGATGGCGAGATTAGAAACAGAGACTCATCCAGAATTGATGGTTCTATTGTTGAGTCGATGGCAGTTGAGGGAATGTCGCAAAGAAGCTTGGAAAAAAATAGAGATTTCTTTAACTTGGATTTGATGAATTCCAAATCCAATTCCTGCAAAATGATGATCCATTTTGAATATTTCCCCCCCAACAATTGATGTGACAAGATGTATGTCATAGGGTTTCAATTCGAAATGACAGTGGTCTTTCGGAGTAGGATATAATGACGAAATATCTGTACAACTTGAATGGAAGCCAAAGCTAGGTTCTCCATGTAAGAATACTTAACTTCCGTATCATTGAGATTATGACTCAAATAATAGATCAGATGATCAATCCCATCTTCTTCTTGGAATAAAACCATAGCAATGGTTGTATTTGTAGTGGTGAGATACAGGAAATAGTCATTCTCATAGTTAGGGGAATACATTAATGACGCTCGAATCAGGGTATCTTTGGGAGAATCAAAGGAAGCTTGCGTAAGCTAGTCCCAATGGAAGGGAATTCCCTTTTTCAAAAGACAAGTAAATCCTTTATCCATTTCGTCATAGTTGGGAATGAATCTCCTTAGATAGTTAGCCTTCCCTTGGAGTCTCTATAACTTAAGTAAATTGGAAGGTGGAGGCAGATCAAGAATTGCCTTAACCTGCAAGGGGTCGAGTCAAATTCCTTCTTTGGACACTATAAAACCAAGAAAATGACCAGAACCAACAAAAAACACACATTTATGTGGATTGAGTTGAATTTTGTAGTGTCGACATCGTAAAAAGATGGCTCTCAAATGTTACGGGTGATCAACCTGTTTCTATGAATGAGCAGGTAAGTCATCTAGATAGGGTTGAACGATATGTTTGATGTCGTGGAAGGCATAATTCATTGCCCTCTAAAAAGTTGCCCCAACGTTCTTCAAACCAAAAGGGAGTTTCCTATATGTGAATGTGCCCCAGGGACAAATAAAGGTAGTTTTAGATTAGTCTTTTGGGTGGATATTGATCTTATTATAACCGGAAAACACATCCAGCACATTCATCAATTATATGGTTGATAAAGGGAGTGGGATAGTTATCTTTTGTGTAGGTTTTAACCCCGTATAGAAATTACCTGCATACAAATTCTAAAACACAGAAAATAAACAATGCGAGAGCATAACACATAAAACACATATACATAGAGATTTTCCCCTGGATCCCAAAACCGGGACTACCAGCTTGATTTTTCATTATGTTCCTTTCAATTTTATAATACATATTTATACATGCCGAAGCATCCAATACCATGGACCGAAAAACATTGCATCCAAAAACATGTGCGAAAATCATGCACAAAACCATAGGTGGGTCCGCCCAACCTATCATAGGGTCCAAAACCAAATTTTCTGGGGCGCTGCCCTGGACCCCATAAAGTGGGGCTATGGGTACACCTCAAACCCCATGTGACCCCCCATCTAAACCCCCAATTAACTACATGGGCTAGTCATGGAAAGAATATAATACAACCTAACATTCTTCCACTTGTTGTTTTCTTTCCACAGGGGGCCACAAGAGAGCTTAGTCATTTTTCCAGCCCTGAAATGCCCATAGTCTCTCTACACCAAGAGAACTTCTCAGAGCTCATAGATTTTGTCAATGCATCTGTAGTATTCTTCAATGTGTTTACCTTTACCAACAACACCTTTTTTTCCTCTATCATATCCCTCACAAAGTGATACTGAACGTCAATGTGCTTTGTCTTTGAATGATATGTGAGGTTCTTTGCCAAGAAAATTGCACTTTGGCTGTCACAGTCTATCCTTATAGCTTCCTGTACTAACCCCATACTTGAACACAATCTCTGCAAACAAATTGCTTCCTTGCTTGCATGAGTGGCTTCCATGTATTCTGCCTCTATAGTTGATAGTGCCACTACAGATTGTTTCTTACTCATCCAATTGACTGCACCTCCAAATAGGTTAAACACATACCCACTTGTAGATCTTCTCTGATCTAGATCTCCAGCCCAGTATGCATCAAAAAATCCACAAATATCCAACATTCTATCCAATCCTGGTCTTCCTTGGTAGCACAAACCATAATCACTAGTGCCACGCAAATATTTGAAAACCTGCTTCACTGTTGTCCAGTGCTCCTTCCCTGGTTTTGACATAAACCTACTCAATACTCCCACTGCATGTGCAATGTATGCTCTAGTATAGACCATTGCATACATAAGGCTACCAACTGCACTTGCATATGGAACATGGGACATGTCTTCTTCCTCTTCTTGTGTCTTGGGACAATGTTCAGCAGATAACCTCACACCTATGGGAATAGGAACCTTCACCGGTTTACTATCCTGCATATTAAACCTCTGCAGTATTGTCTCGACATACTTCCTCTGGTTTAACCAGAGCTTCCTCTTTGCCCGATCCCTTTTAATTTCTATGCCCAAAATATAGTTTGCAGCACCAAGATCTTTCATGTTGAATTTGGAGGACAATTGGGTCTTAAAATCTTGGATAATTTCTTGTCATTTCCAACCAGCAACATATCATCCACATACAGGACCAGCTAAATAACACGGTCACCAATTAATTTAAAATACGCACAATGATCTGCTTTGCTTCTGGTGAAGCCAAGTCCCCATATAAATGTATCAAATTTCTGATACCACATCCTTGGTGACTGTTTTAACCCATACAGAGACTACTTTAACTTGCATATTAGTTCTTTCTTACCCTTCACCGTAAAGCCTTTAGGTTGCTTCATGTAGATTTCCTCTTCCAGATCCCCATGAAGAAATGATGTCTTTGCATCCATCTATTCTACCTCAAAATCAAAAGCAGCAGCAACAGATAAAAGTAATCTAATAGAAGTTACCTTGGCAATAGGAGAAAAAATATCACCAAAATCAATTCCCGGCACCTGGGAATAACCTTTTGCTACCAACCGAGCTTTGTATTTCTCCACTTTTTCTTTTGCATTTGTCTTATTTTTGAAAACCCATTTGTTTCCAATGGGTTTCCTTCCAGCCGGCAACTTCACCAGATCCCAAGCCTCATTTTTGTGCAAAGATGCCATTTCATCAACCATGGCCTCTTTGCAGAGTTTTCCATCCTTTGAATCCACTGCCTCCTTCATAGTTCTGGGATCATCATCAGTAACAGAAAAAGAAAAATTTGAATAGAAAGCAGATGGACTATACCTTTCCGGCTTCCTTCTTTCTCGAACTGATCTTCTCACACCTGGAGTTTGTGGCTCTTCAGCTTCTGATTCGTCCTCTACTGTAGAGTTTGAATCTTCCTCCTTTAGCTCAAACTCTATCTTCTCATATTCCTTTGGTTGGACTTCATGTTTAATAACATCTTTTACCTCTCTAAACACCACATCTCTGCTATACACAACCTTCCATGTGTCTAGGTTCCAAAGCTTATAACCCTTTAAACCATCCTTATACCCAATAAAAATGCACTTTTTAGATTTACTATCCAACTAGGTTCGTTTCTCCTTTGGAACATGTACATATGCATCACATCCAAATACCCTCAGATGTGAAAGAGAGGGTTTCTTACCAGTCCATACCTCTTGTGGAGTCTTATCCTCCAACGCTGATGAAGGTGACTTGTTAACCAAGTAACATTCAGTATCCACCACCTTTGCCCAGAATTCCTGTCCTAGCCCGACACCACTGAGCATGGTTCTTGCCCTTTCCTTCAACGTCTTATTCATTCTTTCTGCAACTCCATTTTGCTGAGGTGTATATGGAGTATTCTTCTATCGTGCTATACCACACTTCCTACAGAATTCTTCAAATTCGTTGCTGCAAAACTCTCCACCATTATCTGTCCTCAACACCTTTATCTTCTTCTCTGTTTGATTTTCCACGAGAGCCTTAAATTATTTAAACCCGTCAAAGGCTTCAGATTTCTTCTTGAAGAAACATATCCATGGATTCCTTGAGAATTCATATATAAATGATAAATAGTACATAGAATTACCCAGTGATGGAACCTTCACAGGTCCAAACACATCATTGTGCACAAGTTCTAATATTTATTTCACCCTCTTACTACCAGAGGGGAAACTCACCCGATTCTGCTTCCCATATACACAATTTTCATAGAAATCAAAATCCAAAGAGCTATTACTCATACCTTATACCATACCTTTACCATGAAGTATTCGAATGCCCTTCTCTTCAATATGTGCAAGCCTTTGATGCCACAACATGGTCTTTTCTCCAAAGACCACTAGATTTTCTGCTCCACTTTCAGGAACCACAGAACTGTTGCACCCATCAACAACAATGCTACCTTATAGCTTGTACAGAGTTCCAATTCAAACTCCCCGCATCAATACCAGTGATCCCCAAACCATTTTGCAGGTATCCTTGTCGAACATTGTTTTTACACCTGCATCATCCAGCTTGCTTACCGAAATCAGATTTCTGGCCAATGTAGGAATATGCAGAACACCCGGAAGTGTTCTAACCCTTCCACCTTGCAACTTCAACTTTACTTTTCCATGACCAATGATTCTAGACTTCCTATCATCCCCTAAGAAGACATCACTAACATCGTATTTCTCATACTGCAAAACCACTCTCTATGGGGAGTAAAGTGAAAGGATGCACCTGAGTCAATCAACCATGCCTCATGATCTACATGTGTACTTGAAGAAGCCAAGTACACATCCCCACCTTCATCTGAGGTGGTTTTTGCCTCTGCAGAAGGAGCATCATTAGATCCCTTTCCTTTATCAGGAACTCTAGATTTACAGTCCCTTTTGTAGTGCCCTTCCTTTTTGCATTTCCAGCACACCACCTTTACAGGTTTTCCTGGATATTTAGATCTCCCACTCGATGACTTATTTTTGTTTCTATTCTGGGACTGTCCTCATACAGACAAGGCATCACCATTCTGGCTCTCCGTATTTTTCCATCTCATCTCCTCCATCAACAAGGTTGAGACTATTTCATCAAACTGCAAGGCAGTTGCATTGCTACCTATTGCAATAACTAGACTATCCCACGAATTTGGTAGAGAACACAATAAACTAATGCACTTATCTTCATTTGAAATTTTAATATCAACGGATGCTAACTGACTTACCATAGTATTAAATGCATTTAGATGCTCTGTCACCGAGTCTCCATCTTTCATCATCAGGTTATACAACGTTTTCCATAGGAACAGTTTATTCACCAGAGACTTAGATTGGTACAAATTCCCTAACTTGTCCCACAAAGGTTTTGCCGTAGCTTCCCCTGATACATTCAGTAATACTGAATCTGAGACACACAATCGTATTGTGCTCTTTTCCTTTCGATCCAACTTCTTCCATTCTTCATCAGGCACTCCCATTGGTTTAGTACCTGAATCTACCGCGATCCACTGATCTTTATCCACCAATAGATCCTCCATCTTGATTTTCCACAACTCAAAACTCTGACCATTAAATTTCTCAATATCTATCTTTCCATTGCTCGCCATCTTCTTTCACCACTAGAATCGATCTCATAGATCTCCCACTGAACATGGTCTACCACAGGCCCGAGCGAAACCCCTTAGCAACAAAGGCGTCCCCTTGAAGCCAAAACTGCTTTGATACCGAATGTAGGTTTTAACCCCATACAGAAATTACCTGCATACGAATTCTAAAACATAGAAAATAAACAATGCGAGAGCATAACACATAAAACACATATACACAGAGATTTTCCCCTAGATCCAAAAACCGAGACTACCAGCTTGATGTTTCATTATGTTCCTTTCAACGTTATAATACATATTTATACATGCAGAAGCATCCAATACCATGGACCGAAAACCATCGCGTCCAAAAACATGTGCGAAAATCATGCACAAAACCATAGGTGGGTCCTCCCAACATATCATAGGGTCAAAAACAAAAATTTTCTGGGGCGCTACCCTGGACCCCATAAAGTGGGGTTATGGGTACACCTCAAACCCCATGTGACCCCCCTCTAACCCCCTGGTTAACTACGTGGGCTAGTTGTGGAAAGAATATAACACAACCCAACATTTTGGACAAGAATGATTAATATCCCTATAACCAACACACACTCGTATTGTTCCTTGTTTCTTCATGACATGAACAATATTGGAAACCTAATTGGTAAGAGGAATGGGCTATATGAAACCAGTATGCAAAAGTTTTTCATCTCTTGCTTTTATTGCAGCAGCCTTCATCGGATGAATAGGATGGAGATGCTGTCGTACCGTCTTGACATCAAGATACATTTTAATCTCGTGTTCAACTATACTAGAATCAATACATGGTATTTACTCATATGACCAAGAAAATATATCGCAGAATTCATGAAAAAGAGCATGGTAAGTTCCAAGTTCCGATGGAGAATAATATTTGCCAACATGGATGTTTTCTACAATTCCAGGTTTGTTCGAAATATCGATAGAAATGGTTTCTTCAATATTCGATAAGTTTTGTTCGGAATCGACTGTGTCTATAAATACAGAATTTGAAAGGAAATCAATGATTAAAGGGCGATTTAGTTCATTTGGAATATATTCTATGTGATCTGGAAGATGGGATTGATGATGATAATCTGCCCATGGTTCTTCTTCTGTCATCATTAATTGGATGATTCCTTCATTAGTAGAAAATGTACATGTAAGAGGATCAGACGAAGTACAATATTCTAATGAACGATCAACCCATACAATTGGTGATGATGGACTTGGATTTGCTGTGCAAGACAAAAATATTGATTTCTATGCCAACTCAATTGGGTTTAGCTGCGTGGTATCATTATGCATATCAAATTCAGAATTATTAGAAATCTTCCATGAGTCAGATGAAGTGGAAGATATCATGTTACAGGTCTCAACTTTTGCAACTTCTGCCATTTGTGATGGTGATGATAGTGAAAAGGTGCCCATTAGGGAAGAATATTTGAAGAGACCTACTCCAATATTCTGAAGAGATAGCAGAGGTCTATGAACTAATGGAACGCTTCGAGTTGCCTATGAACTAGAGGCGAAGAAGGCTAGTTGATCAATTACTGTGATTCTGCCTTTATGAGGGAAAGCGATCATACGAAAGTTTGTCGAAACCACAACAAGCATAGTGTAAACCCACAATCTTCCTAGTAAAATATTGTAGTCAAGGGGTCCGTCAACAACCTCAACTTCAACAGTTACAGTTTTACCCCTAGTTCTATCTGCAGGTTACTTAAAATTCCACAAGGTGTATAAGTGCGAACATCAAAAGCTTTTAACATCGTAGGTGATCGTGACAAAGGTGGTGAGCCAAGTGTTTTCTAGCAATTCATTGACATGATATAGGTAGATGCACCTTTTTTGGTGAATGATGTGATTCAAAGCATTCACTTGTATCAAGAATGTTATCTGTGCTGGTAATTGTGGCATATAACCCGCATGGTTAAAAACTACGAGATTGGAATCCGTTGGATCAATTCCACCAATTGCTGATAATAAAGCATTCTTTTGGGAGGGAAAATTTTGAAGCACCTCAAGCATCGACATAGCAGAAGGTGACTAAGCCAAATCCTCTACTATGTTATAATTTTGCATTGCTCGAGCTCGAGGGTTGAATGTAGATTTATGAACAGCTCCCTTAGGAGGTTTTATTATTAAATCTAGTGTAATGGGTGGTGGAATGGAGTCAGACGAAGTCAAAGTCGAAGTATTAGGTTGATCTATAGCCTGGTTATTCGACGATGATGGTGGATTACCGTAATTTTTACTTCGTGTAGTCACCAAAAGATTAGTCTTAGGCTTAGGGGTGGATAACATAAGCACTTGTGAAGTGGAAGCATGCTCTGTAGCAACCAAATGAGTCTCTGGGTTTGGAAAAGGGTCTGTCAACACAGCGGATGTACTAGAAGTCTTAAGAAGTTTTGAGACTTTAGAGCGGTGAGGATAGTCTCACATAAAGTGCTCCCATTACAAATTAAACATGGGTAATGAGGTTTCCTAGACAGAGAAGAGGAATCAGATGATTTCTCTTTAGGGGAAGAATTTTGTTTCTTTTTGGTTTTCCCCTTTTTCTTTCTTCCAGGTTGCTTTTCATTTTTACCTTTGTCAAATGACATGGCGTTTATTTCGGAAGCAATTGTATTATCAGGTGTATTAGAGGTTTGATTTGAAATAGCAATTGTTTGACTAGATGGTCTATTTGTGGTTTGAGTGCTTGAAGAACCTATCACACCATTACCGGCATGAGAATACTTACTGGATGGAGATGGTGTAATAGTAAAATATGGTCTAGATGCATTTGGAATATTATCATAGAGCATGCCAGACTGGGTGTAAATCAACTCTAAGTATTGGCCACAAGAAATTACTTGCTCTTTAGAAACAACTTCTCCTTTAGCCACATCCTCGGTGATATATGGAAACAAGGATTTAATAAACCACTAGGCTAAAATCTTATCAGGAACAAAAGTTTTGACAATTTGACAACGACGACACCACTCATGAATATTATCAAAAATGTGAGTAGCAGTGGTCTGTTTAAAGTTGGTCAACAATTCTGTTCCAGTTCCATATCTGATGGGTAACTGGAAATGGGTTAAAAAAGTAGTGACTAAGGTTGTGCAGTTGTCAAATGAAGCTCGTGGTAATTCAATATACCACTTTGCAGCCAGACCAGTGAGCGTTTGCTAGAAAAGATGTAGTCTTACTGAATCATAATTTAGGGAGTTGGTTGAACACCATAAATGAGAAGTCATAACGTGATTGGGTGGATCTTCTCCAGGGTTTCCATTAAACTTAGGAATATCAGAAGGCAATTTGTGTGGAATCACCGACGACCAAGCTGAATAAAGGATGGGATCATTGGTAAGCCGATTTATATCTGGAAATTCAAGTGTTGCGAGAAAAGCAACTATCGGTTTAGGTCGAGTTGAGCGTAACTAGGATAAGATGGATTTGCCTGGGAAATAGGCCTTTGCAAACTAGCATAAGGAATCTGTTACTAGTAACCTTGATAGGGGTAGGTTTGTTGAGAATATCCAGTATAAGGTTGTTGTTGGGAACCAGGATAAATTTTTTGTTGACCAAAATGAGCATAGGCTTGTTGACTAGAATCTGGGTAAGCTTCTTGTTGACCAAACCCAACATAGGCTTGTTGACCAAGTCCAGGATAAGTTTGGTATTGTTGGAATTTTTGTTGTTGGTATTGTGGCTTCCACGGTTGTTGATACAATAGTTATTTCCCACCAGTATAAGTTTGACTATGTTGTGGATAAATTAGACCAATATAAGTCTGAGTCATCACAGTTAATGGTAAACTGGCTTGAGGTTGTTAGATTCCAGACAGAAACGGTTGTTGTAAAATAGCCTAAGAAGAATGAGTCTGTAGTCTTGAAACTTGAGGGTAAGAGGTTGAAGGATCATCTTGCAAAGGTTGAGATACAATCAACTAAGCTTGCGACTATGGTAAAGTCATAATGATAGGCATAGTAGGTATGGATGAAATAGGTTGTATTCGTTGTGATGAATACACAAGCCTTGGTTGAACAGGCATTGTAGGCTACCATTGACAAACAATCATTCCAGAATAAGTTGGACCTAAAGATGATGGTATACTGCAATATAGTGGTCCCCCAGAGTATGGAGAATAAGCATATTGGGCATATTGTTCTCCATATGGAGGTAATCTAGTGTTAAGTGGATACATTGGATGGTAACCAGATGGACCAACTTGATATTGAATTGATGGATCAAACTATTCAGTATCCGTAAGTGAAGAAGCAAGTAAAGTTCTTGTGGACAACATGGGTGAACACCATGGACTAGAAGAAACATCGGAGTGAGTTCCAGATAATGATTGGTAACCTAGTGGGATGGACGGACCACCATACAAATGTGACTTAGGTGTTGTGGTAAACATCGAAGAAGTAGCTAGTAACAGTAGATGTTGTCGCAGCTGTAACAGATGATACAGTCTGGGATGTTGTTTCAGCCATAGCAAATGACCCAATAAATGTCCTAATGAATCTATGATAGTTTTAAAGTAAACAGGATCAAGAGGAGCAATATAAGTTAATCGAGGAAAATAAGTATAAAGATAAATCCCTGTTCCAAAGCGAGTTGGAGTTCTAGGTGAAGTTTCTTCTTCAAATTCCTCTTCAATAGTAATCAAACTGGGTGGAAGGATTTCACCGTCAGGGTCTGTAATAAATTTCCAGTGTTTGACTCTATGGTAAAGTAGAAGTCTCAACCGTTACAAATGTCTGAGGATAAACCGGTCAATCGTCTTCTAGTACGGGAACAACTTTTGGTTGTTCAAATTCGGGATCCAAGTATTCTGGTAAAAGAACAACGGGTTCAAGATGAATTTCTTGAACAACTTCTGTTTCAGAAGTAACTTCTTGTTGAAATTGTTGTAACATATTTTGGCACACCTAAAATTTTTAATTTTCGGTGAAAAAATTGTCAATTTTTCACTAAGCTAAAAATGCTGAGAGATATATTATGCTTTTGAAAGATTTAATTTTCTTTTATATATTAATTTTTTATTTAAAATATATTATTTTTATAAAAATTATAATTTTTATGGAAATATATGTTTTAAATTTAAATTATATAATAAAATTAATTAAATTTTAAGCCTAAGTCAAACTAAGCATTCGAGCTTTATGAAGAAATATTAAAATCGCATTTGGAAAGGCAGATTTAAAATGTCAGGCAAGTCAAAGTCAGTCAATAAGGTAATGTTCGGGCATTTTTAAATGGTAGAGATCATCGAAAAGAAAATAGAATGGTCTCCATTCATTTCGGACCCCCCAGGGTCATTCGAGCTTTAACAGCTGGGGGGGGGGGATCCGAAATTAGTTGTTTTGGAAAAACAACTCTTGGGCACGTGGCATCATGTGAAGTAGTTTGCACCCCCTAGCCACGAAATTACTCACTATTATGGACCCCCTCCGAAATTTGTAGGTGGCCTCAGGGTTGGTCCGTCTCTAGTTTTTAATGACAATACAAGTTTATGAGCCCGAGAATTGTGAGTAGGTCAATCATGAGAAGAAGACCCATATGTTTTCTACTGCCTCTCCACAGTCGAAATCAGTAGATCAAGGGCAACAGGAATTACCTCAATGGCTTCAAATTGCAAAGTCGGCTAATGGTGCGAAAGGACCAGATATGTTGCAATCAAAAGATCAGGAGCATACCTGGAATCAGAAAATAGAGGAGCTGCAAAAGAAATGGAATGAAAATTCTATTTGCTGCATCCCCATTTTCATACATTTTAGCCACTTATTTTGGTTGATCAATCTCAAGGATCGCTGCAGGTATCTAGTCAAGAAAATTGATACAAATGGCAGGAGACAAAATGACTGTACTTTGGAAAAATTAGGAATTCAAGATCCACATAGAGGTAGAGACATATTCTCAATCACACTCGACTCCTTATGACAGTCACCTTCTCAGTCCAAGTGTGTGATGCATTTTCTTGCAAGGCAGTATCTTCTTATTTTTCCATGAATTTCTTGGGAATTCTCTGCAATACATAAGGGCTTTTACTGATTTCTACTTTACTCGGCCAGACTTTCTTCATACCATTTTCTCTAACAATGTTGACGATTTTTGCTTGTTTTTGGGTTTTGATTCAGCAAACATTGCATGATGTTATTTGTGTATTCAACATATTTTCAAGCATTTCACAGGACGAACAAGGTTGGGTTTCTCACAAAGGCTTTCTTCAGTATCTCAAGGTTGCCCCCTTCTTGAGTACATTGTTGTCTATGTTTCAGATATATGCAACTCAACCTTGGAGACTGTTGGTCAATATTGCAAAAAGCTTAAGGATTGCTAATTGGTCTTGTTAGATAAAGAAGAGAAAATCACTGATTTACCACTGGACAATGTCAGGGCTTTGCTACGTGGATGTCAAAAATTGAGTAGGTTTGCATTTTATGTAAGGCCTGGAGGGTTGACAGATACAGGTCTTGGTTATGTTGGCAAGTACAACACTAATGTCAGGTGGATGCTTCTAGGTTTTTTTGGTGAAACTAACCAAGATATTCTCAAGTTTTCCAAGGGTTTCCCAAAGCTGGAAAGGCTAGAAATTAGAGGTTGTTGTTTTAGTCAATCTGCATTGGTAGCTGTAGTGCTTCAGCTAAAATTGTTGAAGTACATATGGGTTCAAGGATATAATGAAATTGTTACTAGTGCTAACCTTCTAGTGATGGATCGACTTTATTGGAATATAGAGTTTTCTCCTGCCTTGCAATCGAGGGATGTTTCTAGAATTACTATCAAGTAGATGTCTTCTAATGCGAATATCTATGTAAAACATGAGTTCCAAACTTGCATGGAGAATCATCACTCGAGGATTATTAGGAGTTTAACAAATTTCCAGCAGTCATTCAACCAATTGACATATTCTTGGCATTAAAATAGTCAAAGAATCCATTTCCAGTATTAGAGGCAGAAGATTTTCCAACAACTCAAAATATTCTGTATTTTTCCAAAGATACTGTTTATTTTTAGTTTCTTGTTCAGGATTTTGTTCCTAAAAGTTTGTAACAGTTTAGGGAAAATTTAGTCTATATATTTGATCATTTGAAATAATGAGAGGGTGGGATTTTGATGCCAAAACTCTTCAGCTCTGTAATAACTTCTGTTATGAATTTCTTATGAAAGTTGTCTGACTCTAGTTTTGACAAAATTTTTGTTTTCCCTGGTATGTCTTTCTAGTGTTTCATATCTTATTTCTACACATGATAAAAGTGTTTATAGGAAGGTCTACAAAATCATTATCTTTAGAAAGATATTTGTTTATTGGGTTGTTTGGTCATCATAACTCCTCTTTAACTGGTTTTTGTTTTATGCTTTTTGAAAACCATTAAAAGAGATTAGCTTCTTAGGCTATTTGTCCGAAATAGCTCCTCTTGCAATTGGTTTCAATCTCACACTCTGTTTCCCTTTAAATCTGTTTTGTTGGGCTGTAGAAATCTTCTACATGCATCCAAATCTCCCTAGTAGTTAGATAGTCATGCTGACTGCTCATTATTAGGAATATTCTTACCTTCTTCCATCAAAATATCTAAAAAGTTAAGACATTCTGTCAGGCTAGAAGCTAAAACTTTGAAAAAGGATCTTGTAAGATAAGCTTTTACTCATTAATAGGGATTGTCATTGATCACCAAACACCCACAATTAAAACCATAAATCTGGCCATTGTGCTTCAAAAGCTGTTGTTCAGTGACAGGTGAACAACGTTAAACAAAGCCTCGTACCACTGAGGGAGCCCCTTCTGGTTCAAGGGCCAGCTTGAGCCTAAAGATTGGTTGAGTTGGTTTCCTGGCGTAGTTTTTGCAGCCAAGGACTGCCTACGGGAAACAGGGTCAGCATATGGCTCTATTGCTAGGGAGAAAACTAACGAAGAGATCTTTCTCAAGATAACGATAAATTTTATATCTATTTCTTGCTAGTGAACAAGGAATAGGCATTTGTATTGGTTGCATTATTTTCACCTGACGACTCCACTTTATCGGATGGCGATTCCACTGAATTACTAATCCCACTCTTTCCATATTTCAGCTGCCTTTACTGCTATGCAAGGTTCATTGATACTTGCAATTAGTAGTATATGTATCTCCCTCTGAGCCTTGATCAGAAATCTAAAATGTCAGAAGAGGATGCAAATTTTAAAGTACACCTATGAGTACAAGTTTTTGATGGGATTTTATGTTCATATTGTATATATTCTTTAGATTTTCAGCTACTGGAAATGTGTTTTGTGAATAGATCCACTCTATACTTGGTTATAGTAGAAAACACATTTCACCTAACAGTGTAACATTTCGAGTTCAGTTAGATAGTAGTGCGGGGATTGAATAGATATTTAGAGTTTCAGTATGCAGTAAATCAGCATGCTCATTGTTTATGAATGGTGTGACACATCAATTTATATTTTAGTCTATAATTTTCAGTTTTCAGTATGAAAGAGTATCCAGATTAGTACTGGCACATGGTTTCATTTTGCAGTTGCAAGTTGCAGTCTGCACTAGGAGGCTATTCAAATGGCAAGGTTGATCTAGGAGAGTTGGTTATGGCAGATGATGGTTGATGACCAGGTTTATTGTATGACTCCATGCCCAACGCTAAAGGCAACTGATCTTCTTGTTCTTTGCATCCCACAGGGGGAAGCAGTCCCCATTGGAGTTGATGTTGTAACATATTTTGGCACACCTAAATTTTTTTATTTTCGGTGAAACATTTGTCAAATTTTCACTAAGCTAAAAATGTTGAGAGATATATTATTCTTTTGAAAGATTTAATTTTCTTTTATATATTAGTTTTTTATTTAAAATATATTGTTTTTATAAAAATTATAATTTTTATGGAAATATATGTTTTAAATTTAAAGTATACAATAATATTAATTAAATTTTAAGCCTATGTCAAACTAAGCATTCAATCTTTATGAAGAAATATTAAAATCACATTTGGAAAGGAAAATTTAAAATGTCAAGTAAGTCAAAGTTAGTTAATAAGGTAATGTCTGGGCATTTTTAAACGGTAGAGATCATCAAAAAGCAAATAGAACAGACTCCATTCATTTCGGACCCCCCCAAGCCCATGTTTGAGTCAAATTTTTTAATAAAATTGTAAAGTCTCCACATTTTGTGGTTGCGGAGCACGAAGGTGTCATGTGTCATAAAGGGTAGTCTTCCCTTAGTTTTGTAAAGTAAAGTCATCTGTAAGAGATCTACCCATGGTCTGTGGACCATGGGATTGTATAAAAAGAGCTAAGCTCTAAGTAGGTTTTAGGGACATACAATGTAAGAGAGTTGTAGCTCTAAAGTAAGAAGTCTAAGTCTTAGGTTGTAGCATAGGTAGAGGCTCTGTTGCTGAGTGCAGAGAGGCCTAGGTTAGAAGTCCGCAGTTGAGTGCGCGGACCCCTGCAGCTATGTCCGTAGGGCGGACAGAGTTTGTAATCACTTGGAATATATCAATAAAGATAAATATTCAGCAATTCATGTATCTTTGTTCTGTTAATGCATCTTGATATGTTATGTAAGAACTTCCTTTATTATGCTTATGTGATGTGAGAATGAATGCAATTACGTTGAATAATTGAATGCAATTACTATTACCTGTTTATATGGTGTTAACTATAACTATTTGATAAGATAATCAAGTCACTTACATTAATTGGGGAATCTGCACCACACACTTCCATAGCAGCACGAAAGTACCTAAGCGGCAGGCTATGGTTGCGTGAAGGTCGATCATACCCTTTTGCAAAGGTATTGAAGAACGGAATAAAGACTCATCTTACAAGCCCTAGAGCGAAGCAACCTGCGCGAAGGCAGGGATAGAGGGAATCAAATGACATCACAACCATCTCATGGTGCAGAAACTTGGTTCCAGCATCCCCCCATACTGCTTCGGGTGAGACTTTAGTGTGGAAATTTTGAATAATTTAACACATATTCAACAGAGATTATCCTGATCATGTACTATTGTGGAATACATACACAATACATAAGCTCCTCTACGTTGATCATCAATATAGCAACATCAATAACAATAAAACATCAAGAGCATTCACACATTAACACAGTATGTAACCTGGGGAAAGCATCTCGCTAAACACCCCAACTATCTGTATATTAATGATTGAGACCATGTAACATTGAAAAGTACAATGCTTATCACAAGCAATCCAGTACCAGCTCCACCTGTTATACACAATACAGCTAAGATCTGATCTCCAAATCTATTCCACTGCTTGCCTGCCTCCACTGCTCAATACCTACTCAAGAATGAATGAGAATGGTTTACCAAACTTGTATTTCACCTCCAAAGAATCACTCACACTATGTTAGATGTGAGCAAAGGATATAATACTGGAAAAATACATGAGCAAACTCATTGGCATATTCAATCCCTTGATTGTGCAAGATATGATGCACAACTATAGTCACAACTGATAGCAATCTGATTCTCTAACACCTGTCCCTGCTGAACTGAACATGCAGTGACATGCAACTGAGTTAACTGATGTATTCTATAGTTGTATTATGAGTTAATAATTAGTTTAACAACTCATCATTAGTCTATTTGCATTTATACTAACTACAACTAGTTTAACCAAGTCAAACTGAACACAACTCCATCAACTCCACAATCAACTCCACCAAACTTAACTGATTGAGTTCTAACTCAAGTCATGCATGCAACAACTCAACTGACTCATAAGAAAAACATACTTCCTTCTGACAGCTGCATGGGCCACATCTGTAGCTCAAAATGAAGTGCTCCAAGAGAATAAGATCAAGTTTATAGTCCAAATATTATTATGAGACAATAATATTTGACTTTTCTATTTTGGATAGCCAGTCTAAAAATAGACTTTGATCACTCCTGTTGTGATCACTCCTACTGTGGTCACTCCTACTATGATCACTCCTACTGTGGTCACTCCTACTGTGATCACTCCTGCTGTGGTCACTCCTGCTGTGATCATCCCTACTGTGGTCACTCCTGCTGTGATCATCCCTGCTGGGATCCAAAAATAGAACTTGTGCCATAATTTTCCTGCGGGCCCACTTAGTGAAGGTGACTCTTTTCACTAAGCTCCATATCTTGTTGCAATCTCAACACTCCCTCTCGACAAGATATGGATTATCAGCAACCCCTATCCTGCCTCGATGGTACTCGAATTTGCTCCTGGTGAGAGCCTTCGTCAGAATATCAACATCCTGATCCTTCGTTGGAATATATGAAAGCAACATGATCCTCCGCTGCACACAATCTCTGATACGATGGTACCTGATGTCATTGCTGCCATATACTCGGCGTCTTGAGCTCCTTGCCCAATCTGCATCCTCCTGTCTGTACCAAGATCCATATCCCAATGTGCCTCTCAAGTAGCGCAATACATGCTTGCCTGCCTTCCAGAAGAGCTTGGTAGGATTAACCATAGCTTGTGAAAGCTGGTTAACTGCATAGCATATATCGGGTCGTGTATTAACCAAATACATCAGCGACCCCACCAACTGTCGATAAACAGTGGCATCCACTTCTTCTCCCGAAGTGGCATCCTCCTTCCTCCAACCTCCAGGAAGAGGAGTATCAACAGGCTTGCAGCCATGCATGTTGAACTTCTCCAGTATCTCCCGAGCATACTTGCCCTGAGAAACAAACATTCCACCACTGCGCTGCCATATTTCCGATCCTAGGAAATAGTGAAGGAGGCCCAAATCCTTCATCTAAAACTCTGTAGCAAGATCCTTCTTGCATGACAGTATCAATAGCTCATCACCCGTTAGAATCAAATCATCAACATACAGTACAATGATAAGCAACTTACCCTCCACCACAATCTGGTATAGGTTAGGATCCGCCTCGCTCTTGGAGAATCCAAGTCCTGTGAAATAGCTGTCTATCTGTGTGTACCAAGCACATGGTGCTTGCTTCAACCCATACAGCACTCTCTTGAGCCTGCACACATGCGACTCGCTGCTGAAGACCTCAAAGCCTTCGGGTTGCTCAATGTACACCTCCTCCTCAATGACTCCATTGAGGAATGCAGTCTTCACATCCATCTGATGAATGTGCAATCCCATCTGCGCTGAGAGAGCAAGAATCGTCCGTATGGAAGAATACCTTGCGACAAGTGCAAAGGTCTCCTCATAATCGATCCCCTCTATCTGTGAAAAGCCTCGGGCAACAAATCTTGCCTTGTACTTCTCCACACTCCCGTCAGCTTCCTGCTTAACTTTGTAGATCCATCTCGAACCCACCACTGATTTCCCTTCCGGTCTAGGAACAATCTCCCATGCACTGTTTCTGACAATAGAATCATACTCTTCCACCATGGCGTCTACCCATGCAGGATCCTCCACAGCTTCCTCGAAAGAGGATGGCTGGTCACAACACACTTGCTCATAAGAGCCATGTATCCAGTGTACCAATTAAGTGACTGTCTCTAGCTACGTTGGGTTGTAGGTGGTCCTACAACTTTCTCTGCATCTTGAGCCAGTCACTCAGCTTCTGTCAAGCGCTTTCACCCTCTGATGGTTGGCGCTGCATGAGTGGTCTCTTCCACTCCATGAACCTTGTCTTGTGGCTGATCCACATCCTGAAGCTCATCCTTAGGAACTAATAACTCCTCATCTGCATGAAAGTGTAGCTCCCTCTCCAGCGAACACTTCATGGCTTTCTCCTCCTGAAATTTTATATCCTGTCGCACGACAGTTTTACCACTATCTGGCAAATACACACGATAGTTGTGGGGCATATCAGTGTACCCCATAAATATCCCAACCTCTGCGGTTGGCTCCAACTTCTTCCTGGCATCCTTCGTCACATGCATGTAAATGTTAGCACCAAAAATCCTCAAATGAGAAAGATCAGGCTTCTTACCAGAATAAGCCTCCTCCGGTGTACTCATGCCAAGTATCCTATGAGGACAATGGTTCTGCACATAAACTACTGTATTGCATGCTTTCGCCCACAAGTGAAGGGGTAGGCCCTGATCATGCAACATTGCTCGTGCAGCACCCAGAATCGTTCTGTTCTTCTGCTCAGCTACCGCGTTCTGCTGTAGGTTATGGGGAGCTATGAGCTCTCTACGAATCCCTTCTGCCTTGCAGAAATCCTTGAACTCGTCCAAGATGTATTCACCACCATTATCGCTCCTAAGAGCCTTCAACTTCTTCCCCGGCTCCTTCTTGACCAGTGCTTTGAATTCACATAACTTTGAATATGTCTCGCTCTTCTTCTGCATGAAGAAGATCCAACACTTACGAGAGAAATCATCAACAAAAATCACACAATACCTATGTTTTGTTGTCGAAGCAACTGAGAAAGGTCCACACACGTCTGTGTGAATTCTCTCAAGGATCGTCGTGGCACGACTATCCTTCTCGTGAAAGGTGGCTTTCACAAACTTCCCCAAAGTACACCCCTTGCACTGATCTGACTGCGCAAGTGTGCCTTTAGGAAGCCCTATAGTGATCTGCTGCAGTATCTTCAAGGCTCCATGGTGAAGGTGACCCAATCTCCTATGCCACAACTCGCCATCATCCCGGCTCACCAATCCTTCTGCCTTGCCCTCCATTGTTGCGCATCCATCTACATGCAACTGATAAAGGTTCCTCACTCGAACCCCTATCTTCCGGGTCTCACTAGTTGTCTTGCTGCGTAGGAAAGCCTTTCCCTCGCTGAAAACAACATCATACCCCTTGTCTTCTAACATCGCCACTGAGATAAGATTCTTCTTCAATCCTGGAACATGCATGACTTCCTTCAATACGAAGGGTTTACTAGACTCCCTCTCAAAGGAAATGGTACCGATACCAGTCGCACTGTATATACCATCATCGCCCATCTCGAGGTGCACTCCAAGATCTTTGTCCTCCAGATCAGAAAACAAATCTCTATCTCCCGTCATGTGAAAAGACGCACCACTGTCCAAGAACCACACCGATCCCATCACACTTGAAACCAGGCATGCGATCAATGAAAAATCAAGCTCAATCTTTGAGGCTAGAGCCTCTCCTGCTGCCGATCCAGCAGCCTGCTTGTTCTTCTTCTTCTGCGGACAATTAGTGGCATTGTGTCTGTGCTGGTGACAGTGAAAACACTTCACCTTGGACATGTCCTGCTTCTTGCCTTTCGCACCAGACTGAGAAGCTTTCTTGCTCTTCCCTTTCTTTGCTTTGGTAGCCAAAGCGCAATTCTCTTCATCAGATACCTTTGATGAAGATCCATTCTCACCTTTATTGTTTCTAAGTTTATCCTTGAGCACCAGGTCGCTCTTGCTTTGGAATAACATTTGCAATATGTTGAAAGACATTTCAACAACACTACTGCAAACTCGATTTCCACTAGCTCAAACTCAACCACTTCGGATCTAAAATTCGTGAGAACACAATATTTCTCGTACAGAGATTGACTTTATGGGAATTCACCAGATATCTCACCTTCCAAAGAAAGGATGAATCCAGAGGCTACCTGGCCCGATTACGGACTCTGCCTGAAGAAATAGAATGTAAACACTTCCTCAATAGTAGATCTAATGATCAATAGCTCTGATACCATGTAGAACTTCTTCTACAAATCAGCTCGCTCTGATACCATGTAGAAATTTTCAATAATTTAACACATATTCAACAGAGATTATCCTGATCATGTACTATTGCGGAATACATACACAATACATAAGTTCCTCTACGTTGATCATCAATATAGCAGCATCAATAACAATAAAACATCAATAGAATTCACACATTAACACAGTATGTAACCCGGGGAAAGAATCTCGCTAAAAACCCCAACTATCTGTATATTAATGATTGAGACCATGTAACATTGTAAAGTACAATGCTTATCACAAGCAATCCAGTACCAGCTCCACCTGTTACACACAATACAACTAAGATCTGATCTCCAAATCTATTCCACTGCTTGCCTGCCTCCACTGCTCAATACCTGCTCAAGAATGAATGAGAATGGCTTACCAAACTTGTATTTCACCTCCAAAGAATCACTCACACTATGTTAGACGTGAGCAGAGGCTATAATACTGGGCAAATACATGAGCAAACTCATTGGCATACTCAATCCCTTGATTGTGCAATATTTGATGCACAACTATAGTCACAACTGATAGCAGTCTGATTCTCTAACACCTGTCCCTACTGAACTGAACATGCACTGACATGCAACTGAGTTAACTGATGTATTCTATAGTTGTATTATGAGTTAATAATTAGTTTAACAACTCATCATTAGTTTATTTTCAGTTAGACTAACTACAACTAGTTTAACCAAGTCAAACTGAGCACAACTCCATCAACTCCACAATCAACTCCACCAAACTCAACTAATTGAGTTCTAACTGAAGTCATGCATGCAACAAATCAAATGAATCATAAGAAAAGTGTACTTCCTTCTGACAGCTACATGGGCCACATCTGTAGCTCAAACTGAAGTGCTCCAAGAGAATAAGATCAAGTTTATAGTCCAAATATTATTATGAGACAATAATATTTGACTTTTCTATTTTGGACAGCCAGTCTAAAAATAGACTTTGATCACTCCTGCTATGATCACTCCTGCTGTGGTCACTCCTACTATGATCACTCCTACTATGGTCACTCCTACTGTGATCACTCCTGCTGTGGTCACTCCTGTTGTGATCATCCTTGCTGTGGTCACTCCTGTTGTGATCATCCCTGCTGGGATCCAAAAATAGAACTTGTGCCATAATTTGCCTGCGGGCCCACTTAGTGAAGGTGACTCTTTTCACTAAGCTCCATAATCTTGTTGCAATCTCAACATTTAGTCCGTGCTCAGTGGGCTGATGCTGAAAGGGCCAATAGTGTAGGGATTTGTTTAGCTAATTAACATTGAACCTGGTTCAGGCCCCCTTCAAGCCAACAAAGGATTCTGTTGCTGAGACCTGAATTTGCATAAGAGATGTGTGATGTCATATCACTGGAATCCAACTAAGAAGGAGATCGAGGATTGGTTGGATTGGAAGATCCACAAATTCATGGCGCGGGAGAATAGAAAACTACGACTGACAAAGGAACAGTGGTTGGATAGATACCTGTATATAGAGATCCATGATATCTTTTTTTGCTCCTTCCTTATTGAGCTATATGAGTGGATCACAAAGCTAGTAGACAGCCAAGGAAGGTGGAAAATTTATGGTCCTATTGTTTGGACCCCGAAACTAATACAGAAATTGGAAGCATCTGAGGACAAGATCGCCCGCATTGTCGATCATTGGCTCGATCGTGTCATAGGAGGATTTGTGACTAAATTCATGGTCAACACCTCAATCAGTTATAGTGAGGCAGAGTGGTGATTTTTCAAAGGACTACGAGGTAAGTACGTGAAATCTTTGAATACTTGGATTAAAATGATATTGTGCGAAAAACGGGTTATGCAACTACCTTGATGTTCGGAACTACGTGAAGCATAAAAACTTATAGGAATGAAGGAAAAAAGGGTCTATAATATATTGCATTGATTTCACCTCCACGAGGTTACAAGGAAGAGATAGCGAAGGTTTCTCCATGACGTGTTATTCAGTTAATAAGGCAAGGATTCCCGCGAATACCACCTCCACCCACACCACCTCCAACCTCACCACCATCACCTCCAAATTCACCTGTACCACCTCCACCTCCATCACAGTTCAGTATGGCAAATACAGTGAAGCTGCCTTTGTTCAAAGGCTTGGGAAATTAGGACTCAAACCAATTCTACTTCGTGGTGAGGGCTGTATGGGAAGCTCAAGGTGTTGCAGATGATCATATATAGAAAGCGACACTGGTTAGTGCTCTACAAGATTGTGTGCTAACCTGGTATATTAAGTACTCTAATGATAACCCGAATGCTGGAGTGTTGGCTTATGGGGGCCTGACCCAGGTTCATAGTTATTTTTCCAAACAAATCCCTACACTATTGGCCCTTTCGACATTAGCCCGCAGAGCATAGACTGAAGTCTCACCTGAAGCAGTATAGGGGGATGTTGGAACCAAGTTTTCACACCCTTGAGATGTTTGTGATGTCGGTTTATTCCAATTAGACCTGCCTTCGCGCAAGTCACTTCGTGCTCTATTCTAACCTTCAATACCTTCACGATTCGTTATAATCGACTTTCATGTAGCCCTAACCAGGGGCTAAAGTTCTTTCGTGCTGCTAGGGCAACGATCTACACTATTTCCCAACCTAATATCTTACTTATCTTCTTAACATATCTTAGTTAACTTCACGTAAACAGATATTATATCTTTAGATAGAGGATGAATGACATGTTATAGAGTTTTATGAACCCAACGTTTTGGACTACCAAGTGAGTCCATCAATCAATACAGTTAAACTCATTCACGCATTATATAAGCATTAGAAGTGAAATTCATACCCAATATAACAGATGCATAAACAGGAAACAAATACACAAAAATGATAGAAACTTCTCTTTATTAATAATTCCAGATAAGTACAGACTCGACTCGCCCTACGCACTCAGCTACAGGGGTCTGCGCACTCAGCTGCGGACTACAAGACCTTTGCGAACTCAGCTATAGAGCCTCTACCTACGCTACAACTCAAAACTAGACTTTTCACTTCAAAAATATATCTCACATACATCATATCTTTTCCATATCGTGATCTATTGATCATTTCAACTACTTAGAGCCTCACTCTATTTATACAATCCCATGGTCCGTGAACCGTGGGTAGTGTTAACACCCAGGTTGTTCCCTATGACTCCCAAGGGAATACGGCCGGGGTAACCACTAACCAATCTTTGGATCACTGTTCCTAGCCAAACTGTGATCAGAGAGGGCTCTCTCTTTATGATTTGCAACTGTTTGTAATAGGGTTTTAGGCTAGCTATTATGTACTGATTTTTTGTTTATGTTTTGGTTGATGAAACTCCTTTTAGATTCTATTGATGTAGTTTTCAGAGAGGTTGAGTACCATTGGGCAATGGAGTCTGTGGCTATAAGTGTTTGAAACTTTGAGATGAAAGATGGAACTTACAGGGCCATTAGAGTGCTTAATAGAACAGGTTTTTTGATTAAATTACTGGAAACAGGTAATACAACAGTGAAAGCATTTAAGAATTTTCACTTGTTATCTATATGTTCCCAACAGACAGCTTTAAGAGGAGAAAACAGAGGTCTTAGGGGCAAAATTGAATCCCTGAGAATGACTGTCACAGTAAAAGACACAGTTTTGAAATGCAGCAATTAAGAATTACAATTCTGTCACTGTATCTGAGGAAAACATGTATAATAGCTCAGTTTGAGTCCAGGGTAAACATTGTTAAATCCTGGGACTATCCTTTCACCTTGCTATCAAGTGTAAAAACATTTGAACAACAAAAGAGAACAAAAGACTCAAAAACACATAACAAAGAGATTTGAGAATACTTGCTGTTTTATGCAACACCCTGGAATCCTGTAACATTCATCTCTCACCACCATACATCAAAGAACACCAAGCCTTGGAAATTCCATTCTTCCTTTGCATTAATTCTCTGAAAATATTACAATGAGCTAGAGCTTTTCCAAAGAAAATAACAACAACCCTTTTTTACTGCTGTGAAGGGTGAATATATACTTGCGGTCATTTACAAAATATCTGAGTCCTGAGTTATCTCAGATTTTACTTTCTTACCAACTACTTAAGATATTATGGCCAAAATCTAATGCAGCATTGACTACAGAGTACAGGCATTTTAATGCTCTGTCAGAAGATATTTTAGCCTTTGGAGACAGCTAAGTCGGTCGAAATATTCTGAGTAAATGCTGGAACATCTGTCTTTAATGCTTTGTACGCTGTGCTTTGGACTTGTCACCTGTGACTGTGACTGTTGCTTGTGGTGAGTCAATGGTCCAGCTGAGTTGGCTCAGCCTCTGCTTCTTCCCTGTATCTATCTTTCCTCAAAACTGTGCCTGCGCATGTATGCTTATTTGCCTGTAGAAATAGCGTTACTGATTCTGGCCTGACAGAACTGTTTGTGTCAAATTTCTCCAGGCATCCTGTGTGGGCAGCTGGTGTGCTAAGATTGCACCCAGAGTTTCATCTGCTTCTGTAAATTTGAAGAAGTTAGGTGGTGTATCAAACAGATGGTCAACTTCATTCATGAGGAAAAATAGGTTCTCCACTCTGTCATACATACTCTGCCCGGTGGCTGGCCCTGGTTCTGCTGAAGTGCTGGGCGGTTGTGCAATCTCTGCTACTGCCTGGGCATCAATTCTCTTGTTGTAATTCTCTAGGGTGAGCAGTCTTCCTACACTGCTTAAAATGCTGGGGAGGCCTCTGTTCTGTAGTGCCACGAATTTCTCCAGGAATCTGTTGATTTCAGTTTGCATATCCTGTGTCCTCCTCTCCAGTGTTCCAACCAAGTTCCTCAATGTAACGACTCTCTTTGCTACAGCAATTGCTTCTGTCCTGTTAGTGATTCCCATGACAGCTAATTGAGAGCTAGTCTTATAGTTCAGAGTGTTGATTATCCTTGTAGCAGCTTCTGGCATGTGTCCAAGGCTCGCCCTGGCTCTCTGTATTTCTTTGTTTGCTTTAGTGATGAGCACCATTTGCTCATCCATGGTCTCAATATATTGCCACTGTTTGGCAATGGACCTTCCAATGTTGCTCCATAGCACTGCTTTCATTTCAGCTGTCACCTTTTCTAGTGCAAGCTCCTTCTCTAGTTCAGCAATTCTTCTCTTAAGAGCTTTTACCTCTCTGTCCTTGGCTGCCTCATTCTGTTTGCTCTTGTCAAACCTTTCATTTACCTTAGTCAAGGTTTTCTTAAGCTCATCCAGCTCTTTGATCTGAGATTCCATGGCTTGGATCTCAGCTTGCAGCTTTTGCATGTCTAAGCTAGCAGCCTGTTCTGATGTTGTAGTTGTTGCTGCTGTGGATGGTGCTGTAGTTTCTGTTTGCTGAGGAGGAGGAGTAGTCTTTGGAGGGATTTCCTCAAGATTTATTATGACAGGAGGAGGCTGGGAGGGTTGGCCCTCTTCTCTTTGCTTCAGTGTTTCCTGTAGTGCTGCCTTTGCAGCTTCAGTTTGTCCTAGCTGGTCCTGAGTCCTGACCAGCTCTTTGTATAAGGACACCAGCAGATCTGTAGCATCTTTCTCTTGCCTTTGCTGGGCAACTTCATCTGTCTATGGGTGGATGGTGGCCGGGAGTTTGATTTTCTTTCTTAGGGCTGCCATGTCTGCATCCCTTATCTTCAGGAGCTCTTGGATGCCTTTGACATCTTTAGGATCATGCCCTATTTCTATAATTACCTCTTCCAAGGACTTGATCCTATTGTCCTTGGCTTGTGATGAAGCTCTTTCTAACTCCAGCTGAGAAGCTGTGTTGTCCAGGCTGCTCTTTAATTTATAATTCTCCAATGTCTCATCTGCCAGGGAGGCGTACACCATTTCACCAGTCTGCTTATGTAGTTCAATCTTGTCCATGGGGTGTATGTCTTTGGCAAGAACCTCCATGTTGGTTCTTAGATAGTCTGAGGTGGACTGAGGCTGCAAAGTTGTAGGCGTGAAGTGGCTCATTATCATTTTGCCTTCGCTCACATCGAAAGCAGACATGAGTCTCTGCTGGTTGCTAGGAGCTAGGTTCAACAAGTGATCGTACAGCTGCACTTTTATTGGATCACTCCTCCTTTTTATGTCAATGAATTGCTGTTTTATACTTGACTGTCCTTTTCTTGTTTCACTGGAGGAGCTGACCTCTCCTCCCATTGTCATGTCATGTCCTCGCTGGGATGAGCTGGCCGAAAGTTCTCCACTGGGTGGGCCCATGCCCATGGCTTGCCTTACTGCTATGTCCTCCTCTTGGGAGTCATTCAGTCTCTGTCTCTTCTCACCCCTGATGAAAGATGAGGTGTGGGGGGTCTCTCTCTCTCTTTTTCTTGTCACATCCTCCTTTTGTGGTGTTTGGAGGATTGATGTGTCTATATTGGTGTCTGTCCTGGGAGGCACATTTGTTTGAGGCTGCTGCTCAGTATTGCCAGGTTGATCTGTCCCCTTTTCCTGCTGCAAGGGCTGTTCACTGGACTGTGCCTTTTCTTGTTGCTGCCCCAGTTCCTGCTGTTCCATTTCTTCTTGCTGCTGTAGCAAGGTGTCCACTTGTTCCTCTGTCAATACAGGTGGCTGTTCCACCTGTTTACCTTTGTCTTTGCTTGCTGCCTGGGATGTCTTCTCAGTGGTTTGCTGCTGTGCTGCTGAAGATCCAGCAGCTGTTCCACTTTGCTTTCTGTAGGAGTGGGGCACCTGTGCACAAGTTTCCAAGTCAGTTTCCTTTTGTACATTCCTGGCTTCTTTCTCAAGCAATTCTACCTCAGTGAGTTGTTCTATTAGTGTACCCTCTTCCCAATCTAGTGCATTGGCATACTTTTCTATTTCCGGTTGTCTTTTATGTGCATAGTTGCCCAGTCTGTATCTAATTCTCCTGAGGGAAATACTATGATTGGGGTCATAAGGAATCCACTCAAAACTGGTCTGCAATCTGAGGCTTTCCAGCATGCTGTGTGCCTCTTTCCATCCTTCCTCTTTCTTGTTATACAGGAAGGAACCTAGCTGACTTCTTACCTTCAATTGTGACTTCTTGTTTCTACTCTGAAAGTGAAGGTAATCTGAGTTCCCAAACTGCCTGAAATACTCCAGGGCAAAAAGCCTCATGGGGACATACCTTGGCAATCTAAATGGGTTCAATTCACAGCCATATATCCTAATGACTGTGTGGTTCTGGTAGAAGTACCAGTTGCCAATATTGTAGGATTTGTTCAGATGTAGAATCCTCCTCATTTCATCGGTTAATCTAGGAGGAGGAGTACCTTGCAGAACTGTTAGGGCCGGATGAACAAATAGATCAATGAACTCACAGTATGTATAGGGTGATACTGAGGTAAAATGAAACACAGAGGTCCAGAAAACAACCGATCTTGGGCTTCCTTGGGCATTGAGTGACCTCAAAGGAACTGAGAAGGTAGCTGGCTGATAGAAAAGAAATAAATGATAGATATATGAGGAGTACCTAAACAGTCTCTCCCTTTTCAAATTCATGAACTGATCATGGATTTTCTCTGCTATGTAAGTTGCATAATCATACTGCACAGCTGGAGGCTTACCAGGGGCAAACATGGACAGCATTGCCATTATACTTTCATCTACATCTTCCAGCCCCCTGAACCCTAGGACATAGCTAATTAGGTCCACCAGCATTCTGCCCAACTCATTCAGACAATGGTACCCAATAGGAGGGGTTCTGACTGTTTCAGAGCCTGATATGACAAACAGTTGGTTGATTTTGATAATCTGGTCACTGGACAGCTTGATCCCTGTGTTAATCAGATTCTGCATGGACAGAGGGGTCAATTTCTTGGCTGTATTGAAGTGCAGCATCTGGTTTATGCTCTCTGGGGTGATCTGGAACAGGACTAGGCCTGTGGGGCTTATGACTGCCCTTTGGCTGGGGTCATAGCATTCCTGGCAGCTGTAAATGAGCTCTGGCATTGGATTGACTTGGGGAAGGTTGTATATGGGCAAATTTGACTCCCAAATCCCCAAGATATCTGCTCCACTGAGGTGCTGGGCTCTTAGTTCATTCAGCATTAACACATTATACTTGGTTCCCATGGGAAACCAATCCAGCATTTGGTAGTCCATGTCTCCCAGGGCTTTCCATGCTAGCTCTTGGTGAGGTGCATTGATGGGCTTAATGTTTAGTGCAATAGGGGTCTCCATAGCTGTTCAGGTTACCAAAATTGCAAATAGACAGGTTGAATGGTGAAAACACAGTCTGGAGACAGTCTTCTGTGGAAACAGTTGAGGTTTTGAGTATTCAAGGGGAATTCTCTCAGTAGCAATTGAAATACTACTGGAGTCTAGTGATAGAACCTCTCTGTGGTGTGACTGAACTCTCTAACAGGGTGAAATATGTCTATTAGCAATTCTGCCGGGAAAACGCAGAATTACAGAGGTTTAATGGGAATTGCAGGTTTTTAGGGCTCTGCCAGTGTTTCTTGGCCCTCACAGTGACAATGCTGGATGAATGAAGGGGAATGAACGGTGTAAATCTAGTCTTTGTGGTTCTATTATCCCTGTGAGCAATTTTGAGCTTAATGAAGGTCGTATGGAGGGCGAAATGGTCTAAATACCTGTAATTCGACGAGCAGAGGTTGAGACACAGGTGCACAGGTGCTTTCTGAGGAGGTCGCCCGGGCTAATCGACTGGTTGGCGAAAATTCGAGCTCAAACGGTCAAGCAGAGCGCTCAGTAAAAACACAGTGAAAATGGTAAAAACACGGGAAAATTTGGTAAATATGGGTCATTTTACCATTTGGCGCTTTTTTCTGCTGACGTCATCATGACGTCACTGGTGGGTCATGGTGAGGTGACGTCAGCTGACGTCATCGGGCGACGTGGCAGTGGGCGGCTGGTCAAAGGTGAGGCGAGGTGGAAGCCCAGTCAGCAGTGAGGTGGGCCAATAACATAAGCGGGTACGGGCAGGCAACGACGTGGCGGTGAATTAGCGGCGGGTAGGTGGCGGTTAACGTGCAACGGTCACGGTTAAGGCCTTAACCGTCGCAGTCTCCCGGGGCGGTTAAGGTACGGCGCGGAGGATGTCAGAGCGGGCTCCGAGATGGTTTAACGCCCGACGCGTGGAGGAGGCGTGACAAGGCACAACGTCACTTCCCCGGAAGTTAACGTGCGGTCACGGGAGGCGCTCCGATATTGCTGTAGGCCGTCGGATCTGGTGGGCTTGATCCGACGGCTGGCGGAGGGGTAACATGCGCCTTTGATATTATGGGCGGAAAAATCAAAATTTGTGGGTTTTATGTGGGTTTTTTCAAATGTTTTGATTAAACCACAATGCGGTAGGATTGGGAAACGTGCCAGAGGCGGGCATTTGACCTTTGCAAAGGTTTTATAGGCAAAATGGGTTTGGAAAGTGGGTTTTAGCAATGCAGAGGTGATTTGAAGGCAAATTGTCTTGCAGCAAAAGGGAAATGGGTGGAATAGGTTCACCAAAGTGGCCAGATGCCATTTGGCCCCTTTTTAAAAATACACGGCTATTATGCCTATGGGAGGGAATATAGATAAGATTTGGGGTTTTATACACCTAAGTGTTAATAATATTAGGGGTGGGGTAAGATAAGGGAGGTTATATAGTAGAATTAGGAGTTAATATGAATGAAGGAGGGGAATTTAGAAAGGGGGTGTTAGTGATGGAGTAGAGAGGGAAAGAGAGGAAGTTAGTGATGCTCTTTGCTGTAATTTCATGGACTTCACCACTTTGCTTGCTGACAGATCGATTGCCTTGGCAAGAGACCTATGGATACTTGTGTAATGGTGATCATATTCTTTCTGCAACCACAACTGCCTACCCAACTATTTTGCCTAGCATTTTTTGTTTCTTCTTGGAGGGGCACTTGAACTTGCAACCCTCAATTGCCTTTTCTTTTCTTTGGCTTTTTCCTCTTTTTCTCTATCTACTTCTACCCTTATGTCCTCCAAGGTCCCAGATTAAACTTTTGGGAACCTTTGCTTCTCTACCTGAGCTACTTGTCTGCCAAGATTAAGCTGTTTGGACAGACCTCTTTCTCTATTCTACAACTCAAAATTGAAACATGGCATGATCCAGATTAGACTGTTGAATCATCCACAAAAATTGAAATAAGGCCCTCAATGCTTGAAACACTTACCCAGCTCTTGCTTTCTAGGAAATATGGGATCTTTGGGATACCAAAGCAGAGCATATTTGGCTTTTCTCTTGCCAATCATGAAATATGAAACCTATTACTATAGGTATCCAACAGGTAGATCTTCTACAGCCGACATTACAATTTAAAAATAAGGGCAGACAACCCCATGACTCTTTAACAAGCTACACACTCTGTGCCCACAAAATGCGGAGCCTTTACATTGGAATTACAAAATTGACCAAAATCTAGGCTCTAAGCCCCAAAACTTCTCTTGGGGGATCTCGAGCCCAACAATCCCACAACACAAACATCATGACTTGCCCTCAAGTCACTCTGTCGGTGTGGAGATATTTCCACAAAGACCTCCCAACTCTAATTGGATCGCTGCAAGTTCGGCAGCACACTGAGCGGCTGCCTTCTCGACTTCATCTACATGTTGTTTAGTGACTGCTGTCATTGAACTGTTGCCCTAAATCTGCTCTTGAGTTGCTTGCATCTGCGAGAGCTTTGCTTCAATGGAGGCTGTAATGGTATAAGCCTCGTCAATCCATGGCTGTAGGTGCACTTTCAAAACTGCCTCTTCATGCCGAGCAACATCTACCTGCTCCATGAGTGCCTTTTCCTACTGCATCCTTGCAAGCCTATATGTAAGGGAAACCATTTGCGCAATCCCTTTTACTTCATCATACCTCTGCTACAACTCACACGCCTCTGTCTCTAGGTGCTCTATGTTCGGGTCCTCCTAGAGGGTGGTGAGGACCTCGAACGACTGCTCAAATAGCTTCATGCAGTCTGTCACTACACTGTCAACCATCGCTGTTGCTGTTGTGATCGTAGTGGTGCGTTGTTCCTTAACCTCTAATAGAGTTGAAAGTTGGGCCTTCAACTGCAGTTCTTCTATCTGAAGGTTCAGCTCCAGCCGAACCTTGGCCATTTCAGCTCTAGTGTCGCCCACCCCTGCTGCTAACTTTCGTATGCATGCCTCCACTGGTTCGTCAGCTTAGATGGCCAACTTTGGGACCATATGGTAGGCTTCCTCCACCACCTGCACTATCTGTCTGTTCTACGCCACTACCTCATTGTGCTATAGGCTCAACTACTCAATGTTGATGCTCTGCTCGCTCATTACCTGGATAGCATGACTCTTCCTAGCACAAAGTTCTGTAGTGACTCCATCCTCCAAAAGATAGACCATCTCTCGAGGGAGCGTAGCCATGTTTAACCTGACCCCTTTCAACCCGCTGACCATAGGCCTGTCGGCCTCATTCTCTGTACTGAGTGCTCCATCTGGCAGCACTATTGTGTTGGTCATCTTGGCGAACAACATTTCCTCGATAGCTTAAATGCCAACTGCGAGGCTGGTGGACACTGTACCAACCTGTGGAGTGCACACTTGCAACTCCTATATCTGTGTCCGGAGAGTCCCCAACAGCAACTAGTGTTACTCCTCAAACTACTGGAGGGCCTCTGCAGTGACATCCCTCACTATTTTTCCAATATCGTTAAGATCCCCTTCAGTAAGTGTGATAGAGTCAAACGAAGTCTTTGAGGCATTTTTCTTCTTTCATGGCCCTACCCGTTCTCGTGGGCATGGATGTTTTAGCTGGGTGGATGTTGTCTATAGGTCCACACCACCTTCTTCTGTATCTATCTCTCCTCAGGAGAAGGAAAATTTTTTCCTTCTTACTCTTCTTCTATTGTCTTCTGCTACTCCTTGGCCAACTTTGCACCATCGTGCACCACCTGGGCCTTAGCCACTGCTTCTTCCTTCCTGCGCTTTTTCGCTAGCTGTGCCATTCACAGTTTTGTCTCTTCCTTCTTCCATTGTGTGGTGGACTTCTCTGCTTCAACCACAGAGCCAGTTGGGGTGTGCCACGTTGGTGGCCAAGACTAAAGGACCATGAAGATGACATCGTCATTCACCAAGTATGGTAACTCATGCCACGTCTTCATGGGGTCCTTCTGCACCATGATGAAGACATGGTGGAAGTCTTCTTTGAGCTTTGCGAAGCTCTACAGACTATTGTAGACAGTGGGTGATAACTGTGGCTTGCAATTAATCCCCATCCTAATGTTCATCTCCATGAGCACCCAAACGATCTTGCTCTCCCTTATCCTCTGTGCATCCCTGGTTGCTCATAGCAAAGTGTACTTTGTTGCCTCTGGAAGATCCTACGTGATTGACGGGAAATAGCTATATTCGGGCAACTCCCAGGCCACGAGTACTATTGACAACAGGAGCCATGCATAATGGAATTTTTTTCCATGCTCCTATTCCTCACGACAGTTCTCAAGGAACTCACTGCATAGATAGTTTTCCCAGTTGAACTAGACCCCTTCTCCGGATTGTGCTACTAGTGCAACCACTAGTGCAGGCACCTCATCTGCATGGCACTTCCGCATAACCTTCCCTGCCAATATCTATGTCATGACCTTAACTGCAGGGTTGTTCATGCTGGAGATGGCATACCCTTACTTCTTCTTCTCCAACTTAAATTTCTTTTTAATGGACTCCACGATGGCCAAGACATTACTCTTTCCTTCTGAAATGTTCGCTGGGTCCTCCCCTACATAAGGGAGCCATTTGATCCTGTGAATCAGATGGTCTGTGATGGGGATGGGCTCCTCCAGCCATAAGCACCCATCATGCACCAAGCAAAGTAGCTGCCTGATGACGAAAATGGTTACTGGGGTGCGATGGTAATGCGGCCCCTAGAGAAGGTTTAGAAACCCTGCTTTCTCAACACCTATGAGCCATTTGTGTGGCTCCAACTCTATCATCCCAGCCGGTGCATCTCTCTTCTGGCGCATTAGCTGCGCGATCGCTAAATAAAGGAACTTCTCGTGGTCTACGAGGTCCCAATCTTCAAATTTCAATACGGGAACCCATCTCAAGTGCGCGCCCTAAAAAATAATATCATCTGGGAGTAGTGGGGTTTGCAAAGTGCTCTTGCTCTCATCTATATCCTTGGGCACCTTAGCTTTACCCTTCCATGGACGAACATATGCAGGCAGCCTGGTGAGAGGGTCTGCACCCTGGTTTTCAACTTCCATCTCTACATCCTCCTCCTCCACCAGGATTTCTTCAAACTCTTCCTCCTCATCGGCCTCCAAATTGATGGCCTTCCCCTTTTCCTCCATTGTGAGCTTGGCCCTCAGCGGATTTCTAGGTGAGACGTGCACCGGTACCATGGCTTGCGTATCCTTCTTAGGTTTCGGCGTCCATGGTGATTTAGGGATCTTAGCGACTATCCTATGGCTCTCTCAGGCTTCTACTTCCATAATTCCCTACGTAGCTTCCTCAGTTGTCATTACTCCTGTATCCATGACTTCTACGGGTGCTACCATAGTGTGATTACACAGTTCTCTCAATGTCTCTCGTAATTGCTCAAGCAACGAATTCACTTTCAGAATGTCGAATAAGTCTTGGTTCATGGATATCTGAGCACGCAACAACTCAGTTCTAAAATTGTCAAGTGTTGTTTGCTAGATAGCCATTTATAATTTATAGTGCCCTTCGAATTTGAATTTTACCATTAACCCCACATTCGGTCCATTAATGCTAGATTGGCGATAGATTTTCAGGAATCTAGCCCATAAAATTCACCTTAAATGCCTACCGCCTACTCCATTTGGTCTCAAACCAAGCAACACATTGTAAATAATGACTATAACGGTCACTTTCTAGCCGACCAGTGTAGCAGCACAGCTACCCTCATGCTGTCGTGGACCCTGTGACACTTCGCTACTGCGTGCAGTCATAACATCGCGTAGTCCCTGGGCAGAGTAGTTTATAGTCCCACACCTCCTTTTAGCTGCCTGGAGTGCTAAGACTATGCTTCTATCGACTGGTCAGATGGTCAAGCCACCTGTGTATGGCTTCAGATGACTGCCATTCACCTTTCCTGGGAAGGGTTATCCATTTAGCTTTACCAACTGTACCACGCCACCATCGGTAATCTCCTTAATAACATATGGCCCTAACCAATGCATTCAAAGCTTCCCTGGAAAACTTTCAAACTTACTATCATACAACAGCACCAAATCTTTTACCTTAAAGGTGCGCAACTTAATATGTCGATTGTGCCATGCCTTTTCGCGTTGTTTTTGGACCTGCTGATGAAATCCAGCCAAAAATCATTCTTCTTTGAGCTCATCCAACTACGAGATCCTCTCCTCCAGGGCTCCGCGATTTGTCATACTTTTGAGTGCTACTATGCGCGGACTAGGCACGATGTATTCCACAGGAATTACGGCTTCCACTCCATAGACAATTCGAAAAGGTGTATGCCCCATCAGCTTCTTGCATGTCAATCGATAAGCCCACAACACTGCAAGTATGCGTAGATCCGAATCACTTCGGTGCACATTGCATACCTTGGTCAGAGTAGTCTCCTGTACTTTTTTGAATGCTTCTACTGTCCCGTTAGCCTGTGGGTGATATGGTGTGCTCTTCTAATGATACACTGAAAACTCTTCCGTGAGAGCACTGATCATTTCATTCAAGAAGTACATACTGTGATCACTCATCAATATCTTCGGACATCCAAATCACATCAGTACATGTTCAAATAGAATATTCATGGAAATCATGCCCATGCAATCCTTCACTAGCTGTGCTTCTACCCAACGAGTCAGATACTCCGTCGCAGTGAAAATATACCTTGCACCTGTCTTTCCTTGAGGCTGAATAGGTCCTACAAAATTGATTTCCCACTTTTTGAAAGGCTTCAACGTCATTTGTGGATTCAAAGGCATTTCATCCCTTTGCGATGGCTTACCTATTCTTTGATATACATCACATGCCTTGTAATATTCTTTAGAATCCTAATGAAGGGTTGGCCACCACAACCCTACGCGTAGAATTTTCTGCGTGGTTGCTCGTCCTACGTAATATCCTCCAGCAGTGCCCCCATGAACATCCGTGAAGATGCTTCTTTGTTCAATCTCAGGTACATATCTTCACAGTATCTCATTATTCTCCATCTTGTATAGATGCCCCGCAATGACAGAGAAATATGTCGTGCACACCACTAATTACTTCTTCTACTAGATAGAGTATCCTTCTGCCGCAGTTCCAGTTGTTAGAAAGTGAATTATATCTTCAGAATTTCCATCTGCTATGGACACAACAAAAATCTCTGTGCCAGGTAATCCTTCCTCCAAACTAGTAGGTTCCTCCCATGTCTCGATGTGCAACAGGTGATCTGGTCCCGCGTTCAATCATCTAGGCTTCACGATAACTTCAAAGTCATACTCTTGGAATAATAAAAGCCATCTGCAGATGTGCCCCCCCAACACCGGCTTATTTACCAGGTACTTTAGCACAGAATGATCTATATACATCTTAAAGTAGCCTCCTTGTTATAGACATTTTTGTGCCTTACAGCATGGAGCATGAAATGTCAATAATATGAGGGATCCAAAGTCCCTAAACATGTTGTTCCTACCCCTAGAGGAACAAGGTCAGCAAACCACAGCACTTCAGATCAGTTCTCCACTGAAAAACACTCAAAAACAGGTCAATTTTGGATCAAAGCAGCTGCTCCACTAAGCATCTGCGCTGAATGTCAAAAGCTCCATGGTGTACCTGCGTTGCATAGCAAGTGCAACAAAGGCTACCTGCGCTGGGCGTACTTTGACATGTGGAGGAATCTTTTCTCAATGTGCCAGTGCCCAGGAAGCTTCCAAAATGACACTTGGATCATAAGATTCGCCTAAGGGTGAGTAAAGAGGTTCTAAAACTCCAAGTGGAAGGTAGAAACTCCGAATGGACTCAAGGACTGAAGAACAACTGGAGTTGAAGAGGACAACAAGTCACACATCAAGCTGACTTATCTTCACTCCAAAACTCTATATAAGGATCTCATCCCATGGGATCTGGGGGCGGGAATTTTGTGCAAAGAATTGCTGTTGGTTTACAGTTGAGAGTATTGGATGATTGCTTGAGGGAGGTGAAGAGGAGATTTCTTTTCGTCGGGAAGGTGATGCTGGATTGGACCTCTTATGGTTGTATCACCGCCTGAACCTTACTTTCTTCCATTAATAAAGCATTTGAGGTTCTTCTATTCGCATGTGTTTCAATGATGTGTTGTCTTACTTGCGTATTTGATTTATGCTAATCCTTGAATCAATTATGAATGCACGCCTCTTGTAGTTTCCTTTTCTCGTCTTGTTTGCAGGATCTTGTGTAGCTGGGCCCGTGAGAAGACTTGGAGCTGGGAGCAAGCGGCAAAGAGAGAAGATTGGATCGACCATTTGCGCAAGACATCGGTAAGTGGATCTCTTCCTTTCCTCTTTTGCATGTCATAAAGAAGTAATCTTAGATAGTTTTGCTTCAGCTGTTGCTAAGGAACTATCACCCTTAGAGTGGGATAGGGTCATTCCGTGTTGGATACTTTTCCCCACAACAGACTGGCGACTCCGCTGGGGACCGTGTCTTGTTGGTAGCTTGTGTTTCTTGCTGTTCATTTCTTAAGCAAAGGGAGTACCGAATCGAACTGCATCCGAATCCTTCGAATGCAAAGTAGAGGGCAGCTACTCTAGCCTCAGTGCTGGGCATGTTTATGATTTGAAGAGCTGATCCACAAGGACTCTTTTTAGCTCTTTGTGATAGTGTTCATCTTCCTTAATCATCCTCTAGTGTATACTTGGCTGATAGCCTCTGATTTGGCCAAAAACCATTGATTTTTGAGCAAACTGTGACCCAGAATCTGAGAAAGACGAGAGTTATCTCTTCAGTGCAGCTGCAGCAAAGGCTACCTGCGCTGCAACGCAGGTCCCGAAGGGGCTACCTGCGCTGCATGTCAGATTGACAGTGCAGCACCTGCGCTGATCCAGTTTTGCCTTGTGCAACTGGGGTTCCCTACTGTCTGTTGCCCAGTTTTCAATATTGTTTTGCAGCCTGTTGTCAACCTGTATACCCAGCTGAAACTACCTTTCTTTGCCTTCATTCCGCCTCAGTTGTATGAAGAAACCGTGATTGTTCTTATTGTATTTCTTGCTTTCATTCACAGTTTCCCGTAGCGAAAGTGAATTAGTCTTGCTGTGACCTCTTGGATCTAGACCTGTGAGAAAGTGTCGTTGTGATTCTAAGAGCTAGTTTATTGCTGTTCATAGCTGCTTGAACATTTGCTTTCGTTATATGGTTCGAATTTCAGTATTTCTTGTGTTGAAACGAGTGAATCTTAAGGTGTTCTTTTGATTATTGGACAAAAACTTGTTTGCTTTCGCTTGAAATTGAATTCGAAATTATACAACAGCTTTCTTTTTGTAATACATCAACATTAAGGAAGAAGAAAAGAAATACTTTCATTGTGCATGTGCATTTTGACAGTTTGCATGTCGATTTAGGAAAAGTGCATCAGTGTGTGCTCTATGATCTGTTCGAAAAGATGATGTCTTTCTTTTCCCTCAGTAGTTAAGATTTTCATAAGTTGAAAGAATTGAAAAAGCTTGCTTATCATTCTTAGACTGCATTTAGGAGTTGTATCATACATCACGTGGTGGTCCATAAAGGCAAACTGCTAAGCAAGATCAACCTAAAACGAACTGAATTTACATAACAACGCTTTGAAACATAACGAAACAAAGTAGAGGTCTAGGTAGAGACGTGAACCGGCGTCGTTAAACATAGTGACTGTCGATCTCTACGAAGGTGGGTGATTCCTCCTGAGGGACGATAGCACTAATACGGACTTGTGCCCCCGCGTACCGTCGCGTATATTGGGGGACCCCTATAGGAACAAAGCCTTTATCCATAGGAAGCCGTGTCGGCCGCCCTACTGATCGCGATGCAGTGAACACAGCATTCACGAAGATCGACCACTCGTACCGTAAAACGTATTCTGTGGTTTCGCGAAAGGTTTGGCACACCCTCTGCCTAGAACTCCAGAGTAGTTTCTTTTGGCCTTTTTCAAACTCTATAACTGAAAAAGTCCATCCGAGCATTTGTCACTTCGGGCTCATTAATACATCGAAGGAGACTAGAGTCATCTTTAGCTTTTTCTCGACTCTTAAAAAGTGAAAAAGCAAGTTGTGTCTAAAGCGTCGTCATATAAAATTCACTCTAAACGGAACATAATCACCCCTTATTCCTGCGTTGATCTTGAGGTTGAGAACATGGAACACACCAACCAAGGGATTCCACGTGATGGGACCCCTAGCCCTTTCTCCTCTTGGGGAGAAGTTGGTGCGCCCCACATGGCCACATTGTCGCTTCCAGGACTGACAATTGGCCTGCCAGTTTGGCTATTCTCAACCACTGTAGTTTAGACCACCATGGTTCCTGAACAGTCGAGTCAACAGTTAGACCAGTCTAGAGCTACCCTCCAGCCTTCCACTTCTTATAAGCCTTCCTCCGATCCTTCTTCTTCGAAAGGTCAAGCCGCCGAAAGCGGAGCTCCCATAGAAAAGAAGAAGGAAAAGAAGAAGAAAGAAAAGAAGCAGAAGGAGCCAAAGGCGCCTGGGGGCAAGCAAAAGGCATCTAACAAAAATCCACACACAGCACGGACCGGGCCCAAATCGCCATGTGTCATATGTAGAGGGGACCACCTCCACCATGATTGTACCAGTATTCCCCGGATACTAAGGGACTGGTCCCCTCGTTTGCACAGTTCGGAAGCGTCAACCTCTGACAACCAGGTTGAATGCTTACCGTTGACCAACGAAAGTGAAGGTTCTAGACGACGAAGGGGAATGAGATTCCCCTGCGAACTGTGTGAAGGCAATCACACCCTCCGCCGTTGTCCCTTTTTAGACGAAGCCAAGAGAGTTTTGGAAGATCAACCGGTTGCACCGTTGCTACTTCCTCCTGGATACCAAAAACTCGCGCCAAGTCCTTCGTTGGTCGAAAATATAGCTGCCCCGCTCATAGGGCCAGCTGAAGTGTCAGTCGCTGAAAGTGAACCTACTGAATCCGGACCGGACGAAAGTCCAAAGGTCGAAACGGCAGTTGACCCGGTTCTCCCTTCAGAAGTTTCATCTTCAAATACCATAGTCACTGAGGATTCATCTTCAGCTGACACCCCTACCGAAGAGAGTAAGGATGACACCGTCCAGATTCTTTTCATCAACACCGATTCTGATGAACATCAGGGCAATGTGCCCACTCCTTTATCGCAGGAAGGAGCATCGTCAGGATCATACCCGGCCGTATATTCGGTCCCACCACCAAGCAACCTGGTTGTGTCCTTTGATTGGAACCAACTAGGCAGACCCCGGTTGCCAGCCAGTATACCATTTAGAATTATAGTCCAAATATACAAAATGGTGATGGCTGGGACTATCATTGATGAAGGGGCATCTGTGAGTATCCTGTCCTCTATTGCTTGGAAAGCACTGGGTTGCCCGGCGCTTTTGCCTGAGATAAGGAATCTCTCGGGTTTTGACAAAGGAACCAGTCAACCATTAGGGATTCTACCTAATGTGCCTATTACATTGAAAGGGAAGGCTGTCAAGATGAATTTGATGGTCGTCCAAGGACCCTTGGATTATAACCTACTCCTTGGACGAGACTACATATATTGCATGGAAGCAATAGTCTCCTCACTCTTTCGAATAATGTGTTTTCCATACGAAGGAAGAATGGTCAAGCTCGTAGACCAACTTTCATTTCTGGGATCACGCATCGCAAATAGTCACATACCTATCCTGAATGGTCTATTTGATCAAGAAAGGTCTCTACCTCCGGTTCTTCTTCCTGATGAGTGCGAGTAATTCGGAAAAGTAGGGCCGGAACCCAGGGGGCATGCATCCTGGTCTGCTGGGGTCAGAGAAAACCTTGGGTGTAAAGTAGAATTTCCACGGGAGAATATGACTAGTCCGTACCCCGTCCCCTCCTTCATCTTCGTAAAACAGAAGAGCCGGCAAGAGTTCTCATGCAGAGGAAGGGGCAGTTAGGAATGGGGTTGTTCTGGAAAAAGATTCTTTTGTTAAAGTTAAGTGTGTGGCGGAGCATCGTCATTCACCTTTGTCTAAATAAGTAGGCTCTGCCAAAGAAGGGGATCCGTTTGCGGCAGCAAGTAGTAACCATCTTTGGGTAAAAGGCAAGCCTCACCCATTAAAACAAATGTTTTAAAGGATAAGTAGGGGCAGCCTCCAAAGAAAGAGATTCTATTGCTGCAACAAATTGTAACCATCTTTGTGTAACCTAATGATAGACATCGCCGAAGAAAGTTTCTGTTTGAAAGGATTAGCAGAACGATCTTTGGGTAACCAGAAAGAGGCAAGCCTCACCCGTTGAAAACAAAGGTTTTTAAACGGAAAAGTAGGGGCGACCTTGAAATTAGACTTTACACCTGGGGGCATGCAAACCTCTTGGAATGCAAGCACGGGCGGCTTTTTAGTTTTTAGGTAGGTCTAACCCCGCTAACCCGTAGATAAGTCGATACCCAGCTTGCACAAAGAGAGGGTATGGAGCAAAGCGTAGGGAGATGAAGCTCCTTAAAAAATAGCAATCTTCCAGGAGACCTTCCTACTTTATGACTGGTAAAAACGAGCAGTTTTGGCATAGTTCATGCTCGTTAAAAAATAAACGCAAAACCGAACAGTTTTAACGCGGACTTCATGCTCGTTAAAAAATAAACATAAGCATGTGAGCAAGCTTCCACCCAGAGTTCAAGCTCATCCAGAAAAAATGAACTGGTAAATAACCATTTGAGACCGTAAATTCATCAGCCATAAAAGCCTTGGTCGTGTTTGTGCACTGTCACCTCCATTTTTCATTTGGCCGATCATTCGCATCCACTTGATTGTTTACCTATTTTGAGGAACAGCTGCGAAGAGTGATTTCACTTAGCCATCCTTGTAATACTGCCGTGATTGGAAAATTCCAACCTGTACCTGGAATCTGCTGCTATCCCTATTTATCACTCGTTCCTCAAAATACGAGTCTTCTTTGAGCTCTTTTCACTGACTCGTAAAATATGAAAAGTTTGCCGAGTTTTGGCCTTCCAGCTTGTTAAAAGGACCGGAAGAGCTATCCCTCCTCTAGATTTTAATCTTTTTGGACCTGAGGGATTATTGCACAAAAAGATCGAGCGCTTGTCTAGTTCGGCTCGATAAAGATATCGAACATTCATCCCTTCTGTATTGTTTTATACTTTTTCGGACTTAAGGGATTAGATGACGAAAAAGGACCCCTGGAGTCCACTTTATGTACGCTTTTCAGACTCTCTAAAAATGAAAAGGACCGAGTTGTCTTTGTCGCTAGACTCGTTAAATACATTAAATAGCGACAAACTTGTCTTTAGATGAGAACGAGTTTCCCTATCGCTAGGCTCGTTAAAACATAGCGATGGGCTTGCCCGAAGGGCAGGTTATAGAACAAGCATATGTTATCCTCCTCAAGCTTGACAAAAATAAAGAGGTACTGGTCAGAAATGACTGGGGAAAAATTGGGAGAACCTCAAAGCTTAATGGTAGCAAGTCTCTCTTGAACATGACACTTTTGCCTCCGTAAATATCGGGTTGGGTTATTATCATTCACCGGTCCCTTCACCATGGTCTCGCCATACCATCCATACATGGGGTAATTCTACCGATCCATCACATCAGTGTCGTTATATGTTCAAGAGATGTCATTCAGAAAGTGTCAACCGGGTCCCATCCACTACCATACATCATCTTTCATCCTTCCATGACCGCCACCCTGAATCATATTTCACAGATCGTTTTCACCATCATCACTAGCTCCGTTCCATGTCACTGATGTGGGATTCATTAAGGCCCTCCTTTGACGGATCACTTCTTGTCGACATCAGCTCATTATCCAAGAAGTTGATCTAGGAGCACCCCCTTAGTACTTTGAAGCTTGCATGCCTCAATGGCAAGTTTCTCACTTCCGGCGATAGGTATACATTAATGACCTTCGACCGAGAGACTTTGCGTGGTGTTCGACGTCAGATCCTATATTCACGCCACGTGAATTGTGCTGCAGTACCTTGAGGGTCATCATCATTATCGGTGATTCCTCTCGTGCTTGTTAACAGTTTACATTATTGACTGGTAATCAAGCGATGTCTTTCCATGTTCGACTTCAAGAAATTCTCACATGGATCGACTTGTACTAGAGTGAAGATCGGACAAGTTTGAAGACCCCGGATCTAGTTTCATCCATCCGGGCTGCGATATATATTCAGGAGATAAAAACATAGACATGTGCAGCAGATGTTCATCCTACTAAAAGGATGATAATTAAAAGCAGAGAATTATCAGTCTATTATCAGACGATCGTCTGTTTATGTACAGCAAATGTATTTATAAAGCTGAGCATGGGAAATGCCCGCATCAGCTAGATCATGAAAAGAAAGTATGAAAAGATAATGTATTGTATTGTATTTTGTTACAGGTCACCTCCCGACGATTGAATGAACTTCGGATCCTCCTAATAAAGCTTTTCACCCGATAAACGACCTCATACTTTAGGGGGCAACTGTTATAGACATTTTTGTGCCTTACAGCATGGAGCATGAAATGTCAATAATCTGAGGGATCCAAAGTCCCTAAACATGTTGTTCCTACCCCTAGAGGAACAAGGTCAGCAAACCACAGCACTTCAGATCAGTTCTCCACTGAAAAACACTCAAAAACAGGTCAATTTTGGATCAAAGCAGCTGCTCCACTAAGCATCTGCGCTGAATGTCAAAAGCTCCATGGTGTACCTGCGCTGCATAGCAAGTGCAACAAAGGCTACATGTGCTGGGCGTACTTTGACATGTGGAGGAATCTTTTCTCAATGTGCCAGTGCCCAGGAAGCTTCCAAAATGACACTTGGATCAGAAGATTCACCTAAGGATGAGTAAAGAGGTTCTAAAACTCCAAGTGGAAGGTAGAAACTCCGAGTGGACTCAAGGACTGAAGAACAACTGGAGTTGAAGAGGACAACAAGTCACACATCAAGCTGACTTATCTTCACTCCAAAACTCTATATAAGGATCTCATCCCATGGGATCTGGGGTCGGGAATTTTGTGCAAAGAATTGCTGTTGGTTTACAGTTGAGAGTATTGGGTGATTGCTTGAGGGAGGTGAAGAGGAGATTTCTTTCCGTCGGGAAGGTGATGCTGGATTGGACCTCTTATGGTTGTATCACCGCCTGAACCTTACTTTCTTCCATTAATAAAGCATTTGAGGTTCTTCTATTCGCATGTGTTTCAATGATGTGTTGTCTTACTTGCGTATTTGATTTATGCTAATCCTTGAATCAATTATGAATGCATGCCTCTTGTAGTTTCCTTTTCTCGTCTTGTTTGCAGGATCTTGTGTAGCTGGGCCCGTGAGAAGACTTGGAGCTGGGAGCAAGCGGCAAAGAGAGAAGATTGGATCGACCATTTGCGCAAGACATCGGTAAGTGGATCTCTTCCTTTCCTCTTTTGCATGTCATAAAGAAGTAATCTTAGATAGCTTTGCTTCAACTGTTGCTAAGGAACTATCACCCTTAGAATGGGATAGGGTCATTCCGTGTTGGATACTTTTCCCCACAACACTCCTAGCAAGTAGTGTTGATACTTCTGGAGTGCATAAAACATATCTAGTCCCTCGCACTCAGTGGTGAAATAGTTCTTCTCTGCTTTAGATAATTTACGACTTGTGAACACGATAGGGTGATCCAAGCCTTCTCCACCATCCTGTGTTAGTACTTCCCCCAGCACTATAGATGACGCATCAACATGGACATGAAACTCCTTCTTCTAGTTCAGGAAGACAAGAATCGACGCAGTAACCATCTTTTCTTTCAATATATCCAGGCTTTTTTTACAGTCATCGTTCCAACAGAACGTGACATCCTTCTTCAACAATTTTTCCATCGTCGCGTTTATCTGGGCATAGTCTTTGATAAACCTTCTGTAATGCCCTATATGTCCTAGAGTAGCATGCAGCTATTTCACACTTCTTGGAGCTTCCAAGTTCAGAATCACCGCGATCTTCGCAGGGTCTACCATCAACGCTTGTCTGCAAACCACGTGCCCCAATAGGTTCCCAAAAGGAACGAGAAACACACACTTCTTAAGGTTGAGCACGATTTGGTATCACCAGTAGGTATCAAAATCAAGTGCAAGCTCTCTACATGGCGCTTAAACAACCCAAATATAGTCCATTCATCACAATAGACCTCCAAGAACTTATGAATATATTCCTTAAATTCCACAACAACCACGCACGAAAAGATGGTCGACGCATCCTTCAATCCAAATGGCATGACAGTATATTGAAAGCAACCCCACTTAACCATGAGGGTTGTTTTGCTCCTATCCTCTGACGTGATTTTTATCTGGTTGTACCCTAAGAACCGATCAGTGAAAGAATATGCTTCCTAACCACCTACATTGTCCAAAACTTCATTCGTGAACATAGTTGGGAATGGATCATGCACACAAGCATCATTCAATTTTCTGAGATCCACACATATCCTTATCTCATCCTTCTAGTTCTTCTCTTGTACCACCATTGGGCTTACCCAATTAGATTCTTCCATAGGCTTAATGATGTGTGCTGCAATCATTTTGTCTAGTTCTATGCAGACCTTCTCCTTGTATTTCAGATTTACGCGATAAGGCCTCTACTTAACTGGCTTCATGTCAGGTTTTAACGTTATCTTCATTACCCCTAATTCTCTGATTATTTCTTTTAAATACGTAAACTTGGTCGGGAATAAGTCTTGATATTTGTGGAGTAATTTAGTGACTTTATCCACCATTGCATCGTCCCAGTAGTCTCTGATCTTTGTGAATTTGGGCTTCGCCTCCATACCAATATTCACCTGCTTAGTCTTTACCGGTGCGGTTATGTCAAGGTTCTCAATCTATGGTCCTTGAACCTCACAGTGGCCTTACGTCTCTGGAATGTTAATTTTCATCCTCTTCTTCAACAGTTACATTATAACATTCCAGTGTGCAACTTAGCTGAGTAGCCCATTTAGGTTGTGCCAAGTCTAAAGGATCATGCAGCATCCTAAAGATGGCGAATTTTACTTCTTGTAGTGCTTCTTCAATACCATCAAACCCGTCCTCAAAATTGAAGGTCATCATGAACCCTTCACGTAGGATATCCCATTTTTCAGTCCCATGGCGAAGCTCTGTTTCTATATACCACTTCATCGATATAACATCTAGGGTATGATAGAACAGGTGCACCCATTCAGGTTGTGGCTTTTCTCCATATGCCTGCGCCCACTTGGCCAGATGCATGCGTGGATCATCCCGTCCATTGTACTTGTCTGTTAATCACGCTTTAGGCTTCCCAAATCATACTCTCATCATTCTCCTACATTCGTGCCAATCATCAAAACTTCCTTTGTGTGTAACTCACCATCTCGTGGGTATAGAGTGCAGTACCTAGCCCAAGGCCTAGAAGTGTTGCTTATCTAGAACCTCCCTTTAAAATGCATCCAAGAAGGTATCTAACTCATTCAGACCATCATAAGTAGGCAAATCTCTTACTTTTGTTGACACGCAGCGCAACGACTTGGTCATCATATTGCAATTCAGTGTAGTTACCTCATGTAACTCAATCTTCCATCACTCTATTACTTCGTTAGAATCCGAAGTAAAGGAGCTCTCGCACTCCCATGTAATCCACCCATCCATGGCGGGATTCACCTAGTCTTGGTCTCATGCTATTATCATGTAGATGTAGTCCAGATCATCATCACTCTCATAGTCGCGAACCGGTTCTGTATAGTGTGATCCTTCAGCAGGGTCTAGGGGTACAATTACGTGCAGTCATTTCTTCTCAAATATCATTTTGCGCTTCTTCATATTAATCACCCCGTTCATGTCAGTAGCCCAATGAATTCCCAAGAGCACGGGGTAGGTATTTCTATCATCAACAATCTCTAACACTTCAAAATATTCAAGTGCGCTCGTTTCCTCAATATCCACAGTTATTCCCTACAATCACCCCATGGGTATAATTTTCTATTGGTTTGGCTACCTTAGCTGAATTGGAGACCATTACAATGCAGGTCTTCCCATTCACTCCCATGTATGTTTTGGTAAAAAATTCACGTTTGATCCCAAATCCAGGATGACTTGATCCATCTCATATTCTCCTATCTGCCCGGTTAGTCTCATTTCTCGTCTCATCCTTGTTTTATGTTTTCCGATCTTCTAGACTATGCGTGGTTCTCTTGGCACAGTCCCAGTGCATCTGTTGATGAGTTCCTGTAACCCTTTCACAGCCTTACTGTCGCGTAGTAAATTCATACAAGTTTCAAGGAACAATGTGAGCATAGATGGGTTCATTTCTGACTTCAGTTTATCTTTTCTTCTGGAAGTGGAGGCATCAGTGAAGCTCTTCTTAGTTTCCATGAAGTTTTCCCAAGCACACTCCAAATCAAACTCAACTTCTTTCGTTAGAGCTTTGCGAACCCAAGTACTCTCTTCTAGCTATTTTCCTTTGTCATATCCCATTGTGATTCCACTTCGGAGCACAATGTTTACATTCGAGTCTTCCTCGTGCAGCTTAGACCTCATCATCTATAGGTTCTCAGTCAGGGGAGGTGGTAGTGCTCCTTTGTTGCGTATCCTAACTATCAGTGTAGGACAATAATTTGTCTCATGATCAAACAACGTGTAGTATTTGCATGATGGGAGCATTGGATTTGTGCAATCACGAAAATAGTGTCCTGACTCTTAGCAATTGTAGAAAATCAAATGTCCATGACCTCTACCAGGTCCTCCTCTACCTTGGCCTCATCCACGCCCCTGAAATCTTGTCCATGCCACTCTTGCATTCTGGTCAAGGGGCCGCATTTTAGCTTAAAATTTGTAGGTGGGAGTTCTATCCATCATCAACTCATAAATTTTGCAAGTACGCTCGTCATGTCCCACCAACCTAGAAAAGTTGCAGAACAATTGCTGCGAATTTTGTGTATACTTCTATAACAAGTGGTAGTTATCCATGGCATGTTTTCCTGCTATTTGGCAGATAGCGTACCACAAATCAGGTGTTGTGCTAGGTCTTTCTTGAGCTTCCATCCTTAAAGGCATCAATCCTCCTCCTGCAAGGTAATTTGTAAAAATCGAGTAGTGGTCTTTGTCATGACCCTTACTCTTGCATTTTACACAACATACTTCTTCGCACACTTCTGGTCAAACCATCCTGTCCTGTTTCAGACTCTGCATCTCAAGGCACAGATTCTTCAACTGCACGTGGATCTACTAAACTCCTAGGTTAGGATCTTGTATCAGGGTCTCATGAATCCTCATGGAAATCTCTAAGGCCTCTGCCTGAGTTTTTATCTTTTGTTGTGATGGCACACTCCTTAAATGTGGTAGTAGCAAAGGTACAAACCACTCGCGATGCTATCTATTTGTCAGATTCATATTGGCTTTTGTGGATCATACATTTTAGCCTCTGATCTAGTTCCCAAGGTGTCTCGCGTGGTAGCATTGTGATCTCTTTGAATCCCACAACCGACTACTCTTCAGACTTAGGCCTGCTAATTAATTCTCTATTTATCGTTGTTTACATATATGTGACTCTCGCATTCAGGTTATTGTTGGAGTACTTAATATACCAGGTCAGTGTGCGATCCTGCAGAGTGCTAGCCAATGTTGCTCTCTTTATATGGTCATTTGTAACTCCTTGCACTTCCCATACAACCCTTACAACGAACTAGAATTCATTCGGATCCTCATTTCCCAAACCTTTAAACATAGGTAGCTTCAATATGTTTTCCATACTAAATTGCGGTGGTGGTGGAGTTGGTATGGGTGAAGATGGAGGTGATGGCAGTGAAGCCGATGGTGGTGTGGGTGGAGGTGGTATTTGCGGAATTCTTTGCCTTATCAGATGGATAGTACTTCGTGGAGAGACCTTCACGAGCTCTTCCTCGTCTCCTCGCAGAGGTGAAATCAAGGGGCTATTTTCTGACCCTTATTTCCTTCGTTCTTGTAAACCTTTCTGCTTTGCATAGCCCAAAACATCAAGGTAACTGCATAACCCTCTTTTCACACAACAACATTTTAATCCAAGTATTCAAAGACTTTACGTACTTACCTCATGTCCCTTTGAGGAAGCGTCACTTTGCCTCACTATAGCTGACTGAGGTGTCAACCACGAACTCAATAACGAATCCTCCTATAATATGATCGAGCCAATTATCAGTGGCGCGGGCGATCTTATCCTCTGATGCATCCAACCTTCACACCAGCTCTAGGGTCCACACAATAGGATAGTCAAGTTTCCACCTTTCTTGGCTATTTTCTAGCTTCGCGATCCACTCGTATAGCTCAGTAAAGAAGGATGCAAAAAATATTTTGTGGATCTCCATATATAGGTAGCTATCTAGCCACTCTTCTTTTGATAGTCACGGGTTTATCTTCTCCTATGCTGTGATCTCATGAATTCTTCTATCCAACTAGCCTTTGATTTGTTTCTTAGTTGGATTCCAATTATACAACATCACACATATCTCATGCAGATTCTGGTCCTATAAATAGGACCATTTATTGGCTTATGGGGGCTTGACCCAGGTTCAAAGTTATTTAGCCAAACAAATCCCTACACTACTGGCCCTTTTAGCATCAGCCCGTGGAGCGTGGGCTGAAGTCTCACTCGAAGCAATATGGAGGGATGCTAGAACCAAGTTTCCACACCCTTGAGATGTCTATGATGTCGGTTTATTCCAACTAAACCTGCCTTTGTGCAGGTCACTTCGTGCTCTGTTCTAACCTTCAATACCTTTGTGATTTGTTACAATCAACTTTCGCACATCCCTAACTAGGGGCTGGAGTCCTTTCGCGCTGCTAGGGCAATGATCTACATTATTTCCCAAACTAATATCTTACTTATCTTCTTAACAGATCTTAGATAACTTCACGTAAACAAATACTCTATCTTGCATTCACTTAATCAATACAGTTAGACTCATTCACACATTATATAAGCATTATAAGTGAAATTCATACCCAATATAACAGATGCATAAACAAGAAACAAATACATAGAAATGATAGAAACTTCTCTTTATTAATACTTCCAGATAAGTACAGACTCAACTCGCCCTACACAATCAGCTGCAGGGGTCTGCGGACCCAGCTATCAACTACTAGGCCTCTGTGCACTCAGTTGCAAGGATCCGCGCACCCAACTATGGACTACTAGGCCTCTGTGCACTCAGTTGCAAAGCCTCTACCTACTCTATGACTCAAAACTAGACTTTATACTTTACAGATCTATCTCGTATACATCATATATTTTCCATATCGTGATCTATTGATTGTTTTAACTAGTTAGAGTCTCGCTCTACTTATACAATCCTATGGTTCGCGGACCATGGGTATATCTTCTACAGCAGGCATTACAATAACAAAATAAGGGTGGACAACCCTATGACTCTTTAATAAGCTACATGCTCCGCGCCCAGAAAATGTGGAGTCTTTGCATTGGAATTACAAAATTGACCAAAATCTGGGCTCTAAGCCCCAAAATGTCCCTTGGGCGATGTCGCGCCCAGCATGGAGTGGTAGACATCCAAACAACACTGAATAGAGAGTTCAGTAGGACTAAATATGAGGCACAGTCAATTGTGGGATTCAAAGAAATTGCGATGCAACCAGGCGAGATGCCTTGGGAGCTAGATCAGAGGTTGAGGTGTATAATCCACAAAGCCAACATGAATTTGACAGATGGACAGATGATTTTTTGGCTTCACTACTGCCACACTTAAGGGTTGCGTTGTCACAACAAAATATAACAACTCAAGTGGAGGCCTTGGAGATTTTCATGAGACTACATGAAACCCTGATGCAAGATCCAAACCTAGGAGTTCAGCAGATCCATGCACAGCTAAAGAACCTATGCCTTGAGATGAAAAGTCTGAAGTAGGACAAGATGGATCGACCAGAGGTGCACGAGGAGGTATGGTGCTTGAAATGAAAGAGTCGGGGGCATGACAAGGACCATTGCCCAATATTTGTGAACTATATTGTAGGAGGGGGACTGATGCCTTTATGGCTAGAAGCTCAAGAAGGACCTAGTGCGGGGCCTACATTATCGTGCCCTATTTTTCAGGTAGTAGGAAAACATGTTTCAGGTAGTAGGAAAACATGCCACGAATAACTGTCATTTGTTGCAGAAGTTTGTACAGGCACCACAACAACTGTTCTACAATTTTTGTAGGTCGGTAGGACATGATGAGTGAAATTGTAGGAGTTATTAATTGATGATGGATAAAACACCAACCTACAGGGTTCAAGCCATAACGCGACACCTTGACCAAAGCACAGGGATGGCACGGACATGATTTCAGGGGTGTAGATGAGGCCAAGACGGGGGAGGACCTAGTAGAGGTCGGGGACAGTTGATTTGCTACAATTGCTGAGGACCAGGAAACTATTCCCGTGATTACACTAACCGAACACGTCCATCATGCAAATATTACACACTGTTTGATCATGAAATGGAAGGTTGTCCTACGCTGATATCTAGGATACGTGATAAAGGGACACTACCACCTTCGCCAACTCAAAACCTTCAGATGATGAGGTCTGAGCCACACAAAGAGGATGCAAATGTAAATATAGTCCTCAGAAGTGGAATCGCGACAGGAGATGACAAGGGGAAACAACCATAAGATAGTACATGGGTTCACAAAGCTCTAGCGAAGGAGGTTGAGTTCGATTTGGAGCATGCATGTGAAACCTTCATGGAAGCTAAGAAGAGCTTCGCTGAGGCCTCCACCTCAGGAAGTAAGAATAAGCTTGAGCAGGAGATGGACCCCTCTATGCTCACAACTTTCCTGGAGACCTGTATGAAGTTATTGCACGATAGTAAGGTTGTGAAGGGGTTATAGGAGCTCATCAATACATGCACTAGATGTTGGGTTATGTTACCTTATTTCCCTATATTATGTTGGGCGAACCTACCTATGGTTTTCGGTCCATGGTTTTGGACGTGATGGTTTTCAGTCCATGGTATTGGATGCTTTGGCTTGTATAAATATGTATTGTAACATTGAAAAGAACATAATGAAAAATAAAGCTGGTAGTCCCAGTTTTGGGATCAAGGGGAAAATCTCTATGTATATGTGTTTTATGTGTTATGCTCTTGTATTGTTTATTTTCTGTGTTTAAGAATTCATATGCAGGTAATTTATGTACGGGGTTAGAAGCTACATTTGGTATCAGAGCTGTTGGCTTCAAGGGGACACCTTTGTTGCTGAGGGGTTTCGCTCGGGCTTGTGGTAGACCTTGTTCAGTGGGAGATTTACGAGATCGATTCTGGTGGTGAAAGAAGATGGTGAGCAGTGGAAAGATAAAGATCGAGAAATTTAATGGTTAGAGTTTTGAGTTGTGGAAACTCAAGATGGAGGATCTGTTGGTGGATAAAGATTAGTGGATCGCGGTAGATCCGGGTACTAAACCAACGGGAGTGTCCAATCAAGAATGGAAGAAGTTGGATCGAAAGGAAAAGAGCACAATATGATTGTGTGTCTCAGATTCAGTATTGCTGAATGTATCAGGGGAAGCTACGATGAAGGTTTTGTGGGACAAGTTAGGGACTTTGTACCAATCTAAGTCTCTGGTGAATAAATTGTTCCTGAGGAAAAGGCTATATAACCTGAGGATGAAATATGGAGACTCGGTGACAGAGCATCTGAACTCATTTAATACTGTGGTAAGTCAGTTAGCATCTGTTGATATTAAATTTTCAGATGAAGATAAGTGCATCAGTTTGTTGTGTTCTCTACCAGATTCGTGGGATAGTCTGGTTATTGCAATAGGTAGCAATGCAACTGCCTTGTATTTTGTTGAAATAGTCTCATCCTTGCTGACGGAGGAGATGAGATGGAAAAATATGGAGAGACAGAATGGTGATGCCTTGTCTATACAAGGACGATCCCATAATAGAAGCAAAAATAAGTCATCAAGTGGGAGATCTAAATCTAGAGGGAGATCTAAATCTCGAGGAAAATATGTAAAGGTGGTGTGCTGGAAATGTGGGAAGGAAGGGCACTACAAAAAGGATTGTAAATCTAAATCTCCTGATAAAGGAAAGGGATCTGATGATGCTCCTTCTGCAGAGGTGAAAACCACCTCAGATGAAGGTGGGATGTGTACTTGGCTTCTTCAAGTACACATGTAGATCATGAGGCATGGTTGATTGACTCATGTGCATCCTTTCACTTCACTCCCCATAGAGAGTGGTACTGCAAGTGTGATAAATATGATGGTGGTGATGTCTTCTTAGGGGATGATGGGAAGGCTAGAATCATTGTTCGTGGAAAAGTAAAGTTGAAGGTGCAAGGTAGAAGGGTTAGAACACTTCCAGGTGTTCTGCATATTCCTGCATTAGCCAGAAATCTGATTTCTATAAGCAAGTTGGATGATGTAGGTGTAAAAATAGTGTTCGAGAAGCATACCTGCAAGATGGTTTGAGGAGCACTAGTATTGATGAGGGGAGTCCAGACTGGAACTCTGTATAAGCTGAAAGGTAGCACTGTTATTGATGGGTGCAATAGTTCTATGGTTCCTGAAAGTGGAGCAGAAAATCTAGTGGTCTCTGGAGAGAAGACCATGCCATGGCATCAAAGGCTTGGACATATTGGAGGGACGGGCCTTCAAATACTCCATGGTAAAGGTATGGTAGAAGGTATGAGTAATAGCTCTCCCGATTTTCATTTCTGTGAAAAATTGTGTATATGGGAAGCAGAATCGGGTGAGTTTCCCCTCTGGTGGTAAGGGGGCGAAACAGATATTAGAGCTTGTGCACAATGATGTGTTTGGACTTGTGAAGGTTCCATCACTGGGTAATTCTGTGTACTATGTATCATTTATAGATGACTTCTCAAGGAATACATGGATATATTTCCTTAAGAAGAAATCTGAAGTCTTTGACAGGTTTAAAGAATTTAAGGCTCTGGTGGAAAACCAGACAAAGAAGAAGATAAAGGTGCTAATGATAGATAAGGTGGAGAGTTTTGCAGTAAAGAATTTGAAGAATTCTGTAAGAAGTGTGGTATAGCACGGTAGAATACTACTCCATATACACTGTTATCACTGAAAATGCTGTAGTTAAAAATTTTTAGCCTAGTTTAAAGACCAGGGTGTGTTCGCAGTGCCTGAATTCTTTTAGCAGTTTCGCAGCGCATAAATTCGTTAGCAGTTTAGCAGCGCCATCTGTTTTAGTGATTTCGTAGCAAAATCACTAACCTTGCACTGGCTGCGCTACCAAATTGGGAATTTTCCCGAAACCATTGCCATTTTCACCAGCGGTCATGTTATCAAAATCCACTGAGTTATGCATGAGTATAGGCTTGAAAATAAACAACTCAGACATTCCGATGATGTTCTGAACTATAGGCAGGATACATATGGCTCCTTTAGTGGGCTATTTCTCCCAGCCTGTTGCAGATGGTCTTGACCCAAGATTGCTTGTGACCCTTGGAACAAAGGCAGTCAGCACAACAAGGAATATCTTTATTAACACACATGAACAATCACCAAACAAAGTAATGTAAACTACAGGTGGTATTCTTGATAGTCTTACTTATTGGCTAAATCTTGAAGATTTCTCAGCTAATGCTCGGATGAAAAGGCCCATTTAAGCCAAAGGAATATGTTAGAGTATCTTTGATTACAGAGGATAACGGAGGTTTTCTGCTGCTTTGGATTGAGTATAGTTTCGAGGAGAATGCAGGATTGCTGGTTGCTTCATGCCAACAGGTTGTGAGTCTATGATGTATTTCAGAGGACAGTCGAAAACCTGCAAGCTCAATTGTTGAGACATTTAAATTAGTCATGAAGCATGTAAAGATGCAAGTTTTGATATATTTTATGCTCAAGTATGCAATGGTCATATTGTTTCCTGAGTCGGGTGTTGTCACAGCATACTACCAGAAGCTATTGAAGGAGCTGGAACATTGGCTCAAGTGTTTACAGATGGGAAGATCACATTCAGTGTCATAAAAATGTTTGCCATAATGTTTGCGCAGGGGAGTGTTCACTTCTTAGAGAATTAAAGGTTTTAATGGAACACTGGAATCTCTGAATAATCCTGTAGATTAACGCCTTGATGTTGGGATGGATGGAGCAAACAGTGCAAAGCACTGACTTACTGGCAATAGTGTATGCGGAAAAGGCTGCAGTTTGGCCTGTTTCATCACTTCTGGAATCAACTGCACAAGAGTCTTCGAGAGTGAACAATTCTAATCAAAAGCAAGAGACAAAATGGCCAGAGCAATCTGAAGAACTATTAGGGTTGATTGTCGATTCTCTCAAGGCATTCGATGGTGTAGTTCCCCACGGTGGTCCAGAACCGAGACAGAGGTCACAACTCAGAAAATTGCTCTTGTTTTAGATAAGGCTCCAAAACATTTGCAACCAGATATTTTTGCTTTGGTGACAAAGTTGACAGTTATTTCAGAACATTTATTGGCTGCTTAAGCATTATTGGATCGACTTAAAGAACCAGATACGTAGCTTGAGCTGTGGTTACCTGTTCATGCCGCATTAAGAAAGTTACAAATTGGGAATGGTATCCAGGAACACATTCCGTTTCAAGTTCTGGAGTTGCTGATAGATACAAATCTCTCAGCAAATGCAATGTTAATGAAGGAGTTTTTCCCAAATGATACGTGTCAACATACGGGTCTATATGGGAGCACCGTTTTCATATTATGGCTGAGGACTATTAAAATGGGCCGGTGGAGATTTCTTCTGCTGTGGGTAAAACCGATTATGGATAAGTAATAATATACGTGTCAATTATATGACACATGGCCTCTACAACAGCGCGCCGGATTGTGGATCATGTTTGTGGAATTGCCGGGTGTTATAGATCATTCTGTTCATGCGCAAATGGAGGAAGACAAATTGAGCCATTGACACAAGATATCTAAACTCTTTCTTTCTCGCCTTTGATTTGCGTTGTTGGGACTGTTTTGCCGGAGTTTATCAAGTGGGGACAGAGGGCGAAATTGATGCTTAGTGGAATGAGTGCATTCACCCTGAAAAATGCGGGTTCCATGGAACACGTGAGATTTTTACGGAGTTGGTTCGCCAAACAAGGAAATTCCAAGGACGCAGAGGATGAATAAAATTTTCAGAGAAAATATTGACTTCTTGTTTGAACTCTTTGAGTCTCATGATCTCTGTGCCGTTGTGGAGTTGCAACAACTGTTAGACGTTTTGAGACTCACTTATCAGTTCCTAGCAGAACGTTTATCAATGGACACATACAATGTTATGCTAAATGAGATGTCAGAGAACATCTCCCTTGTCTCTTTTGCTGGTCGCTTTGCCTTGCAGGTTTTTTACAGAGATGCAAAATGATTTCTTGGTAAATTTTGTCTTCTGTAATACTACCCAGCGTTATATTCGCCCATTGAAAGTGTGCCAAAGACCAGTTCAGCGGACACCTGTTCCACATGGGAAGTCCAGTTTTTATTGCTGCTCTTTGAGAGGTGTTTGACTGTATATCCTAATTTTGAAATCACTAAGAATAACATGACTATAGCCCTTACAGACCTTGGTACAAAGGTGAAGCGTGAAGGAGATATACATCAGAGTATAACTCATTACAAGAAGGGAATTGTAGGGGCCCGTTTACAGCATTTTGTCTTCTCTACAAATTTTTTACCATGAAGTTGACAGTGAAGCAAATACATGGGCTTCTTAAGCACGAGGATTCTCCATACATGAGATGTAGTGGTTTCCTGTACTTGCATTATGTTGCAGATCCTAAGACGTTATGGGTTTGGGTTGAGCCTTATGTTAAGGACGAGGAGGAATTTTCTCCAGGATCAAATGGAAGGATGACCACAATGGGTGTTTATGTTCATGATTTACTTCTAGGCCAGTACTATTTCGATACACTTTTTCCTCACATACCGGTACCTATCATGTGTCAAATTACTGCTCATTTGGAATGAATGAATCCTCCCACTCGGCATGCAGGAGTGACTGGTGATACTAATCACTATGGATCAGATGACACTGCCCGAAGGCCACCATCAGTTAAAGCTGCTTTATCTGTGTAATTTGGCCAGCATGCACCACATTGTGCTTCTACCCGAGATGCCTCACCTGTGTGTCGAATACTGCCTCGTGACAGGAATGGCAGTGATGCTATTTCAAAATCAACCAATGGTGATCGTTATCACGACAGAGAGAGGAGCAGGGATCTTGTTAGGGATTATTAAAAGTACAGTAGAATTTATTATGCATATCACAAGACTGTGTTTTTGAAATCACACAGCAGTTTCGTAGCGCGCTACGAAACTGCTGTAGGTGATGATTTTAAACACAGAGCAGCTATGATGGTGAAGATGATTGAGAAACTTGAAAGAAAGACACTTGTTTATCAGTATAACCTACAGCACATCCAATATGTGGCAGTCCGCTCTATTTTAGTCAATTAAGGATAAAAGGTAAGCTCTTTTAGGTTCGAATATGATGAGGCAAAGCAAAGACTGACAGACAGGAAAAGTTTCCTATATTTTAGGATGATGGAAAACATATTATATTAAGAGCCAATTAGCAACTGCAGACACCTGTTCAGCTCATAAGGTTTCCAGTTTATTTGAAAGATGTGGTGATATGCGTTGTTCAGGAAGAATTAAAGAACAGTGGACATGTTTTTAAAGTGATGAAGAGTGATGGGAGACAGAAGCCGTGAAAACAGAGCACCTTCCTTGGTTAATTAATGAAGCCATCTATGTGACTGGAATCCAAGGCCAACTCATTTAGTGTACTTTCCTTCAAGACACCTCAACCCAAGCAGCAAAGGACATGTGTCAAAAGCCAGAAAAGCATCATGCGACAAGGAGCAAAGATTTAGGATTTTGATTAAATGAAAACCATTTGTGATTTCAGTTTAGCCATTATGTAATTAATAGATTAGTTATGCAATAGATAGGGATAATGAATAGCCACCTTCGAGGCTCCCCTCATGCTGGAGGAGGAAGCTCGAGGTGGATAAGTTTGTTTGCCTATAAAAGGCTTAGATTAGAATGTAGAAAGGGTTGGATACTTAATAGAAAAAGTGTGTTGTTTTGGGCCACTGTAAGATCTTTTTTGACAGTAATAGTTAAACAGAGTTATTCTCTTCTCAAGATTCTCGAAGGATTGTCATGGTCAAATGAAGTGATGATGTGTTATACCTTATGTTATTTTATGGTTTTGTTGTATGCAATCACTCAGAATTCATACTTATATGCTCTGACTTCCTGTGTATACAGCAAGCTATGTGTGGTGGAATATGTTTGACTTGTAATGCTAAGAGCCTTGATTTCTATGAGATCACTGTGTTTTTCTTGTCTACTTGATATTATAGACTCCATAGCCCAATGAGATATCTTTTGGTGTGTTTCCAACCAGTTATGTTTTCATAAGTAAATAAAGAGTTAGCCATCTAGTGTTTGAAGGATTTTATTAAGAGTTGTGAGAGAGCCCTCTCTGATTAGGAAGGCTAATTCCTAATCTAAAGTTTGGTCTGAAACAGTTACATGAGACCTTGCTTGGTTGCAGTCCCTAGTACTGGTTTTGTGATAACATTTTGGTGCGTCTGCCGGGAGCTTAAGATTGGATTTCTGAAGGTAGCAGGAGTTCAAATGATTTTCAAGGCTGCAAAACTACCTTGGCGACTCCACACATCAACGAACAAATTAGAAGGTGACTCCACTGCTAGAAGATCAGTAGCTTGATGAAGTTTCAAGATGGATTCCACTGCGAGAAAGAATGCCAGGTATGCTCCTATGAATCGGTCTCATATCCCTGGTTTTCCAAATCCTATGCCAAAGGTTGATTGGTTAGATGATCTTCCAATATTTAAAGATGAAAAGAAGGATGATGCTGCTCTCCATTTGGTTAAGTTTCACTTACATGTACGCAGTCTTAAGGTTCATTTCCCTGAAGATTGTCTCATGAGGATGTTTATGGCTACTTTAGAAGGAGAGGCATGGTCTTGGTATAAAGGTTTGGAAAATGATTCATTATCTTCTCTTGCTGATTTCCATGATGCGTTCTGTGAAATGTATAAAGAATGTTATCCTTCTTTGTTGCTGCTCAAAGATTGCTGTAGGCATTCTTTGAATCTTATTCAGTACTTGGAGGATTGTTATGATGATGATGAATTTACAGATGAAGAAATTTTAGAGGCTCTCCATGACAATGTTTTTCAGCACCAAGAAGAAGGTATAACACTCCATGAAGCGCCGCATGAAGAGCAACAAGAGTTTACCTGTGAAAACCATGTTTTATCTTTTGATATTGATGTAGAGATGCAGCAAATTTGTCAGGCTTCAGATCATAATGAAGACGGAATTAATTGCACTCAGCAAGAAGAAATATTGGAGGAAATTTTCTATGACCCTCAGGCAGAGGAAAAGCTTGCTCAATTTTGTAATTCCTTGCAGCAGCTTACCCCAAATAATAATCATAATAGTGAGGAAAATTCCATTGTTTGTTGGAATGATTCAGAAAAGCAACTGGATAGCTTGTCAAATAGAAAAGTGGATAGTACATCAGAGGAGTCTTGTGTGGTTGAGAATCAGGGGCCTGAAAATGAAGAGTGTTATCATGATCATTATTTTCAGCAGCTTTCTATGATAGAACACAAGGAGATTACGCTGGTTCCTTTCTCTTTCACGATTGAGGAACTGAACACGGTGGTTGAAGATCAGTTTGTACAGCTGGAAAGTTTCGAGAAAAGACAAGCTGATCATGTGTTCTGGGATCCTATAGCTGATTATATGGAAGAGTTTTACTCTCCAGTATTTCAGTTGTTCAAAGAAGATCAGAGACAATTTCAGTGGCAGCGGTCTTTACACTATCACATTGGCTCTGAAATCCGATACAGTCAAAGGACTCAAATGTCAGATAAGATGAATGATTGGCTACATTGGAAATATCATGTTGCTTGAGCTACAAGTGGAGTTTGCAGCTGATAGGGTAGGTAGGTAGATTGCAAATAAGCTCAAGGTTGGCTGAGCATTTATTTTTCAGTAGCAGTAGTTTCTTTCTCCTACAGTCATGCTTGTCAAGCAAATTTTTGTTTGTTACAAATGGGTAAGGCACTGGAGCTGCGTGTTCTTAGCGCACCACAAGGGCACACTATCCCTAGTGGAGCCACTGTTATCACTGAAAATGCTGTAGTTAAAAAATTTTAGCCTAGTTTAAAGACCAGGGTGTGTTCGCAGTGCCTGAATTCTTTTAGCAGTTTCGCAGCGCATAAATTCGTTAGCAGTTTAGCAGCGCCATCTGTTTTAGTGATTTCGTAGCAAAATCACTAACCTTGCACTGGCTGCGCTACCAAATTGGGAATTTTCCCGAAACCATTGCCATTTTCACCAGCGGTCATGTTATCAAAATCCACTGAGTTATGCATGAGTATAGGCTTGAAAATAAACAACTCAGACATTCCGATGATGTTCTGAACTATAGGCAGGATACATATGGCTCCTTTAGTGGGCTATTTCTCCCAGCCTGTTGCAGATGGTCTTGACCCAAGATTGCTTGTGACCCTTGGAACAAAGGCAGTCAGCACAACAAGGAATATCTTTATTAACACACATGAACAATCACCAAACAAAGTAATGTAAACTACAGGTGGTATTCTTGATAGTCTTACTTATTGGCTAAATCTTGAAGATTTCTCAGCTAATGCTCGGATGAAAAGGCCCATTTAAGCCAAAGGAATATGTTAGAGTATCTTTGATTACAGAGGATAACAGAGGTTTTCTGCTGCTTTGGATTGAGTATAGTTTCGAGGAGAATGCAGGATTGCTGGTTGCTTCATGCCAACAGGTTGTGAGTCTATGATGTATTTCAGAGGACAGTCGAAAACCTGCAAGCTCAATTGTTGAGACATTTAAATTAGTCATGAAGCATGTAAAGATGCAAGTTTTGATATATTTTATGCTCAAGTATGCAATGGTCATATTGTTTCCTGAGTCGGGTGTTGTCACAGCATACTACCAGAAGCTATTGAAGGAGCTGGAACATTGGCTCAAGTGTTTACAGATGGGAAGATCACATTCAGTGTCATAAAAATGTTTGCCATAATGTTTGCGCAGGGGAGTGTTCACTTCTTAGAGAATTAAAGGTTTTAATGGAACACTGGAATCTCTGAATAATCCTGTAGATTAACGCCTTGATGTTGGGATGGATGGAGCAAACAGTGCAAAGCACTGACTTACTGGCAACAGTGTATGCGGAAAAGGCTGCAGTTTGGCCTGTTTCATCACTTCTGGAATCAACTGCACAAGAGTCTTCGAGAGTGAACAATTCTAATCAAAAGCAAGAGACAAAATGGCCAGAGCAATCTGAAGAACTATTAGGGTTGATTGTCAATTCTCTCAAGGCATTCGATGGTGTAGTTCCCCACGGTGGTCCAGAACCGAGACAGAGGTCACAACTCAGAAAATTGCTCTTGTTTTAGATAAGGCTCCAAAACATTTGCAACCAGATATTTTTGCTTTGGTGACAAAGTTGACAGTTATTTCAGAACATTTATTGGCTGCTTAAGCATTATTGGATCGACTTAAAGAACCAGATACGTAGCTTGAGCTGTGGTTACCTGTTCATGCCGCATTAAGAAAGTTACAAATTGGGAATGGTATCCAGGAACACATTCCGTTTCAAGTTCTGGAGTTGCTGATAGATACAAATCTCTCAGCAAATGCAATGTTAATGAAGGAGTTTTTCCCAAATGATACGTGTCAACATACGGGTCTATATGGGAGCACCGTTTTCATATTATGGTTGAGGACTATTAAAATGGGCCGGTGGAGATTTCTTCTGCTGTGGGTAAAACCGATTATGGATAAGTAATAATATACGTGTCAATTATATGACACATGGCCTCTACAACAGCGCGCCGGATTGTGGATCATGTTTGTGGAATTGCCGGGTGTTATAGATCATTCTGTTCATGCGCAAATGGAGGAAGACAAATTGAGCCATTGACACAAGATATCTAAACTCTTTCTTTCTCGCCTTTGATTTGCGTTGTTGGGACTGTTTTGCCGGAGTTTATCAAGTGGGGACAGAGGGCGAAATTGATGCTTAGTGGAATGAGTGCATTCACCCTGAAAAATGCGGGTTCCATGGAACACGTGAGATTTTTACGGAGTTGGTTCGCCAAACAAGGAAATTCCAAGGACGCAGAGGATGAATAAAATTTTCAGAGAAAATATTGACTTCTTGTTTGAACTCTTTGAGTCTCATGATCTCTGTGCCGTTGTGGAGTTGCAACAACTGTTAGACGTTTTGAGACTCACTTATCAGTTCCTAGCAGAACGTTTATCAATGGACACATACAATGTTATGCTAAATGAGATGTCAGAGAACATCTCCCTTGTCTCTTTTTCTGGTCGCTTTGCCTTGCAGGTTTTTTACAGAGATGCAAAATGATTTCTTGGTAAATTTTGTCTTCTGTACTACTACCCAGCGTTATATTCGCCCATTGAAAGTGTGCCAAAGACCAGTTCAGCGGACACCTGTTCCACATGGGAAGTCCAGTTTTTATTGCTGCTCTTTGAGAGGTGTTTGACTGTATATCCTAATTTTGAAATCGCTAAGAATAACATGACTATAGCCCTTACAGACCTTGGTACAAAGGTGAAGCGTGAAGGAGATATACATCAGAGTATAACTCATTACAAGAAGGGAATTGTAGGGGCCCGTTTACAGCATTTTGTCTTCTCTACAAATTTTTTACCATGAAGTTGACAGTGAAGCAAATACATGGGCTTCTTAAGCACGAGGATTCTCCATACATGAGATGTAGTGGTTTCCTGTACTTGCGTTATGTTGCAGATCCTAAGACGTTATGGGTTTGGGTTGAGCCTTATGTTAAGGACGAGGAGGAATTTTCTCCAGGATCAAATGGAAGGATGACCACAATGGGTGTTTATGTTCATGATTTACTTCTAGGCCAGTACTATTTCGATACACTTTTTCCTCACATACCGGTACCTATCATGTGTCAAATTACTGCTCATTTGGAATGAATGAATCCTCCCACTCGGCATGCAGGAGTGACTGGTGATACTAATCACTATGGATCAGATGACACTGCCCGAAGGCCACCATCAGTTAAAGCTGCTTTATCTGTGTAATTTGGCCAGCATGCACCACATTGTGCTTCTACCCGAGATGCCTCACCTGTGCGTCGAATACTGCCTCGTGACAGGAATGGCAGTGATGCTATTTCAAAATCAACCAATGGTGATCGTTATCACGACAGAGAGAGGAGCAGGGATCTTGTTAGGGATTATTAAAAGTACAGTAGAATTTATTATGCATATCACAAGACTGTGTTTTTGAAATCACACAGCAGTTTCGTAGCGCGCTACGAAACTGCTGTAGGTGATGATTTTAAACACAGAGCAGCTATGATGGTGAAGATGATTGAGAAACTTGAAAGAAAGACACTTGTTTATCAGTATAACCTACAGCACATCCAATATGTGGCAGTCCGCTCTATTTTAGTCAATTAAGGATAAAAGGTAAGCTCTTTTAGGTTCGAATATGATGAGGCAAAGCAAAGACTGACAGACAGGAAAAGTTTCCTATATTTTAGGATGATGGAAAACATATTATATTAAGAGCCAATTAGCAACTGCAGACACCTGTTCAGCTCATAAGGTTTCCAGTTTATTTGAAAGATGTGGTGATATGCGTTGTTCAGGAAGAATTAAAGAACAGTGGACATGTTTTTAAAGTGATGAAGAGTGATGGGAGACAGAAGCCGTGAAAACAGAGCACCTTCCTTGGTTAATTAATGAAGCCATCTATGTGACTGGAATCCAAGGCCAACTCATTTAGTGTACTTTCCTTCAAGACACCTCAACCCAAGCAGCAAAGGACATGTGTCAAAAGCCAGAAAAGCATCATGCGACAAGGAGCAAAGATTTAGGATTTTGATTAAATGAAAACCATTTGTGATTTCAGTTTAGCCATTATGTAATTAATAGATTAGTTATGCAATAGATAGGGATAATGAATAGCCACCTTCGAGGCTCCCCTCATGCTGGAGGAGGAAGCTCGAGGTGGATAAGTTTGTTTGCCTATAAAAGGCTTAGATTAGAATGTAGAAAGGGTTGGATACTTAATAGAAAAAGTGTGTTGTTTTGGGCCACTGTAAGATCTTTTTTGACAGTAATAGTTAAACAGAGTTATTCTCTTCTCAAGATTCTCGAAGGATTGTCATGGTCAAATGAAGTGATGATGTGTTATACCTTATGTTATTTTATGGTTTTGTTGTATGCAATCACTCAGAATTCATACTTATATGCTCTGACTTCCTGTGTATACAGCAAGCTATGTGTGGTGGAATATGTTTGACTTGTAATGCTAAGAGCCTTGATTTCTATGAGATCACTGTGTTTTTCTTGTCTACTTGATATTATAGACTCCATAGCCCAATGAGATATCTTTTGGTGTGTTTCCAACCAGTTATGTTTTCATAAGTAAATAAAGAGTTAGCCATCTAGTGTTTGAAGGATTTTATTAAGAGTTGTGAGAGAGCCCTCTCTGATTAGGAAGGCTAATTCCTAATCTAAAGTTTGGTCTGAAACAGTTACATGAGACCTTGCTTGGTTGCAGTCCCTAGTACTGGTTTTGTGATAACATACACCTCGGAAAAATAGAGTTGCAGAAAGAATGAACAATACATTGATGGAAAGGGCAAGAAGCATGCTTAGTGGTGCCGGTTTAGGACAAGAATTCTGGACAGAGGCGGTGGAGACAGCATGTTACCTTGTCAACAGATCACCTTCATCAACGTTGAGGATAAAAATCCACAAGAGGTATGGACTGGTAAGAAACTCTCTCTTTCACATATGATGGTATTTGGATGTGATGCATATGTACATGTTCCAAAGGAGAAACGAACCAAGTTGGATAGTAAATCTGAAAAGCGCATCTTTATTGGGTATAAGGATGATTTAAAGGGTTATAGGCTTTGGAACCCAGCAACAAGGAAGGTTGTGTACAACCGAGATGTGGTGTTCAGAAAGGTAAAAGATGTTATTAAACATGAATTCCAACCAAAGGAACCTGAGAATCAAACCCTACAGTAGAGGAGGAGTTAGATGATGAAGAGCCACAAACCTCGGGTGTGAGAAGATCAGTTCGAGAAAGAAGGCATTGAGAAAGGTATAGTCCATCTACTTTTTGTTCAAATTTTGCTTTACCTATTACTGATGATGATACCAGAACTGTGAAGGAAGTAGTAGATCAGAGGATAGAAAACCTTGGAAAGAGGCCATGGTTGATGAAATGGCATCTTTGCACAAAAATCAGGCTTGGGATCTGGTGGAGTTCCCGACTGGAAGGAAGCCCATTAGCAGCAAATGGGTGTTCAAGAAGAATACAAATGCAAAAGGAAAGGTGAAGAAATACAAAGCTCGGTTGGTAGCAAAAGGTTATTCCTAGGTGTCGGGAATTGATTTTGGTAATATTTTTTCTCTTGTTGCAAAGGTAACTTCTATTAGATTACTTTTATCTATTTCTACTGCTTTTGATTTTGAGGTAGAATAGATGGATGTGAAGACTTAATTTCTTCATGGGGATCTGGAATAAGAGATCTACATGAAGCAACCTAAAGGCTTTGCGATGAAGGGTAAGAAAGAACTGGTATGCAAGTTAAAGAAGTCTATGTATGGGTTAAAACAATCACCAAGGATGTGGTATCAGAAATTTGATACATTTATAGGGGAACTTGGCTTCACTAGAAGAAAAGCAGATCATTGTGTGTATTTTAAATTAATTGGTGACCGTGTTATTTATCTGGTCTTGTATGTGGATGATATGTTGCTGGTTGGAAATGACAAAGAAATTATCCAGGATTTGAAGACCCAATTTTCCTCCAAATTCGACATGAAAGATCTTGGTGCTACAAACTATATTTTGGGCATGGAAATTAAAAGAGATCGGGAAAAGAGGAAGCTCTGGTTAAACTAGAGGAAGTATGTTGAGACAATATTGCAGAGGTTTAATATGCAGGATAGTAAACTGGTGAAGGTTCCTATTCCTATAGGTGTAAAGTTATCTGCTGAATAGTGTCCCAAGACACAAGAAGAGGAAGAGGATATGTCCCGTGTTCCATATGCAAGTGCAGTCAGTAGCCTGATATATGCAATGGTCTGTACTAGACCAGACATTGCACATGGAGTGGGAGTATTAAGCAAGTTTATGTCAAAACTAGGGAAGGAGCATTGGACAGCAGTGAAGCAGGTTTTCTGGTATTTGCATGGCACTAGAGATTATGGTTTGTGCTACCAAGGAAGACTAGGATTGGATAAAGTTTTGGATATCCATGGCTTTGTTGATGCAGACCGGGCTAGAGATTTGGATCAGAGAAGATCTACAAGTGGGTATGTCTTTAACCTATTTGGAGGTGCAATCAGTTGGATGAATAAGAAACAATTTGTAGTGGCACTATCAACTACAAAGGTAGAATACATGGCAGCCACTCATGCAAACAAGGAAGAAGTTTGGTTGTAGAGATTGTGTTCAAGTATGGGGTTAGTACAGGGAGCTATAAGGATAGACTGTGACAACCAAAGTGCAATTTTCTTGGCAAAGAACCCTGCTTATCATTCAAAGACAAAGCACATTGATGTTCAGTATCACTTTGTGAGGGATATGATAGAAGACAAAAAGGTGTTGCTGGTAAAGGTGGACACTTTGAAGAATACTGCAGATGCATTGACAAAATCTGTGAGCTCTAAGAAGTTCTCCTGGTGTAGAGAAACAATGGGAATTTCAGGGTTGGAAAAATTACTAAGCTCTCCTGTGGCCCCCTGTGGAAAGAAAACAACAAGTGGGAGAATGTTGGGTTGTGTTATATTCTTTCCACGACTAACCTACATAGGTTGGGCAAACCTATATATGGTTTTCGTTCCATGGTATTGGATGCTTCGGCATGTATAAATATGTATTGTAACATTAAAAGGAACATAATGAAAAATCAGGCTGGTAGTCCCGATTTTGGGATCCAAGGGAAAATCTCTGTGTATATGTGTTTTATGTGTTATGCTCTTGCATTGTTTATTTTCTGTGTTTAAGAATTCATATGCAAGTAATTTATGTACGGGGTTAAAACCTACACTAGAACCGCTCTTGGTGAGCCGCATGTAGTACGAAAGATTGGCAAGCATAAAACAAGAACGAGACAGGAGATGAGACTGACTGCGCAGATAGGAGAGTATGAAAAGGATCAGGTTATTTTGGACCTAGGGTGGGATGCAAACGTCCTACCAAAGAATACCTGGGAACGGATGGGGAGACTCATGCTGCAGTGGTCCCCAATTTAGCTAAGGATGGCCAATCAGTAAAAGATCATCCCCATGGGACAGTTGTAGGGGGTGACTGTCGATATTGAGGGAGCAAGCACACTAGCTGATTTTGAAGTAATAGAGATAGTGGATGACATCAATCCCTATCCTACACTCCCGGGAATTGACTAGGCCATTGATATGAATGGGGTAATAAATCTAAAGAAGCGAAAGATGATATTTGAGAAGAAATCGCTACGCGTAATAGTACCTCTAGATCCTGCTAGGGGATTGCACTATACGGAACCAGTCCGCGATTATGAGAGTGACGAAGATTTGGACTATATCTATAAGATAACAGTGTGAGACCAAGACTGGGTGAATCCCACCACAGATGAATGAATTACATGGGATCACAAGAGTTCCTGCACTTCGAACTCCAATGAAGAGTTAGAGCACTGGCAGAACTAGTTACATGAAGTGACTAAGCTAAATTCCAACATGATGACCTGATCATTGCACTGTGTGTCCTCAGAGGTAAGAAATCTGCCTACTTATGATGGTCTGAATGAGGTAGATATATTTTTGGATGCATTTGAAAGGGAGGTACCAGAAAAGCAGTGCTTCCAGGCGTTGGACTGGGCACTACACTCTATGCCCGCAAGATAGTGGGGTATGCATAAGGGAAGCTTTGATGTTTGGCATGAATGTAGGAGGATGATGACAACACGATTCAGGAAGCCTAAGATGCAAATGACAGAAAAGTATGATGGGTAGGATGATCCATGCACACATTTGGCCAAATGGACCCAGGCTTATGGAGAAAAGCCCCAACCTGAATGGGTGCACTTGTTCTGTCACACCCTAGATATTATCCCGATGAACTGGTATGTAGAAACCGAGCTCCACCATGGGACTGGTGAATGGGATATCCTACGTGAGAGATCCATGATGACATTCAGTTTTGAGGATGGGTTTGACAGTATTGATGAAGCGCTACAAGAGGTGAAAGCAATAATATTTAGGATACCGCAGGATCCTTTAGACCTGATTCAGCATGAATGGGCTACTCAACTGAGTCACGCACTAGAATGTGATAATGTAACTACTGAAGAAGAGGATGAGGATTCGTAGAAGACTAATATTCTGAAAATTGAAGGTCGTCGCGAGGTTAAAGGACCACAGATTGAGAACCCTGATGTAACTACGCTGTTGAAAACGAAACAAGTAAACATAGGTACGGAGGCAAAACCAAAATTCTCAAATATTGGAGACTACTTGGATGACGCAACAGTGGATAAGGTCGCTGAATTGCTCCATGAATACCAGGATTTATTCCTTACCAAGTTCACATATCTGAAGGGGATAATCAGGGACCTAGGTATGATGAAGATCACATTAAAGCCCGACATGAAGCCAGTTAAGAAAAGACCTTACCGTCTCAATCCAAAATATAAGGAGAAGGTCTACTTAAAGCTAGACAAGATGCTCACGATAAGTATCATTGAGCCTATGGAAGAATTTGACTGGGTAAGTCCAATAGTGGTACAGGAAAAGAAGCAGAAGGATGAAATAAGGATATGTGTGAATCTCAGAAAGATGAATGCCGCTTGTTTATATGATCCTTTCTCGAATCCTTTCACTCATGAAGTGTTGGAAAATGTAGGTGACTAGGAAGCATATTCCTTCACTGATGGGTTCTCTGGGTATCACCAGATCAAAATCACGCAGGAGGATAGGAGTAAGAAAACCTTCGCGATTGAGTGGGGTTGTTTTCAGTACACTCTAATTCCGTTTGGATTGAAGAATGTGCCTGCGATCTTCTCGCACATAGTGGTTGCTACGTTTAAGTAATTTATTCATAAGTTCCTTGAGGTATACTTTGATCATTGGACTGTATTTGGGCTAGTGAAATTCCATGTAGAAAGTATGCACCTGATGCTAGATACCTGTCAATGATACCATATTGCACTCAATCTCAAGAAGTGTCTGTTTTGTGTTCCTTTTGGGAACCTGTTGGGGCATGTGGTTTGCAGACAGGGACTGATGTTATATCCCATAAAGATAGCGGTGATATTGAACTTGGAAGCACCGAGAAGCGTGAAGCAGCTGCGCACTACCCTGGGACATACGGGATATTATAGAAAGTTTTTCAAAGGCTATGTCGAGATCACCGCGCCTATGGAGAAATTGTTGAAGAAGGATGTCGCATTCTGTTGGAATGATGACTGTAAGAAGAGCTTGGATATATTGAAAGAAAAGATGGTCACCGCACCAATTCTAGTCTTCCCATATTGGAAGGAGTTTCATGTACATGTCAACCCGTCATGTATAGTGATGGGAGCAGTACTGACATAGGCTGGCAGAGAAGGATTGGACCATCCTATCACATTCACAAGTTGAATATTATCCAAAATGGAGAAGAACTATTCTACCACTAAACACGAAGGGTTAGCTATGGTGTATGTTATCTAGAAGTTTAGGAACTACTTGCTGGGAGGCCATTTTAAAATGTATACAGATCACTCCACGCTGAGGTACCTAGCCAATAAGCCTGTGTTGGGGGGGAGAATCTGCAGGTGGCTCTTATTGTTCCAGGAGTATGATTTTGAAGTTATTGTGAAGCCTAGATGACTGAACGCGGGACTAGACCATCTGTCGCGCATCGAAACAGGGGAAGAGCCCACTAATTTGGAGGGGGGATTGCCTGACGCATAGCTATTTGTAGTGCACGTCATGGATGGTCATTTTGAGGATGTAATACATTTCCTAATGACAGGTACTACACCAAAAGGATACACTATCTAGCAAAAGAAGGAATTAGTGGTGCGCATGACGTATTTCTCTGTCATTGCTCGGTATCTATACAAGATGGGGACTAATGAGATATTACGACAGTATGTACCTGAGTTAGAAAGAAGCAGCATCCTCGCAAACTCTCATGGTGGTGCCGCAGGAGGACATTATGCAAGTAGAGAAACCGCGTAGAATATTCTACGCGTAGGGTTGTGGTGGCCAACCCTCCATCAGGACTCAAAAGCATATTACAAGGTGTGTGATGTGTATTAAAGGTCTAGTAGACCATCGCAGAGGTATGAGATTCCTTTGAATCCACAAATGACATTGCAACCCTTTGAGAAGTGGGCGATAGATTTTGTGGTACCCATTCAGCCCCAAGGAAAGACAAGAGAAAGGTACATTATCATCATGACGAAGTATTTAAATCGTTGGGCAGAGGCACAGCCCGTGAAGAATTGCATAGGTGCGACGACTGCAAAGTTCCTCTTTGAGAATATACTGACGCGATTTGGATGTCCAAAGATCTTGGTGAGTGATCGTGGTACACACTTCCTGAATGAGATGATTGACGAATTTTAGGTATACCACTAGAAGAGCACACCTTATCACCTGTAGGCTAACGGGATGGTGGAATCATTCAATAAGGTGCTCGAAAATGCATTGACCAAAGTTTGAAATGCTCAGTGAAGTGATTGGGACCTACACATACCTACAGTACTATGGGCTTATCGAACGACATGTAAGAAGTTGACTCGACAAACCCCCTTTAGTCTTGTCTGTGGTGTTGAAGCGGTAATGCCTATGGAATATATTTTGCCTAGTTTGTGCATAGCAGTGCTCATAGGTATGACGGATCACGAAGCCCTGGAGGATAGGTTCGCACAGTGGGATGAGCTTGAAGAAGAGATATTTTTGGTTGGATTTCACCAGCAGGTCCAAAAGCAACGCAAAAAGGCATGGCATGATTGACACATCAAGCTATGCTCATTTAAGGTAAATGACCTAGTTTTGTTTTATGATAGTAAGTTTGATAAATTTCCAAGGAATTTCAAAATCCACTAGTTAGGGTCCTATGTCATTAAGGAAATTACTGATGGAGGAGTGGTACAACTTGTCAAATTGAATGGAGAACCCTTCCCAAGAAAGGTGAATGGAAGTCGCTTGAAGTCATACACTAGTGGTCTGACCATGTGACCAAATGAAGGTAGCACAGTCTTAGCGCTCCAAGCAACTGAAAGGATGCATGGGACTATAAACTACACTGCCCAAGTTGGGGAGTTGTGCAATTGGAGGATGATGCGAAGCAAGGAAGTCTCACAGGGTTTGTAGCAACACGGAGGGAGCTGCGCTACCCAGGGAGAAATTGCACAGGTTGGCTGAAAAGTGACTGTTAAAGTCATTGTTCATGATTTGACAGCATAAGTGAGGCCAAATGGAATGGGTGGTCGGCATTTAAGATGAAATATGAAAATCTGTCGCCAATCCAGCATTAATGAATCGATTTTGGGGGGAATGGTCGGATTTGAATACAAAATTCCCTATAAATTACAAGTGGCTATCCAGCGAAAAACACTTGGCATTTTGAGAATTGAGTTTGTTACACAGTAATTTGTCACCGACCCCGCATTCCCTGATTCTAGACACTGCCAGTCCATGTTATTGACATCTGTCTTGTGTCATGTTGCAAATTATGTGTCAATGTCTTCCTTGTCATCTCAGGAAGAATATCTCAGTTTACTTCTTCTGGAGTAGACCCTTGTTTACTTATGTTTTTGGGTCGTCACGGGACAACAGTTGTTCCACCCACGAAGATGGCCAAGATTTCACTAGCCCTAGCGAAGTCTTCACTCTGTATTTGTGTTGCACTCACAACGAGCTACTTTTCACAAGTTTTTTAAACAACTCGTCGAAGCTTCGAAGTGTAATAACGTCATGGGCGGTCCTAGGGTTGGTTGTTGGATCAGATGAGCTCGCCTCTCTCCTTTGGGATGGTTGTTCCACATTTTGTGTAACCTCTCAAAGAGTTAAGCTCTTTCTCCCATCTTTTATGGAAGCTCCTCTTCCTATAAATACTTCCTCCATGACTGAGATAACCTAGCTTCAGAGTTCAAGAATTCAATAGTAAGAGTAGAGAGTTTTTGCTAGAGTGTGGAGGTAGCCTATCATGTAACTTAGTTTGGGATGGTTTTGAGTGGAGTTAACTTGGTTGTAAGAGTATTCTAGCATTAGCCTTTTTCATAGGAGAGATATTTATTCATCTTTGGGAGATAGTATACAGGTGGATTCTTCTGGAGACATGCTGACAGGACCCTTCCAGGAGACTTACGACATCAAGGCTTGGTTGTAAGTTCTACTTTGATTTACATTAATACAAATCAACAACTTATTTCTTATATCATATGTTGAAATGCATAATGATAGCTTGAAGGTCCTTGACACTTTAAGTAGATAGTTTTTGTCGTACTCTATTATGTTCGTGGTTGTGTTCTGTATATTGTTTTTAGGGACAAGTGATTAGAAGAACGAAAGCTGGAGCAACACAACAGGAAATTCATTGAACAATAGTTTGAAGGTAAGCCTTCATGGCATCAACTTTCTAAATAAATTTTCTTTGGTATTGTCTTTGTTGTGACTAGACCCACTCCAGGGCTAGAAGGGTTGCCTCTGTCTAGAGAAGGAACTTGCCTGTGTCACAAGTTGGCGACCATACTGGGGAGAAGTTTGTCTTTTGTCTCATGATTTTAGTTTGTTTTATTTGTTTATTGTCTCCTTTACATTTGGGATGGATTTTTCATGTTCTGGGTTGTTTTGACTATTCGTGGTAGTCTTCCCTCTGTCATGAGTGATAGGTCTAGCCTTCCCTCAACTAGTTTTTTGAAAATTGTCCTTTGTTATAGGGTTGTCGGAGTTTATTTTGTGATAGTCATGAAGATAGTCGCGCTTGCACTATCTACTTAGTTACACTTTCTATTGTTTGGCGCAATTAAGTCACCTCACAGTCACGAAGAGCTCCAAAATCAGCTCAGTGCTAATAACTAGTGTACCTCGGTGACAACGTCACAAAGTTGCTAGTTACAGAGGTGCGACGTTTTATTGTTGGTGCATGTTGTCAGTTTTATGCTTGCGACGATTACCGTAGGTTTCAAGTTTTAGGTTTTCCTTGCTGATTGGCCAATGTGTCCTATCCTTTTGAGCTTCTCTTCTACCTTTTACTGTGTGTCAAATTTTTTATTACTAGAATATTTGATTTCGAGTTCCATTCCCTTGAAACTTCTCCTTTTGAACTATGTAACCTCTTTGCCTTAGGGTTTCTTGAAACATTAGTTTTCTTGGGTTACTTGTTCGTTTGATCTTTGGGCGGCGTTTGGCATGATCCCTTGCTTAGTTTGAGGCTTCTCTTTATTAATTTTTTTTTCATCTTCCTGATTGCTACATGAAATTTGGTTACCATGCTTTCAAGTCTTGTTCATTTGGTTTCCTTCCTTCACTTGGCATAGATCACATTGCTTCCCGGCCAGTGAGAAAATCTTTCCATTTTTCCAAAAAGAAACATCTTCTTAGTTTTGAGTCTTTGATTCATTTTAGAGTAAAATATTTCTCTTCATTCACTGAGTGATTTCATTCAAAAAATCTTAAGACTAGTATGGTTCGAGTTTTTCATTTGGTTGCTTGCTATTCATTTGAAAAAATCAAAATATTGCATTCATCTAGTGTTAGGAAATATGAACAATATTTTGCATTAGTAAGTTCTTTCCATTTAGAAATTGAAAAGCGAAGGATGTGTTATTCATTTTCTTGATTAGGTTGCTTGGATTTGCTTGCTTGTCACTTTGGCTGCTTAAAAATGAACCTCTCACTTTGCTTTAGTTAGTCGTTCATTGAAAAGAAATGGTTTCTTCACTCATCTAGTTTCATTCTAGGAGCTTTTGAAAATACATTCAGTAGGGCCTTGAAACTAAAATTTAATTCAAGATTAATGACTAAACTTCATTGAATCAATATAAAAACACATTGGAACTTAACGTTCATATCTAGAGGTCTAGGCGAGAGACATGTTCCAACGTTGTTAAACCTAGTGGTTGTTGCTTTCACTAAGGTTGGGTGATTCCTCCTTTTGTGATTCGATAAGTACTAGTATGGACTTGTGCTCCCTGTACCGTCACGTATATGATGGGAGACCCCACTAGGTTGTAATCCTTTTATCCATAGGAGGCTGAGTTGACCGCCTTGCCGACATGATACACTGAACACAACATTCGGGGAGATAGTCTGCTCATACTTCTTGGTTCTCCGGGAGGTATTCTGAAGTTCACATTCGCCTGGTAAACCCTTTGGCCTATAATTCCAAAGTAGTCACTTTCATTCCTTTTTGACTCTTTAAAAGTAAAAGGATTATCTAAGCACTTGTCCTTTCAGGCTCATTAAAATTCAAAGGAGACTAGAGTCATCTTTTGCCCTTTTTCGTGACTCTATAAAAGGGAAAAGTCAAAGTTTTGTTCTAGTGTCATAAAATTTATTTGCCCACGATAACATCCTACCAGTGAATTTTGGCCACATTGTGAGTAATATCTTTGAAAAGAATTCAAAGCCCTCCTAATCACATCTTCCCTCCTAGTATTTTGAGTTTAGGCCATCCTGGTGGACTCATCTGTTCTATCATCGTTACCAAGTGACAGAGAGCCTTCTACCCCCATCCCATCTAAGGTATCATCTGTTAGTGGCTCTCTTGCTATTGTTCCAAGTGTCCAGCCTCTTGCCTCTTGAGCTCCGAGCAGGAAACCTTTTGATATCAATTGGACTCCACCCAATGTTTGGGAATTTTTAGACAAAGATCCTCCGTCTACTCCCCCTGGTGCTTTGATTCCTATGGCCTCTTTCGACATGGATGAATCAAGTCCTGTTAGTAGTCAAGAGAGCCTTGCGTTGACATGCAAATATCAGTTTCCTCTGGAAGGTTTCCCTTTTCACACCTCTTCAGATGTTTCATTACCACTTTGCTATCACGCTCTAGCCGACATACTTGGTTCTACATCTCTACATCATAGCTCTATATGGTTTCGTGCAACGTTATTGACTTTAGGACTGTTCGTGTCTACTCAGTCGGCTTTGACCTCCATCCCTTAGATGCAAGTTACGTCAGTCACATCTGTTCCATCGATGCCCACCATTTGTGTGGCATCTTCGACTCCTCTTGTTAGTGTGGTTACCACATCCTCGGTGGTCACTGTTGTCACTGGGATATCTTCCAGACCTGCTGATGGTGATCCTTCACCTCTGACGTCTGGAGTCAGTCAACCTACAAGTAACGTACCTATCTCCTCAGATTTCGTTCCAGGGGGATTTTCGTATGATCAATATCTATTTTTTCTTCAAAATCCAACTTATAACCCTCTAGGTTCTCAGCAGATGCCCGTTCCACATAACCCTCTGCACTATTACGATCACTATGGAGCCCATATGTATTATACTGGACATATTCCTTGGAAAGCTTCAGTTGATAGTCAAATTCCACCTTCGGTTTCCTGGAATCACACTACTTACCATGGCTCGCAAGGACAACCCATTCATGGACAACCTTATGCCTCAGTAGGGCAGACTTATAATTAGTAAGGGCAACCTTTGGGCTCACAAGGACAACCCTTTCAGGGACAACCTTTAACCCAAACAGGTTAATCTTTGGTGCATTCAGGACAATCTCATTTATCTCAAGGACCAACTTCTGGTCAAGTAGGTTAGCCTTAGTTCCAACAAAGCCAACCTGCTACTCAGCAAGGAAAAACTTTTGGTCAAGTCAATCTAGCTAGCAGTCAACCTGGTGTTCAAATGCAACCCGGACCTCAAGCTCAAGCTGGTCCCCAACCTCAACCTGGTCCCTAGGCTCAGTGTGGATTCCAAACCCAACCTATTTATCAAAGACAACTTGGGCCCCAGGTGTAGTTTGGGCCTCAGTTTCAGTATGGTCCTCAAGTACCTCAACAACCCCAAGGGCAACCTCAGGGTAATCCATATCAGAACTATCAGCAACCTCAAGTTAATCTTTATCAGAATTTTTAGTAGCCATATGTTGCCACTGTTGGTCAAGCTGGTAATCAATGGTTTGTTGGAGGTCAAAATCCAGGTCAACAACTAGGGTATGGTTTTAATCTGCCGAGCTATAACCCTTATGGAAAAAATCCTCCGGGACAAGATCCATGGAGGCAACAAGGCCCTAGTTGGAACCCTAATTTTGGTCCTTATTAAAGATCCACGATGTCTTTCAATCCTCAGTTACCATTTCTCACCACTTTGGAACTACCTGATGTGTCGAAGTTGACAAAGGATCCTATACTTCATAATCCATATTGGGCACCTGTTCCAACCAAGATCCCTGGTGACTTTCCTTAGTTTGAAGGAAAATTCGGAGAAGACCCCCAGGCACATGTCATGTCTTATCACCTTTGGTGCTCATCTAATTCTTGGCTTGACAATTGTACCCATCTTCGTATTTTCCAATGGACACTTACTGGTTCCACTACAAAGTGGTACATTGAGCTTGCTCATGAGACTTTCCAAGATTTAACTCTCTTGCGATGGAATTCCTTATGCATTTTCAGTTACCGATTCACTATGAAACAAGAATGCATCTTCTTGTGTCTCTGAACAGGACATGGCTAATCACATCTCTTATCATATTCATGAATGGAGAAGGTGTCGCCGTTTGATCAAGTTTTGGATCCCTGATCAACTATTGACTTATTGGTTCAATACCTCTTTTGTCAGTCCAATAGCTAAAGATATTGAAATGGGGGCATGCATTACTAAAGAGCAAGCCATCGCGCATACTAAATATCTTGATTTGGTATATTCCCAATCTGGCACGCTTTATGATGTCTTTCCCGATGCTCCGTGGCCTGGGACTTCTAAAGCTCTATCGACACCTTCTGTCGATGGTGTTATTGGTTCTATTGCTCAGTCTTCTCAAAAGTATTCCACGACTTCTGCCAAGCAAAAATCCATTGCTCCTACTGAAACTGCTTCTCAGTCCCCATCCAATCCTGGGAAAACCTCAGACATTAATGCCATCCAGTCCACCATGGTGAAGAAAACTTCGAAGGGTAAGAAGAAAGGGAAAGGTAAAAATAAGTCTGACACACCAAAGCAAGAACCTCCTAAGACTCCTACCGATGATGGTTCTAAACACAAACCTAAGTATCCTTGTCTTATCTGTGATGAGGATCATTTCACTAAAGACTGTCCTCGACAGCCCGAAGTAAGTCGTTTGCTTAAGGGGACTTCAAGGATTCCTATTGTGCTTAAAGAACCTTTCCCTTCCTAGCAAACTAAAATGGTGGACCAGCCTCAATCTTCTTCCTCATCTGGTTCCCAGGTCTTCATGGTCGGGACTATTCCTATTCACATAACTACTCGAGCGAAAGAGTATGCTCCGCCGGCTGGGAAAGAACCTGAAGTCCCTTCTAGTGTTCCCCCCTCCAATTATGGCCCTCTTCATATTGAAAGGCCTAGTAATGAGTCCATCATTTGACCACCTACTAAAGGAATTCTCTAGAAATCTTCCTATAATCCCAATGCTTGTGCTGCACAACACTATAGCATTGTCGAAGATCTAGCCCAAGCTCCTTTGGCTATGTTTGCTTTGGATGTTCTCCAGAGTTATCCTTCCCAATGGAAGTCATTACTATTCGCCATCGGTAGAATTGATCTAGATGATTCCGAGTTGATTACTTTCAATCTTGAAAATCATGTGCCGCGTTTTCCTCACTAGATCGCTTTTCTCATCCAAGTTGTTATTAACTCAAAGATGATCCATCGTATTGTTATCGTTGAAGGAGCATCGACTTGCATTATGTCTGTTGCTTATTGGAAAGCCATTGGTTCTCCCACTTTGAGTCAATCTCTGAATACCCTGGAGGCATTTGATGGAAGAGATTCTCATCCGTTTGGTATTCTCCCGTGCTTTCCCATCACCTTGGAAGGCAAGATGGTCAAGGTCGAAGTAGAGGTTGTTGATGCCAATTTTACTTACAACCTTCTACTGGGTCAAAGTTGGACGTATTCTATGCATGTCATTACGGTCGATCAGTTGTCCTTCTTTGCTTCTTCTTCCACGGAATGCAATGTTCCCTATGTGAAGCATACTGGTGTTCCTTATGAGAGTGTGGGTGTTGGGCTCTTTAAATCTCCTGCCCTCATGGGAGTTTTTCCGCTCCCACCTCCTAATGTTGCTTCTATTAATATGATCTCTTTTAACCCTAATCCTTGGGTGATTCCTCCCCTCGATCAGGTAGATTCTTGGGGTGATGTTATGCCGTTGAGCCCTGCTGAACTTAACTATGTTGAAATCGTCTTGACTTCAGCTCATTCTTCTGAATCTACTCCTTCGAGTAGGTCTCTTGACACGTACTTGCAATCCCCTTGGCTTGGAGATATTACTTCTCCTGACCCTTTGCAAGAAACATTTCCTTCTGATGAGGATCTTCTAGAAACTTTGTCTTTTGAGGATCCTTCTTGGGTCGATAGTCATCATCGTTCCTCGTTTCTTCCTAGCTTTGGGCAATGACTGCCTGTCTAGCTAATTTTGCTTCCCATGTTCCTTCTCAACTGCTTCAAACGCCCATCTTAACTCATGAGGTGTTTTCTGAAGGGAATATGGGAAATATCACACAAACCATGCCTATCGACATCTCTGTTAAACCAAGGGTTGTTGAAAATATTCACATTGGAGTAACTTATTCTCCTGAGGAGATCAAGATTTACACTAGTCTCTTCCGAGAGTTTTGCGATGTGTCCACCTGGTCGTATGAAGAAATTCCCGGTATAGATACCAGTATTGTGGTGCATGAGATCCCTACATATCCTGATGCGAAACCAGTTTGTCAACATTTACGTCCCATGCACCCAAGAAAGGCAACTGCCATTAAAGTAGAGGTTTAAAAACTTCTCAAGGCTGGGTTCATTTATCCTATTCCATTGACATATTAGGTCTCTAACATTGTCCCTGTGACTAAAAAGCAAGGCACTATTCGAGTTTGTGTTGAATATCATGATACCAATCGCACATGTCTGAAAGATAACTACCCCACTCCCTTTATTGACCAACTTATTGATGACTATGCTGGGAGTGCAATATTCTCTTTTATGGATGGCTTCTCTGGCTACAACCAGATCAATATATTACCTACTGATCAACATAAGACTGCATTTATTTTTCCATGGGATACTTTTGCTTATAAAACGCTTCCTTTTGGTCTGAAGAATGCCAGTGCGACTTTCCAAAGAGAAATGTCCTATGCGTTTCATGATATTAGAGACATTGTTCAGCCTTATCTAGATGATATTCCTGCTCATTCAGCTAACTGCGCAAACCATCCGGACCACCTCCATCAAATTTTTCTTTGTTGTAGCCATTATAATATTCGTCTCAATCCGCACAAATGTGTCTTTTGCGTCGACTTCGACAGACTCCTTGGATTTGTTGTTTCTAAGGAGGGTATTCATCTCGATCCACTCAAGGTCCAAGCTATTTTGAATCTCCCGCCTCCTGCTACTTTTTGTCAATTGCAGAGTTTGCAAGGGAAGGCTAATATATTGCGTCATTTAATTCTTAACTATGCTGAGGTCACTAAATGTTATACGTATCTGCTTAAGCATGACATTCCATTCATTTGGGATGGCATTGCCCAAAATTCATTTGAGCAACTAAAGACCCTTCTTGTTTCTGCTCCTTTATTGCGTCCACCCAACTATGACCGTGATTACTCGCTTTATCTAGCCGCCGCTGATAATACCATTGGCATGGTTCTGGTTCAAGATGATGACAATGGTTCTAAGCATGTCATATATTATCTCAGCCACAACCTTCTTAACATTTAGGCTCGTTATTCTTATGTAGAGAAGTTGGCCTTGGCAGCCATTCAGGTTGTTCAACATTTTCATCACTACATTTGTTGCGTACCATGACCATGATTTCTGATTGCAACCTGATGACATATATTCTGTCACGCCAATTGCTAGGGGGAAAAATACTCCAAGTGGATCATTATCCTCCAGGAGTTTGATTTGGAGTTCAATACTACCAATTCTAAGAAGTCACTAGTTTTCGTTGAGTTGCTTTGCTCCTTACCATCTGCTTCCGCTCCCTCTCGGATAGAGGACCACCCTCTCGGATAGAGGACCACATTATAGATGATACACTCTTCTTGATTAGTACCCTCCATCCCTGGTATAGTGACATCATCATTTACCTCCAGACGTCTTCATTTCACCCTGACTTTTCTAAGGATGCTCGACGATGCATTCACCATCATTCTCAACCATATTGTATTATTGGAGACACTTTATACTGTGTAGGATTTGATTTTATTGTCCATCGCTGTTTAACCCTTGAGGAAGCTAAGAAAGTCTTAAATGACTATCACTCTAGTGCCTATGGCAGTCACATGTCTGGTTATGCCACTGCTAAGAAGATTCTTCATGTGGTTTCTTTTGGCCATCCATTTTCAAGGATTGCATTCTTGCCGTTTGTTCATGTCAAGCATGTCAAATTTTCCAACGCAAGATGCGTGCACCGCCTTCTCTTTTGCACCTTGTCATTACCGTAGGCCCCTTGCAAAGTGGGGCATTGATTTTATGACCTGTAACCCTCGCTCGGCCGGGGGGCATGGGTATATCATCGTTGTCGTTGACTACTTTACGAAATGGGCCAAAGCGATGCCTACATTGATTAACGACGGTAAGATAGCTTCTCAATTTCTATTCAATCATGTGATTTCCAGATGTTGTAGCTTCTATTGTGATTTAAGTCTTATTTTCACTTTTATCACAAAATTAAATAAAAATCGAAAGAAATGAAAAATAAAAGCATTGTCTAAAGGTCATACAGGTTCAAGAGGCACGATCAAGTGATAGTTTGATGAGTACGATGAGGTGTGTTGCGGGGAAACAATAAGCACGAAGGTTAATTAAGGCTAAACCCCTGCAGTTGACTATGATGTTAGCATGGTTGACCACAATGTGTGGCCTGAAATCACTACGGGGGTTCAAGCTCAATGAAGCTCTTATGCATTCTTTGAATATGAACCTGCGAGAAGGTCTGGGTCGTTTGATCAACAAGCCACAGATCCAATGATAATCGTATAAGTTAACTAGAAAGGGTTCATTTTGGAGATCGGATGCGACGATGTACCTGCTAGAAGATCTGGGTCGTCCGATCAATAGGCCACAGATCTGACGACAATCAGGTGAGTAACTAATCGGACGCGATGGTATATCAAACACAGTTTAAATTTGCTAAAGTCTGGGCCAATCTCAGCCATTCATCCAAAGATATGGGATCCGACGGATATCGGGTGAAAACGTAATTGGCTTTATCATTCAAATCGTACCCGATAGATTATTAACTGGTGGTTTATATTTCCCATCAGGTCCGTATGGGAGTCAACGAAGCGTTGAAAAGGTGGACTTGATAAGATTTAATTCAAACAGGTTTAAAGTCTCGTGAGTTCTGAAGGATAGAATCATTGATTGAATGAGTGATCAGATGATTCACGTACAACTAAAGTGGACCTGACAGGTTTATGAATCAGATTGTTAATTCTTTTCAGTTCTGGGGTAAACTAATGTTCCACGTAAATTAGAAAATTTCGCGGTTTAAGAAAAATAATCAAAATTAGAGGTGAATGACTTAAACTCCAAAGAATGGTGATTGGTTGGGTTCCCTTGTGTTTTGGCCAATCAAAACACTCCCAACATATACGTGGGCCCAAGTCCAGGCACATGGTTTTGTCCAATACAATTTATTATGATTAAAACAATTTAACCATTATTAAAGCATCTACAAAGAGAGACTTCTTCAACAGCCAAGCAACAGAGCCAAAAAGCTAATAGTCATCATCATTTTGCTAAATTATGTTACCTCTTTTTATTTTATTTACGAGGTGTTTTTTATCCTCTATGTAATATTATGTAATAACCTTTACTTCAAATCAGTTAGATGATAGTTAGGTAGTTTGATAGTTTTGGTGATTACCAATTGTCTCATAGTGTATAAAAAGAGGAAAATTAACAGAGAAGGGGTTTGAACTTTGGAGAACCTGGATACTAGGCCACTCTATTCCTGATACAACTATTGATTAATGAAGGAATCGGAAGTTTTCCACACATTGTTGGGTATGATTTTGTGTCTTCTCTATTATGTGTCATGAAATGTTGTCTTCCTTTAAGTATGGTAATGAAGCTACAGGTCTTTATTTGCTTATATAAATGAAGTTAAAATCCATTAAAAGAGTGCTCCTATACTTGAAGTTCCCACCTCTACAATTCTCCTAATTTACAAATAGTAGTTTCGGTGTAAGACAACATATTATCTTTAACTTCTTCAAGTGTCATAGATAGTAGATTTTGTGTAGAACATCATACTGTCTATGAGTCCTATACTTGAAGTTTCCACCTCTGCAATTCTTCTAAGTTACAGATAGTAGTTTCTGTGTTAGACAACATATTATCTTTAACTTATCAAAGTGTCACAAATAGTAGATTTTGTGTAAAATAGAATATTGTCTATGAATTCTTCAAGCTCTCTTCATTCATCATTTATATTCAGCAATCAAATGGAATTCTGATATTTTCATGTCACATAAGTATTGAGGGTTAAAAACCAAGTCTCCTAGGTCCTTCATTTGAGAATGCAACATACAATTAAGTGACAAACAAGTGACAATAATTATAATCATTAATGTCTTAAGCACAATTTCTACACAGCCAGGAAATTGGTTTCTTAAGGTACAACATTAATTGGTGCCGTTGCCAGGGAGAGAAGGCAAGAACACTTTTCCCTGGGTTTTCAATATTTTCCTCTGGTTGTTCAGTGAGGAGGAAATATTTGGCTATTTTGAATAAAAGCAATAATTTTGGTTCCAAAAGGCGACTCCACAAGAACAAGAACCACAGCCTGCAAAACAATTGAATAAGAACACTTTTCCCTGGGTTTATTAAGTTTGAAGCTGATTCTTGAGGGTGACAAGTTTCAGCAGTTGGTTGTACATTCACACCTGTGATCTTCACTTTGGAGTTTTCTTTTCTGGGATTTAATGGCTATCCCTACATTCTTAGCCAATAAATTTAGCCCACTAGATTTTACTAGGATCACTGGCTATCCTCATCATATGCCTATATTTCATGAGTGGAATGAGTATCTTCCAAGATTCAGTAGAAATGAATATGAATATCCAGTTCAGCACCTCCAAGAGTTTCATGAATGCATGGAGCAACAGAGCATCATTCATGAAGATGTGAAGATGAAGTTGTTTATGTTTTCTTTGGACCAAGAAGCTAGGGTTTGGTACAAGTCTCTGCCTCGTTCAAGCATTTCATCTTTGAAAGATTTCCATTCAGTGTTCAATTCTTTTTATAGAACTTCTTATGCACACAAGTTTCTTTTTTAAGGTTGTTGTGAATATTATGATTCTAAATAAACTTTAAAAGCTCATGATAATCCTTCTGAAGAAACTAATGATCATGTTGATAATATATCATGCATTCATAGAGGTTATAGCCAAATTAATTATGAGCACGTCTCTGAAAGTAATGAACTATAATTTTCTCAAAATGATGCGAAAAAGTTTTTAAAAGACTTTTCTTCAATAACCTCACAAGCAGAGAATTGGTTGACCCTATTCCAGGAAAATCAAGAGAGAATTCAAATGGGGAAAAGTTCAAACATGCATCAAGAATTTCTGCCCAGCAATCGAGAAGAGGGAGAAATAATTAAGTTGCAAATAAATCCCTAGAGATATTATTTTGTTAAATTTGATGGTTCTCCTATTTATAAAAAATGGTTCATATGAGGAACAGGATGAAGGTCTTCAATTTCATCAGTTGGGTGTTGGACATAGAGAATAAAACCAGCAAGTGAGAAATGTTGGACAATAATATGTTGAGTCATTTATCATAGCAAAAGAGGATATCTTATGTAAAAAGAAAGCTAATAAAGAGATTGTATATCATTGCATTGAAGAACACAATGATGCCCATGGATCAGGGGTAAACGATCTATTTGAAGTTGGCCATATGTCATATAGTGATGTGAAAAAAATTATTTTTCTTCCTGAGGTCATAATTACAAATTATTTTCAATCAAAGCTCAGAGATGAAAAGTGGAGACATAAAAGTGACATAGATCATTTTCTTAAAGATGTTGTTGATTGTTCTATTGAGCATATTATCCCAATAGAAGGTTTATTCGAGCAAGAACCTTCATACATAGAGACTTTCTTTTTTGGAGCTGATCAGGACCATATTTTTTCTTATACTTTTGAAGATCTTGTGGCAGATTACATGGAGAAATTTATTAACAGCCTACACATACCATTTTGTGGATATATTCCTAATTTTTGTTGTGAGCTGCCCTTATGCATAGTTTATTTTCCATTCAGGATGAATTGTATTTTCAAAATTCATTGGTAGAATGGTTCTAGATCAGGCACTCAAATGCTAACCTGGTACCATTGGAAGATTGACTTCACTTGATGGAAATCAGTCATGCACATAGGTAGGAACCTGTACATAAATAAGCTCATGTGTTGAGTATTTGGTTTCCAGTTGCAGTTCGTTAGTTTAATTTTAATGGATAAATAAGGGTGACTATCCCAGGTCGAAACCGGTTTGCAAAGGTTTCAGACTTCAAGAATGTCAGGTTTCAGTTTTTCAAATTTCAGGGTTTTCAGAATTTCAGACTCCATGCCCAACTAAGGTTATTGATCTACGATTCTTAGCATTCTACCATCAAAGCACAAGCATCCTATCATTGTAGGTACCAGAGTATATTCAGTGTACAAATGCCATAGAATTTGAATTGGTTAAGAAATATGTGACTACATGCCCAAGGTGAAGGCACTGATCTGCAGTTCTTAGTTCTTTTGTGGTAAAATCACTATCCCAAGGTGGAGCCAGATGTTGTAGCTTCTATTGTGATTTAAGTCTTATTTTCATTTTTATCACAAAATGAAATAAAAATCAAAAGAAATGAAAAGTTAAAGCATTGTTGAAAGGTCATGCAGGTTCAAGAGGCACGATCAAGCGATAGCTTGATGAGTACGATGAGGTGTGTTGCAGGGAAAAAATAAGCACAAAGGTTAATTAAGGCTCAACCCCCACAGTTGATAATGACGTTAGCAAGGTTGACCACAATGTGTGGCCTAAAATCACTGCGGGAGTTCAAGCTCAATGAAGCTCCTGTGCATTCTTTACCCCCACAAAGTTCAAAAGAAATAACCTAAATAACTTATTTTATTCTATTGATGGGACAAATTTTGAATGTGAACCTGCGAGAAGGTCTGGGTCGTTTGATCAATAAGCCACAAATCCAACAGTAATCACATAAGCTAACTAGAATGGGTTCATTGCGGAGATCGGATGCGGCGATGTACCTTTGAGAAGATCTGGGACTTCTGATCAACAGGCTACAGATCCGACGACAATTGGGTGAGTAACTAATCGAACGCGATGGCATATCAAACATAGTTTAAATTTGCTAAAGTCTAGGCCAATCTCAGTAATCCATCCAAAGACATGGGATTCGATGGATATCGGGTGAAAAAGTAATCAGCTTTTATCGTTCAAATCGGACCCGATAGATTATTAACTAGCGGTTTATATTTCCCATCAAGTCTGTATGGGAGTCGACGAAGCATTGAAAAGGCAGACTTAATAAGGTTTAATTCAAACAGGTTTAAAGTCTCGTGAGTTTCGAAGGATCGAACCACTGATTGAATGAGTGATCGGATGGTTCGCATACAACTAAAGCGGACCCAATAGGTCTATGAATCAAATTGTTAATTCTTTTTAGCTCTGGGGTAAACTAATGTTCCACGTAAATTAATTGATTCTATGGTTTAAGAAAAATAATCAAAATTAGAGGTGAATGACTTAAACTCCAAAGAAAGGTGATTTGTCAGGTTTCCTTGTGTTTTGGCCAATCAAAACACTCTCGATACATATGTGGGCCCAAGTCCACGCACAGGGTTTTGTCCAATACAGTTTATTATGATTAAAAATTTTTAACCATTATTAAAGCATCTACAGAGAGAGACTTCATCTATAGCCAAGCAACAAAGTTGAAAAGCTAACAGTCATCATCATTTTGCTAAATTCTGTTACCTCTTGTTATTTTATTTACGAGGTGTTTTTTATCCTCTATGCAATATTATGTAATAACCTTTACTTCAAAGTAGTTAGAGGATAGTTAGGTAGTTTGACCGTTTTGGTGATTACCGACTGTCTCATAATGTATAAAAAGAGGAAAATTAACAGAGAAGGGGTTTGAACTCTGGAGAACCTGGATACTAGGCCACTGTATTCCTGATACAACTGTTGATTAATGAAGGAATCAAAATTTTTCCACACATTGTTGGGTATTATTTTGTGTCTTCTCTATTATGTGTCATCAAATGTTTTCTTCCTTTAAGTATGGTAATGAAGCTGCAAGTCTTTATTTGCTTATGTAAATGAAGTTAAAATCCCTTGAAAGAGCGCTCCTATACTTGAAGTTCCCACCTCTACAATTATCCTATGTTACAGATAGTAGTTTCTGTGTAAGGAAACATATTATCTTTAACTTCTTCAAGTATCACAGATAGTAGATTCTGTGTAGAACAACATATTGTCTATGACTCCTATACTTGAAGTTTCAACCTCTGTAATTCTTTTAAGTTACAGATAGTAGTTTCTGTGTTAGACATCATATTATATTTAACTTCTCAAAGTGTCACAGATAGTAGATTTGGTGTAAAATAGCGTATTGTCTATGACTTCTTCAAGATTTCTTCATTCATCATTTATATTTAGCAATCAAATGGCATTCTGATATTTTCATGTCACCTAAGTATTGAGGGTTAAAAACCAAGTCTCCCAGGTCCTTCATTTAAGAACACAACATACAATTAACTAACAAACAAGTGACAATCATTATAATCATTAATATCTTAAGCACAATTTCTACATAGCCAGGAAATTGGTTTCTTAACGTACAACACCAGGTTTGAAGTCCCTCAAGCCATCATCACAAATAATGGCTCTCATTTTCATAGTTACATGATGGCTGAGTTGACATCCTAGTTGGGCTTGCGTCACGACAGTTCGATGCCATATTACCCTCAGTACAATGGCCAAGTAGAAGCAGTAAACAAAGTGTTGGTTACCATGCTTCAACGTACCATTGGAATGAATATGTCCAATTGGAATTTGATGTTGTTTTCAGATCTATGGGCCTATCGAAACCCGATTAAGGACACTACCAGATTTACATCATTTCAGCTAGTTTATGGTTTGCAAGCTACCCTTCCGATTGAATGTGAAATCCCTTCTCTCAAATTAGCTATCGAATTACTGCCGAATACCACTCTGGTGGAGGAGCATCTTCTTTACTTAGAACGACTTGATGAGACTTGTCGACTTGCTTCATTGGTCATTGAAGCATAGAAGAAGTGAGTGAAAGCTCGCTTTGATCAGACATTCAACCTGAATTCCTTCGTTGAAGGGGATTTAGTCCTATTGTATGATCAAGCTCTTGATAAACTAGGGGCAGGAAAATTCAAACCCATGTGGCATAGGCCCTACATTGTAAAACATGTTTTGCAAAAAGGTGCCTATGAGCTGATTGATTATGAAGGAAATCCTTTAGATAAACCCTGAAATGGGATTTATCTCAAGAAGTATTATACATGAGTATTTCGTGCATTTTTGTGTACATAAGTGTGTTTTCATTTTTATACATGTTTGGCTTGGTGTGTAAGCATTTTTTGCTTATTATTTCCTTTTGCTTCTTACACAGATGTCTGTCACACCTTATGTCAGTTTCGCTGATGGTGCCTATCGCAGTACTCAGAATATTTCCTCCGCAGTATGGGTTATCTATGATCCTCACGGTGAGTTGGTAGATCTTCAAGGTGTTTGTCTAGGATGCAATATGAACAATGTCGTTGAATATAGTGCAGTTATTGAGTTATTGACTAAGGCTGTTGCCCTCAATATTCGCACTTTGATTGTAAATGTAGATTCACAGCTTGTTGTTCTCCAGCTCAACAGGCGTTATTCTGTTAGAAACCCTCACATTTTAAGGTTGCATTTACGTGTTCGTTTATTGGAACAGAATTTTGATTTCATTAAATATCAGCACATTCCTGGAAGGCTAAATACATTAACAGATGCATTGGCAAATCATGTATTAGATAAACAAAGTATTGGTTACCATGCTTCAGCGTACCATTGGAATGCATAAGTCCAATTGGCATTTGATGTTGTTTTCAGCTCTATGGGCCTATCAAACCTTGGTTAAGGATGCTACCAAATTTACACCATTTCAACTAGTTTATGGTCTGGAGGCTACCCTTTTGATTGAATGTGAAATCCATTCTCTCAAATTAGCTATTGAATTACAGCCGAATACCACTCCGGTGGAGGAGTGCCTTCTTTACTTAGAACGACTTGATGAGACTCGTCGACTTGCTTCATTGGTCATTGAAGCACAGAAGAAGCGAGTGAAAGCTCACTTCGATCAAATAGTCAACCCGCGTTCCTTCATTAAAGGGGATTTAGTCCTGTTGTATGATCAAGCTCATGATAAACTACGGGCAGGCAAATTCAAACCCATGTGGCATGGGCCCTACATTGTAAAACGTGTTTTTCAAAAAGGTGCCTATGAGTTGATTGATTATGAATGCAATCCTTTAGATAAACCCCGAAATGGGCTTTATCTCAAGAAGTATTATGCATGAGTCTTTCGTGCATTTCTGTGTACATAAGTGTGTTTTCATTTTTGTACATTTTTGGCTTGGTTTGTAAGCATTTTTCGCTTATTGTGTCCTTTTTCTTCTTACACAGATGTCTATCACACCTTATGTCGGTTTCGCTAATGGTTCCTGTCGCAGTAATCAGAATCTTTCCTTCACGGCATGGGTTGTCTATGATCCTCACGGTGAGTTGGTAGATCTTCAAGGTGTTTGTCTAGGATGCACTACAAACAATGTCGCTGAAAAAAGTGCAGTTATTGAGTTATTGACTGAGATTGTTGCCCTGAATATTCACACTTTGATTGTAAATCTAGATTCACAGCTTCTTGTTCTCCAGCTCAACGAGCGTTATTCCATTAGAAACCATCACATTTTAAGGTTGTATTTACGTGTTCATTTATTGGAACGGAATTTTGATTTCATTACATATCAGCACATTCCTAAAAGGCTAAATACATTAACAGATGCATTGGAAAATCATGTATTAAATAAACATTTGCGACATTTATAAAAGTAAACATTGAGACGTAATAAGTTCATAAAAGAAAACATAGGTATGTATATATATATATATATATATATATATATATATATATATAGATATATCGTGTGTTGCACATCATAGTGCTCAAACAATATGTGTTCAGGTTACATCATGAGACAACATGTCTCTCAAAATTGCAGAAAATAAACCTAGGGGTCTAATCTGTGTGATGCTCCCTATAGCACACCACTGCTCAGACAACACGTCTGAGCAGTCGGTGGATCCTGTTCGACACCCCAACTGTGTGTCGATGGTACCATCAAGGGACATCCTAAAATCCCGCATAGTTCGGGATCCCGTCTGTCAATCCCTCTAGGTCTCAGGCAATCTCATCCTATACATCTCCACCAAGAGGAGGTAGCTCGAACTCCCTCTCAACTCTGTGAGAAATGGGAGATAAACCTACAAGTCTTTCTAGTCCTACATCTGCAAGATTGAAGTATAATAATTAGGACATATATATAAAAAATATTAAAATTATAAAACTCTTTTAAAATCAAAAAATGAGTTTGTTACCTCTATCATCCCAGTGTTCCCCAGGTGGGAGTACTAGGTCTGGGTCACCCATGAAGTTCGTCCCAGCATATGGCCAATCCTCTGCAACAACGAGCTAGCAATCTAGCCACTCGAAGAACTCTAGTCTCCATGACATCTGTTGGTCACCCCCTCCTCAAGGCATTAGAATGGTCTAGCGAGTGATCTGCAGTTCCTGTGGTGGTGGCCTTGCCATGACCACCTCCTGTCTCTGGAAGATGGGGAGTCATTCCAGGATGAACGGTACGAGCATTGAGCCATATCCAAATTGTTTGGTATCTCATCGCCGACATTTTGTCAACTGTAGTTTGAGGTTGTCTACTACCGCCTCAGCCCAGTTGAATACAGTGGGGTTTATGCAGTCAACAACCAGCCGGAGTTGAGTCTTCGTGGCCTCATGTGGGGCCTGCAAACCCGCTGCTCTAGTAATGGTGGAAAGGAGAACTCTCAGGGACAAGTCTTCTACTGTGGAGATCTTTAGTTTGCCTCCCTTGTCTGATTTCTAGGCCTTTGGACACATTCTCTCAATGAGCATATCCATTGTTTCTCCTGTGATCTGGGTACCTGTCATTCGGGGCCTTTCACCCCTCTTTGATAACCCTATCAAGAAATAGATGGCATTGGCATCGATTTCTAGCTTCTGCCCTCGAATGTTGAATTTGCACTCATTCGGATCCCATGCTCCAACTAGGTACTGAATTAGATCGGGTTGTTCTCTCAGGCATGGTACCATGAATAATTTCAAAATCCCACAATTCCTGAGCACGTCCAGGAAATTTGGATCCCCCATGGCCAATACATCATCATTGCTATGTTCTCACTCTTTCCATTCAATCACCATGTGGAACTGGTTAAACCTTGACGACATTGGACTTGTCATCATGATGAAATTGAGCTTCGCCTTCTTAGGGCTCATTAAAAAATGATTAGGTTGGATTTGTCTAAAGTAAAAAATTACATCGCAAGCATATGCTATCCCCTTCAATCTTTTGTTTAAAAAATAATTGGGGTACTTGCCAGAAATGGTGGGGGGAAATTTAGAAGTATTCCATTGGTTGTATTAATTATTACGGCAACTTGTCACTCTTGAACATCAACAATCTTTCTGATTCGTGTCGGGTTGGGATATCCTCACTTTATTGTTGGCCTTCCGGGTTTTGGGCTATCCATTTTGCCTCATTACATTTGATCCTTGTTGCATCATCATGACCTTTGATCCCTTGGTACCAAGATGCTGCAAAACTCCAGAGTCATGTCACCGACATGTTCAAGAGCTTAATCCTTCTGCATTTTGTGTCCTTACACACCTTCCTCCGAATCTCTGTCTCATCCACATTCACCTTGTTCCTTTGTCTCACGTCAATGATGTGGGAAGCATTATGGCCCTCCTTTGACCGATCGCTTACTGTCGACTTCAGCTCATTATCCAGGAAGTTGATCTAGAGACTCTTTTCTGGTACCTTGGAGCTTGCATGCCTTAATGACAAGTTCTTCGCATTCGACGACATGCTTTCATCATTGGTCTTTGATTGGTTTATTTCATAGGTGTTCAACTTCAGATCATTCTTCACACTTCGTGGATTGTACTAGGGGTACCTTGAGAACCATTGACATTACTGGTGGTCTCTCTTGCGCTTGTTAAGGGTTTTCATCATTGACTAGTAATCAAGCAATTTTTCTAGTATGCTTGACTTCAGCACATCTATTCGCATATTATAGTTTGTACCTTGATCGGGTTGGGTTTCATAACCCTGGGCTCAGATTACGTAAGTCCACGTTGCGTGGATTGGTTCATGATTGTATACATGACTCTTTTGATTGGATGGTTGCGACCATAACTGAGTCTTTCATATGATCCTTTTGATTGGATGGTTGCGTCCATACCACAGGTCTTTTATGTTTATCTTATAAATGGTTGTGCCCATGCCTTATGTACATGTATGTCCTTTCACTATGTACTCATGTATCAGAGATATCAGTTGTACTTATGTTGTAGGTTCTTCGTGATGGTGTTATGTTTCAGTTATGGATTCGTAAAGCATTTCACCACTCCCACTCTCTCAGCCTTCATGCTTTAGGGGGCATCTGTTACACATTAATTTGTCAACGACCCCGCATTCCTTGATTTTGGACACTACCGGTCCATGTTATTGACATCTGCCTTGTGTCATGTTGCAAATTATGTGTCAATGTCTTCCTTGTCATCTCAGGAAGAATATCTCAGTTTACTTCTCCTAAAGCAGACCCTTGTTTACTTATGTTTTTGGGTCGTCCCAAGACAGCAGTTGTTCCACCCACGAAGATGACCAAGATTGCACTAGCCCTAGCGAAGTCTCCGCTCTGTCTCTACATTGCACTCACGATGAGCTACTTTTGGAATTTTTTTTAAACAACTCGTCGAAGCTTCGAAGTGTAACAGCTTCACGAGCAGTCCTATGGTTGGTTGTTGGATCAAATGAGCTCACCTCTCTCCTTTGGGATGGTTGTTCCACATTTTGTGTAACCTCTCAAAGAGATAAGCTATTTCTCCCATATTTTATGGAAACTCCTCCTCCTATAAATACTTCCTCCATGACTGAGATCAGCTAGATTCAGAGTTCAAGAATTCAATAGTAAGAGTAGAGAGTTTTTGCTAGAGTGTGGAGGTAGACTCTCATGTAACTTAGTTTGGGATGGTTTTGAGTGGAGTTAACTTGGTTGTAAGAGTATTCTAGCATTAGCCTTTTGGATAGGAGAGAGAGCTATTCATATTTGGGAGATAGTATACGGGTGAATGCTTGTGGAGACATGCCGACGGGACCCTTCCAGGAGACATACAACGTCAAGGCTTGGTTGTAAATTCTACTTTGATTTACATTAATACAAATCAACAGCTTATTTCTTATATCGTATGTCGAAATGTGTAATGATAGCTTGAAGCTCCTTGAATCTTTAAGTAGATAGTTTTTTTTGTACTCTATTATGTTCGTGGTTGTGTTCTGTATGTTGTTTTTAGGAACAAGTGATTAGAAGAATGAAAGCTGGAGCAACACAATAGGAACTTCATCGAATCATGGTTTGAAGGTAAGCCTTCATGGCATCAACTTTCTAAAGAAATTTGATTTGGTATTGTCTTTGCTATGACTAGACCCACTCCAGGGCTAGAGGGGTTGCCTCTGTACATAGAAGGAACTTGCCTATGTGACAGAGTTGTTAAGCTCTCAGGCATCCATGTGTTAGTGTTAGTATCTGCATACTTCCATCAAGGATCAAAATTTGCTCTTTGCATTTTCATTTTAGGGGTCCCATACTGAAATTTTACATCATTTCATTAGGTCATGTCAAACTGATCCACTGATGGTAGTCTTCTCTTTAGGAAACCTAATTTTTACCCTCATAGAGTATACTTGCTGACCCTTCTTCAGGTTGTCTTTAGTCATGGTTTCATGGTCAATTTGCAATCATGATTTCATTAGGTCATAGGGCATGTTTTCATTAGGTATTAGGGTTTCATTTCCAAGGTCAAGAGCCTAATTTTGTGTGTAAATAAAGGTTAGCAAGGGTATGAGGATGATAAATAGGTCAAGCATGATGGCTTGTAGGTCATAGTCACTATATCATTATTTTTTTAACCTAATGTATTTTTCACCTCAAAAACATGTTTTTTAGGTGAAAACAGAGTATTTTGAGTTTATTTGTATTTCTTATGTAATTTTAAGCCACTTTATGTAATAAATGATCCCAGCTACGCCAGAGCATCTCTCCTTGCTGCAAAACAAAGAAACACTCCAAAAATCAGTTCAAGTTGAGCATTATCCACCTAAAAAGGAACAAAGAAGAAAAGGCATTAAAAACAGAGTTTTGAAGAATAACAAGAAACATTAGAAAGTGGGTTTTCAAGTGAAAAATCAAAATTTACTCCTATATAAGCTCTCACATTTCATTTTCAAGTTCATCATTCTCATTTGGCAAGGAAGAAGTCAAAAAGTGAGAAGAAGAGGAAAGATTGAGCAAGTTTTGGGCAAGGGAGAAGTAGCGTTGCGCTTCTGGAGGGTGGCGCTGTGCGTCTAGAGTAGTGGTGGACTGGCGCTGCGCGTAGGCAGACTAGCACTGTGCATTTCAGGCAGGTATGGTCGGCGCTGCGCATTGAGGCCTGGCGCCACACATCTGGAAATTTTCCCAGTGTAACTTTACATTGCGCTGCACTTCTAGGGTGGCATTGCGCATCTGTGCACCGACGCTGCGCGTTTAGCAGAAGGGCCAAAAAGGCCTCAAAACGCCAACAAAATTCAAAATTGTTCCCTCTTACCTTCAATGCAAGTAAGTTGACCTCCTTTGTTGTAGTTTTGGTTTGCATATCAAACTCTTAAGCATCATTCTCCATGATAAATATGAAACCCTAAAAATCTCCCTAGTTATGCCTAAAACCCTAAACCCCCATTATTCCTCCTATCACTTATCACTACAAATCTAAACTCTTTCCCTATCCCTTTTTCCCTATCCCTATATCCCTTTATCCCTTTATCCCTATTCCATATCATCCCTATCCCTTTATTCCTTTTCCCCAAGGGAAATATTTCAAATAAACCAAGCCCTCCCTCTCATTTTTATCATTCCTACTCCCTCATTCATTTTCTAGCCACAAGCTCATCTCCCATCCCCTCACTCCTAAAAACACTCACCCATTCCCTTCATACAACCTCAAGCCTTGCAAACATGGACAGAGAGGATCGAGACTATGAGGAGGAGGAAAACACAAGCAGTGACACCTTAACAGATAGAGCTAGGCAACAGAGAAAACCACACAAGGGAGGTAGGATTATTAGAGAAGAGCCATCAAACCTTAGAGAATTGCAGGCCTCTCAATTGGCTGTCACATGTTTCAAATATCTTGGCTGCTATGAGTTCTATGAGCAGGTAGAGAGAGTTCAACACCACCCTGAACTCACCAGACTTTTTGTAGCTCATCTTTAGGACAACAAGGTGACTCTTACTGGGGTAACATTCACCGTCTCACCCTCCATCATTTCAGATGCAACTAGGATTCCGAATGTGGGGTAGAAGTGGTACAAGGCCTAGGACCTAGATGAACACTATTACGAGCCTTATATCAAACCCCGGTATAGAAATGAGGTGAAGAGACTTTTTCATTTCAAATTTCTTGAAGACAAGTATGTCCCCATGATGAAAATCATCATGAAATATTTCACTTGTGAGGGCATATTTTCCAGGCTGTACACCTATCACATCAGGCTCCTCATGCATTTTACCAGGGTGAGGATGTTAAACCTTCCTTATTTCTTGTTCAGGAATATTGAGAAGATGGCTCATTTTGTGCAGAAGAAGCCATACCCTCAGCAGATGAGCAGTCTCTATCATTACTCCCTGATCAAGATCATTGTGCTTCATCATCTCAGTCTCCTCAACATCTCTTGGGAGACATTTATTTCTCATGACATCTTCAGGGGTCCTCAAATTCCTCCACCAGTGTCTCAAGAAGCAGGGGGACCTTCTAGCATTGCTCAGGTGAAAACAGATGAGGAGGCCCAAGAGATTAGAACTACTGAGGTGTCCAAGACCTTCATGACATATTAGAGGTGCACAAGGAGATTACTTGTAGCCAATAGGCAAGTGTTTGCTTCACAAGGTGTGGAAGGGACCTTGCCTTCTTCATCAACCCATAGGCAAATGCTAGCTCCACAGGATGTGGAAGGGGCTTTGCCTTCTTCATCAGCACAACAGGTACAGGTGCAACAACTGCACAAAGGTAAGGAAAAGATGTCGGAGGAGAGTTTTGATGATGAGGAGGAAAGATACTTTGACTTGACTGAGCATGATGAGTCGGAGCAGTGTTATACTCACCATGGACTAGAAATAATTGACTTAGAGGCTCGAGACGAAGAAACGATTAAAGACATCATCATACAGGAAAAGGAGGCTCAAGTCCAAGCATTGATGGACAATTTGGAGAGAGCCAAGTATGTCATCACATATTTGGAACAAGAGAACAAGCAATTGCGTGAAAAAAAAGTCCTCATGGAGCTAGAACTGCTCAAGGTAAATTGACAAAGTGACAAATTGGCACATGTCACTTTGACTCCTATTGAGAAGGAGATTGAAGATGATACAGAGACCTCGCTTGAGAGAGTCAATTTTCACCTTGAGAAGTTGTTGTAGAAGGCAAATAGAGACAATCAGATGATCAGGCACATGGCCTACCATTATAGGACCCGAAACAAGATTTGCAACATGACGGTCAAAAAGATGAAAACTAAGCTAAGGTAGGCTTTGAAAGGCAAAAGGGAGGAGGATAGGCTTAGGTTGCTTGCTGAAGCTTCCTTGGCTCATCAAGATACTTAATGATGGTTCTTCTCACCAATTTTGGGCAAGCTTGGAGGAATTTTTGTCATTTGAAAATTTTGAAATTCTACACACAGGAAAACTGCCTAAATGCGCAACGCCACTAATGCTACGCTTTTCCTAGGGGCATCAAATGGAGAAATGGTTTGCATTTTTGGATTCCAAGCGATGAGTACATACATAGATATTTTCTAAGTTTTTAGGGTAGAATTGGTCCACGAAAAGGTCAAAAAACACCCTAAAAATTACCTTTTTGCCACTTTTTGGACATAGAAGCAGTCTTGGGAGAATCAAGCTTTTAGGAGTCAAATGAGCTTCAAATGTAGAAATTCCAGGTTTTGTGGAAAGTAGACTTGAAAAAATTTCCAATGATCTATCATGAGTGAAATTTGGATGCCGGGAAGGCCTCGAAAAGGGACCTGACAGTGGTGTTGCGTGTTGGGCCAGTGGCGCTGCACGTAGGGCAAATTTTACATAGGATGTCTATTTTTCCAGTTTTTTATTGTGTTCATGGATTCTCTCTCATGGAGGATTATTTACCTTTGTAAATGATGAATTTCCATGTAAATATGATAGATAAATAGTAATAGAGGGTAGATTCATTACATTAGAAGTCAATTTGAGCTCAAATGAATCAGTTTTTCACTTTTAGAGGCAAGTTGTTGAGATGCCTATATTCTTGTTTCTTGTTTAGTATTAGTTAGATTAGCTCCTCATCTTATGGATTCGACCCCTAAGGATGGGAGGAGGTTGAATTCATGTCTATGTCTTCTTCTTCTTCTCTTTGTAGAGGGTTGGACTTAGCTGGATGCTCAGATCTTGATTGTACACCATTTTGTACTAGTTTAGCAGGAGATTAATAAGAATTGCAGCTATTTTTACGAGATCCATGTGGTATGGAGTCTTAGTAAAATTTCTTCTTTTTTTATCATATGTTAATGTGTTTTTTGTACTCTGTTAATCGTTTCATTTCTTTTAAGTGAATTCTTTCAAGTTGATAGGCAGAATTCATTACATCAGTGCTTTTCTTTGGGAAACTATTCACCATTTCATGTTTTCTACAGTCTAGGAGGGATCCATGGTTTTCACATGCTCTTCTTAGCTTCTCACCAGTATTAAACATCTCACCCCATCAAGCCCTAGAGTGCTAAATCCTATGCCTACCTTGCGCCATTGAACACCCTGCAATTTTGACCTAATCCCCTAGACTTAAATTGTCAAGCTACTCCTAATCCGGCAAAACCCCTTCAAAATCGAATCAAAACTTCATGCTACTATACCTAGCCTAAAATCCTTTTCCTGGTCCAGTTATCTTGGCTGAGATCCTTACGGAAAGAGCCCTCTCCCGACCTAGCTATTTGGCTAAGCGTGGTTTGTGGTTACCCTAACATTTCCTTCCTTCAGCCTGAGGTTGAATCCAGGTGATAACACCATGAACCAAGAATTCTTCAAGACTTTCAAAGAGACTCCCTAGTTTGCAAAATTTCCAGAGGTGACGTGAGCACTATTAGAAAGTGTTATGTCAACACCCAAAGAAATTATAAATACTGAACAGGTAGTAGAGGAGTTGACATAGGAAATGGAAAGAGAAGCAGAAGTAGCTACTCCAGAAGTGGACAAAGTATTGACAGAGGTCCCTAAATCACCAAGAACATAGAGACTGAAGCCAACCCCAACTAAGGAGACTTTGAAGGACAATAAGGGCAAGCAACCTGCCATACCAGTGTGCACATCGCCAAGGAGAACCCCACCAAATCCCACTGCATAGGAGAAAGGCAAGGCTATAAACCTAGAACCAGAGGAGTAAGATATCGAAGACATCCCGATAGACGATGAGGATGTGGGAATGGAAGTGGAGGAGGTTAAAGCTAAGGGTGCAGACCCTATTACGTGGTTGCCGAAGTATTTCCCTCCATGAAAGCCTAAATCAAAGGTCCCAAAGGACATTGATGAGAGTAAGACTCCCCTGCAAACCCCTCTGCCACCGAATGAAATTGTTTTTGACATTCTGTGCTTGGTACGAGTGCCCATACTGAAGCTTGAAGACTAGGACTTGGCGGACCACAAGAAGTTCCCACACTTGGCGACCAAGCAATTGATGCATGACATCATTGACATGAATACGAGAATGACTGCATTGAAGCTGCGAAGGTGGCTCAAGGGGGTAGAAAAGGCAGGGTTTCTCAACCTGCTCTAGGTGTCACACTATAACCACACCCCATGATAGTTTTGGCCATCAAGCATCTGCTATGCTTGGTGCATGATTGTTTTGGAGAATTTGGTATCTATGGATAAATACTAATTCCCTAGATAAGTATCCATATCTAGAACAACAGTTTAAAGTATTTTAGTCTTACCCTACAAGCAATAGATAAGATGAGAAGATGAGAATACCTACTTATAGTTCTGCTTTCCTCTCGTCTCCTTTGTATCAATCTCGTCGCTCCTTCCTATACTTAATATGCTTGAGAAGTACTTGTAAACACAACAGAAAACAAAGAATCGATCAAAGAAAAATATCTATTGAATATAAGTGAATGGAATCAGATACATTTCACACATATAAGCATTATAAAATAATACAAACATATGGGAGAAAGGTTCAAACACTTTACTAAATAGAAGAAGGAATTACAACCATTGTGTCTGATTCAAAGTCATTCCTCCAGCTTGGATCCCATCCAAATCACATTGAAAGCATGAAAAACTTGTAGCATTAGAATACTTGCTTCAAAGCCAAGTCTCACAGTAGCATTATCTCCTTACAATTCAACATAATCGAAACCCGATCACTTAGATGAGTGGTCAATTTTTAGGGAGATGAAGGAGCTTTTGTCATAAATGGTGGCATTGAATGGCCTTCCATACTTAGAATTAGTTCCATGGATGAATGGATGAGAGGATAGGATTCATCTTAACTCATTCCTCATCCATTTTTGAGCTCACAGGAGTTGATAATTGAGGGAACCTTCTAGATGAATCCAAAAGATAAGAATATTCCCCAAAACCTATGTGAATTTTTCTCAAACTTGCCCAGTGTAGGTGAAAGGAAGCCTAACTTCTCTGTAGAGCACCCTGGGATGGACTTAACTGCTATGCATCACACCCTTACATGGACTTACCTGCACTGGTCCCTCTAGAGGCCATTTTTGGATGTCTTCAAGTCATGAAACTGTTTGGGAAGGAGGCATTCAAATGGGTGACTTGTTTAGGACATGTAGCAAACGAAATTAGGGTTTTATGAGCCCTAAAACACTGATCTAGATGATGGGATTGATGTGCCCAAATCGATCTGTAACAGCTGCCCCCTAAAGCATGAAGTCGCAAAAATGCCAATGTCGAATGAAATTCTTTACGATGTGATGAAGACGTATCTGAGTGGAAGGTGACATGCATCAATTACAATACATATATCATGTTATTTAATTTTTACATGAATCACTAAGGGAAGACATACCCATGCTCAACTTATAAACTTTCATTACATGTACATAAATAGTCGTATACAGATATAGACCCATGATCGGAATCACTATCGATGTAAATCCAATGTACATATGATTTAGTACTCCTGAAATCACAGCCCAGATGGATGAAACTCGATCTAGGGTCTTCTATCTCATTCAATCATTTGCTCAAGTACAAGTCTAACCATGTGAATATGTGATTTGAAGTCAAACATGGGAAGAAACCATCTGCTTACCAACCAATGATGTAAGTTGTTAACAAATGAAAGAGAAATCACTATAATGATAATGATCTGTTGGCATTATGACTAAAGTGTTGTCCTTGATGGCAACCCATTCAGGTGACAGGTCACTATTCTTCAAGTCAGCAGCAGAAGTTGATGATCAGCTATCAAATATTGAAGGAAATAAGGAGGACGCAGGTATACCTTACAGAAAGTGTGTACCCGCAGGTACTCCATGCAGAAGCCACGTCCAGAGACGCAGGCCAGCCGTTCAGGAGGTGCGTCCACCCAGTGCACACATTTTAAGGCAGAGAAAAGCACACGTGGGGGTTTCTTGTGTTTTACTCTTGGTATCTAGCCGACGGTGTTGTGTTATTGTGGTGTCGGCTCGTGGTATTGTTCCATGATTTGAGGAGGAGCTTGCCTATATAAAGCAAAGGAGATCATTTGGTTTATGCATGTCTTTGGTTGAATATCTTATTGGGTGAGATCTGGTCTAGATCTAAAAGGCGAATCTACTGAAGGACTGAGATCCCTTTGGCGCAAGATCAGATCTGTAGATCTGACTGTTTGTGTTACACTTAAAGTCTTGAAATCATTCATACCCGAAGGGACGCAGGTACAGTGAAAGGAAAGCACGCCGGGACGCAGTTCAGTGACTGGAAATCTGCGTGGGGATGCAGAGCGATCAAGGTTCAGGTGCGTCTCTGAAGCAGAAGGACGCGGTGCGATAGTGTTTTTGGGTGCGTCCCTGTAGTAGAAAGACGCGGCGTGATAGTGTTTCTGGATGCGTCCCTAAAGCAACAGAACGCAGAGCAGTTAAAGGAACAGTGCGTGGGCACGCAGCACAGCAGAAGGATATCTGCGTGTGGACGCAGGGGAGCAGAAGGTTAACTGCGTCTGGTCGCAGGCCACAGAAGGAAAAACTGCGTCTCTGTCTTAAGATATTCTATTGATTGAATTTCTCTGTTGATAAGGTGTTCTGGGTTACTTCTGTTATTGCTGATCTGATATCTGTAGTGGACTGTAACTGTTATGTACTTGTTGATCATCTGATGCTTTATGAAAAGAAGTAGGGGGTTGTAGCTCCCTTCTAGGAGTAGACTGGAAAACGAGAGAGAGAGAGAGTTGTAGCTCTCTGCAGGTTGCAGCCTGCGTACTGGTAAAGGACTGCACCAATACAAAATCATTGTAAAAGAAGTTTCTAATTTGAAAGAAGATAGAGACATATTGCAGCAGGTGGTTTTCACCCACATTGGGTTTCCACCTTACATCTTGTGTTCTTTGGTGTGACTATCTGTTTTTCTTTGTTCATGCTCATTATTTTATGGTACTGACATGCAAAAATAATTCAAAGATCAAATAAGGAAGATTTATTAAATTGCTAGATAATACTGATTCACCCCCCCTCTCAGTATTATTTCCAACAATTGGTATCAGAGCAGGTCCTTTAGAGAAGCTTGATCGCTTGAAGGTAGATCGTTCATCATGAGCAACTACGAGAGAGAAGCATCAATCAGGCCACCGGTTTTTGATGGGACAAACTTCAATTATTGGAAGGTAAGAGTTACTGCATATCTTCAATCTCTTGGTACAGAAGTTTGGGACATTGTAGAAACAGGCTATGCTTTTCCTTCAGCTACTCCTACAGATCCAGCTGAGAAAAAGAAGTATGAAACAAATGCAAAAGCAGTCAGTACTCTATTAGGAAGTATATCCCAAACAGAATTCATGAAGGTAATGCACTTCAAATCAGCAAAAGAGATATGGGACAAAATGGTCACGAGCTATGAAGGAGATGAACAGGTAAAGCGAGCTAAACTTCAAACTCTCAGGATTCAGTATGAGACTCTCAAGATGTATAATGATGAAAGTGTGGCTAATTATTTTCTTCGGGTAGATGAGATTGTTAATTGTATGAAAAATTTGGGTGAAGAAATAAAAGAGGCTATAGTAGTTGAAAAGATTCTAAGATCATTATCCCCCAAGTTTGAATCTAAAGTATCTGCAATAGAAGAAAAGGAAAATCTCCGGATTCTCACTATGTCTCAACTACATGGAATTCTAACTGCTTATGAAATGAGAAAGGGAGGTCCATTAGACAGAAGGGAAGCTGCTTTCAAGGCATCGGGCAAAGAAGATTACTATGAAGCAAGCCATGTTCCAGAAGAAGAGGAAGAAGAATCAAATTTTGTCAGAAATCTTCAAAGGGGTTCTGGAAGGTTCAGAGGTAAGCTACCTTTCAAATGCTTTGCTTGTGGAAGAGTAGGTCATTATGCTACAAAATGTCCTTATAAGGATAAAGGAAAGGAACCTGCTAGATGGAACAAGAAACAAAGTGCAAATAAGAAAAGCTACTACACCCATGAAGATAGTGATGGTCTATCAAACAGTGATGAAGATGAACGAGGTAATGAATATAAGTTATTAATGGCATTTGAAGATGATGATTATATGGATGCTATAGATGTGGATAACCTTTATGATGAAATCACTAGACTCAAGAGATGTATAGAAGAAAAGAATGTGATCATTGGTACTCTACAATTTCAAATTGATGAAAAGGAAAAACATCTTGAAAAACTAGAAAGAGAAATTGTTGGTCTTAGAAAAGAGATTGAGAAAACAAAAGCTATTAATCTTAAGTTTGTCAAAGGATCTGAAACTTTGGATAAGATTATAAATGTGCAGCGGTCTCCTCTAAACAAGACAAGTCTAGGCTACAATGGAGAAACCTCTCAAGCATCCACCTCAAAGAGTTATCTTGATGTAGCAAGAAGAAATGAGCAAAAGAACAATGAAGATCATCAGGTAAAGCAGGGAAGAATTACAAATAGAAACTATCAAGGGCAATCCATCTTAAGGGTGAACCAGCCACAGGTAAAATCTTCTCAATTTGGTCCAAGAATAGATGAAAATAGAAATTACAATCAGTTGGCTGGTAGATTCGATAACCGCAGAAGTTTCTTCAATGGACAATGCTTTTCTTGTCATAACTTTGGTCACAAAGCAGCTCAATGTGTTGCATATAAAACAATCATGACTAGGGAAGCTCAAAAACAAAGAAGTATGACAAGGATTACAAAAAGGACCTATAACAACTTTTCGGTTCTTGAAAATGAAGTCGAATGTTCTATTTGCAATAATTTTGGTCATGAAGAATCTGAATGCAGGAGCAGGTTTCAGCAGAAAAAGGAGCAAGCCTCAAGCACCAAAACATGGAGAATAAAGGAACCTCAAACAGAAAGATGTGGAATAGCATTTTATGCAGAGGGACAGGAAAATCTATGGTACATTGACAGTGGATGTTCGAAGCATATGACAGGTGATAAAGAAAAACTTGAATCTTATTCTGCTCTAGAAAAGGGAAAGAAAGTCTCTTTTGGAAATGATACTCCTGCAACTATAAAAGGAAAAGGCATTGCTCAGTTAAAAGAAAAGGTCAAAGCTGGAAATGTTTTGTATGTTGATGGATTGAAGCATAATCTTCTAAGTGTCAGTCAGATGTGTGATCAAAGAACCGAGGTTATTTTCAGATCGAATGGATGTCTTGTTCGTGATCTTGATACAGGTAAAATAGTACTCAAAGGCAAAAGAACTCCAAATAATCTGTACATATTTGAAGAAGGACAACAAAAATGCTATCTAAGCAAGGATGAAGAGCACTGGTTATGGCATCGAAGGTTGGGACATCTAAGCTTCTCACAAATAAGGAAAGCATGCAAATATCAGGCAGTTCGTGATCTTCCAGATATCAAAATTCCTGACAACACCATATGCAGATCATGTCAGTTTGGAAAACAAACCAGAACTAACTTTCCAGAGAAAGAAGGATCAGCTAGCATGCCTCTTGAGCTAGTACATACAGATACATGTGGTCCATTCAGGAAAAGAACACCTAGAGGAGAGGAATACTTGATATTATTTATTGACGATTTCTCCAGGTTTGTCTGGTTGGGACTTATGAAGCACAAAGATGAAGCATTCGAAAAATTCAAATCCTTCAAAGCCTTGGTTGAAAATGAATCAGGTCACAAAATTAAGTGCCTCAGATCCGACAGAGGTGGGGAATTTACTTCAAATGAATTTTTCGATTTCTGTGATGAACATGGGATAAGGAGAGAATTCTCTACAGCTAGAACTCCTCAGCAAAATGGAGTTGTTGAAAGAATGAACAGAACAATCCAACAAATGGCTCGTGCTATGCTTGATGAATCAGGAACTCCCGCAACTTTCTGGGGTGAAGCTGCACATGCTGCGGTTGTTATTCTCAACAAAACAAATGTCCGAGTGAACATAACTCAAACTCCTCATGAGCTTTGGAGTGGCAGGACTCCTTCGGTAAAGCACTTCAAAATCTTTGGGAGCAAATGCTATATCAAGAATACTGATGAGCAGCTTGGCAAACTTGAACCTAGGGCAGATGAAGGCATTCTTCTTGGTTACTCTCCATATAGCAAAGCATACAAGTGCTACAATAAAAGACCTGGCAGAATTGTTGACAGCATTGATGTAGTGGTTGATGAGAAGGGATACATTCCTAGGCAAGTCCATCATGAAGACATCGAAGAAGATGAAGGCTACCCTCAAAGACAGAATGATGAAGAAGAAGAACCTCAAGAAGAGCCAGAGGAGCAAACAAGAATAGAAGAAAAGACTCCATCCAGATATGTTCAGAAGAATCATCCAGAATCTCAGATTGTGGGGCAGAAAGAAGCAGGTGTACAAACAAGAAGAACAGTTGCAGAAGCCTCAAGCTATTTGGCATTACTCTCCTCTACTGAACCACAAAATGTGAAAGAAGCATGCAAAGATGAATGTTGGGTGAAAGCAATGGATGAAGAACTTGAGCAAATCGAAAAGAACAACACTTGGGAGCTGGTTCCTAGACCAAAGGATAAGAATGTTATCGGAACAAAATGGGTCTTCAAAAATAAATTGAATGAAAATGGAGAAGTAATTAGAAACAAAGCCAGACTTGTTTGTAAAGGGTATGCGCAGCAAGAAGGAATAGACTTTGAAGAAACTTTTGCTCCTGTTGCAAGACTTGAGGCCATCCGAATGTTCCTTGCTCTCTCAAGTTTTCAAAACTTCAAAGTATTTCAAATGGACGTGAAATCAGCCTTTCTGAATGGAGACTTGGAAGAAGAAGTGTACATTGAACAGCCAGATGGGTTCATTCTTGGAAATGATCCAAATCTTGTATGCAGATTGAAAAAGGCTCTCTATGGTCTCAAACAAGCTCCAAGGGCTTGGTACTACCGGTTGGACAAATATCTTCATCAACAAGGTTTTTCAAAAGGTTCAGCAGATAGAAATCTGTATATAAAAGTTGAAAATGACAAATTGCTAATACTTGTTGTGTATGTAGATGACATTATTTTTGGCAGCAATGAAGAAGCTATGAGTCAAAGCTTTGCCTCGGTCATGCAGAAAGAATTTGAAATGTCCTTGCTAGGAGAACTGGCATATTTCCTTGGTTTGCAAATCCAACAAAAAGAAGAAGGAATCTTTTTATCTCAAACCAAGTATCTCAAACAGATTTTGAAGAAATACGGCATGGAAGATGCAAAACCAGTATGTACACCCATGATCACAGGATGTAGTCTTAGTGCAAATGATGGATCTGCAGCAGTACATCAACCAACCTACAGATCTATGATTGGAAGTTTACTATATTTGACAGGTACCCGACCGGACATCATGCATGCAGTTGGAATAGTTGGAAGATTTCAGGCAAATCCGAAGGAGACTCATCTTCAGGCAGTGAAGAGAATTTTCAAATATCTTCAAGGGACTCAAAATTATGGCTTATGGTATCCTAGAGATATAGATCTTACTCTTCATGCTTATACAGATGCAGATTGGGCCGGAAGCGTGGATGACAGGAAAAGCACAAGTGGTGGTGCGTTCTTTATGGGTTCCAGACTGGTATCTTGGTTCAGCAAGAAACAGAGTTCGATTGCCTTGTCTACAGCTGAAGCGGAATATGTTGCTGCTGCATCTTGTTGCACCCAACTTCTTTGGATGATGCAGACTTTGCAGGATTTTCAAATCACTTGTACACCACCTATCCCCATCTTATGTGATAACACAAGTGCAATCAGCATCTCAAAGAATCCGGTTATGCATTCAAAAACCAAGCACATACCAATCAAGTATCATTTTCTCCGGGAACAAGTGCTTGAACAAAAGGTCAAGTTGGAGTATGTTCCTTCTAAGGAACAAGTTGCTGATATTCTCACCAAACCATTGCCCAAGGACACCTTTGAGTACCTCAGGCAAAAGCTGGGGGTTGTTGATGCATCATCTTGTTGTTGAATCTTTTCTGATTGATGGTACAGGTTCAGGGGGAGCATATAATGCATTGTTGGCATTATGGAGGATGGTCAGAAGGAGGTCTTGGAAATAGCTGCAATATGTCTCTATCTCTTTCATGGTGGATTATGGTTCTTTGTTGCAGATCTGGTTCATATTCAGGGGGAGCATGTTCTTAGGGGGAGCATACCCCTTTTGCCCTTGATGTCAAAGGGGGAGAATGAAGCTGAAGTTTGTGAGGTTGCCATCAAGTCCAAAGGGGGAGATTGTTGGCATTATGACTAAAGTGTTGTCCTTGATGGCAACCCATTCAGGTGACAGGTCACTGTTCTTCAAGTCAGCAGCAGAAGTTGATGATCAGCTATCAAATATTGAAGGAAATAAGGAGGACGCAGGTATACCTTACAGAAAGTGCGTACCCGCAGGTACTCCATGCAGAAGCCGCGTCCAGAGATGCAGGCCAGCCGTTCAGGAGGTGCGTCCACCCAGTGCACACATTTTGAGGCAGAGAAAAGCACACGTGGGGGTTTCTTGTGTTTTACTCTTGGTATCTAGCCGACGGTATTGTGTTATTGTGGTGTCGGCTCGTGGTATTGTTCCATGATTTGAGGAGGAGCTTGCCTATATAAAGCAAAGGAGATCATTTGGTTTATGCATGTCTTTGGTTGAATATCTTATTGGGTGAGATCTGGTCTAGATCTAAAAGGCGAATCTACTGAAGGACTGAGATCCCTTTGGCGCAAGATCAGATCTGTAGATCTGACTGTTTGGGTTACACTTAAAGTCTTGAAATCATTCATACCCGAAGGGACGCATGTACAGTGAAAGGAAAGAGCGCCGGGACGCAGTTCAGTGACTGGAAATCTGCGTGGGGACGCAGAGCGATCAAGGTTCAGGTGCGTCTCTGAAGCAGAAGGACGCGGCGCGATAGTGTTTTTGGGTGCGTCCCTGTAGTAGAAAGACGCGGCGCGATAGTGTTTCTGGATGCGTCCCTAAAGCAACAGAACGCAGAGCAGTTAAAGGAACAGTGCGTGGGCACGCAGCGCAGCAGAAGGATATCTGCGTGTGGACGCAGGGGAGCAGAAGGTTAATTGCGTCTGGTCGCAGGCCACAGAAGGAAAAACTGCGTCTCTGTCTTAAGATATTCTGTTGATTGAATTTCTCTGTTGATAAGGTGTTCTGGGTTACTTCTGTTATTGCTGATCTGATATCTGTAGTGGACTGTAACTGTTATGTACTTGTTGATCATCTGATGCTTTATGAAAAGAAGTAGGGGGTTGTAGCTCCCTTCCAGGAGTAGACTGGAAAACGAGAGAGAGAGAGAGTTGTAGCTCTCTGCAGGTTGCAGCCTGCGTACTGGTAAAGGACTGCACCAGTACAAAATCATTGTAAAAGAAGTTTCTAATTTGAAAGAAGATAGAGACATATTGCAGCAGGTGGTTTTCACCCACATTGGGTTTCCACCTTACATCTTGTGTTCTTTGGTGTGACTATCGGTTTTTCTTTGTTCATGCTCATTATTTTATGGTACTGACATGCAAAAATAATTCTAAGATCAAATAAGGAAGATTTATTAAATTGCTAGATAATACTGATTCACCCCCCCTCTCAGTATTATTTCCAACATGATCCTCAAGGTACCGCAGTACATTCTGCATGGTGTGAATGGATGATTTGATGTCGAACACCACACAAAGTCTTTCGGTCAAAGGCCAGTGATGTCAACCTATCGCCGGAAGCGAGAAACCTACCATTGATGTATGCAAGCCTCAAGGTACTAGAAGGGTGTTTCTAAGTCAATTTCTTGGATAATGAGCTGATGCTGACAAGAAGTGACTCGTCACAAGAGGGCCTTGATGTATACCACATCAATGACATGAAATGAGTGTAATTATTTTGGAGACGGAATGTGACTGACAACATAAGATTCAGGAATGGTGGTCATGAAAATGAAGGTTTATGGTATTGCAAAGGATGAATTTTAACTGAATGACTTCTCTTGAGAATATTAGTGACATTGAATGAATTGGCAACATTGACCCAAAACCAAAGTAATGGATGGTATGATAGACCATAGGTATGATAACCATCAAGCAGATAACCCAACCCAAATAGTCTGAATGAATTGGCAGCATTGACCCAAAATCAAAAGTGATGGATGGTGTGATAGACCATAGGTATTGTTGACACCTAATCGTCAAGATTGGGTGAATAAGTGTAACTGATGTAAATAAATAATGGAAAATATGAAGAGTCACCGATAGATGAAATGAACAGTCTCTCCCTCATGTATATAATAAAGACAAACCTAAATGAATAGAACAAATTGATTTAGAGGAGTTACTACCTGGTTTGACATGGTATCAGAGCCAGTGCCATTTTTGGCTTCTATCTGCCATTGTAACTCCCTTCTGCCATTTTTCAGAAATTTGTCCTACATTTCCTACAGTGTGCCATATTTTTCTCTGCACTCTGCGTGATAATATGGTCCACCCTCTGCATCATAATCTAGGTAACGCATGATATACCCATTGAATACCTACTCCTCATTGCAATTATCTCTCATCTAACGTTCAACCTGTTGTTTTGATGAACTTCTCTTTTTGGGCTGCAATCTTTAATGGTCCAGTCACTCAATTTATGGAGGAAACGAACAAGTAATGGCGTCGATATATATTATGCTGCATCATAACTATTATTCCCTTGCAACAATTTGAAAACAATGCACTCCGGAATGTTCTGGTCTCTATGCTGATGCAGGGGAATGAGAAGATAGGGGAACCATTTGCCAGCCTTCGTTGCCTCTCTTCACTGTATTGCTCCCTTAAGTGTTGCCAGCGTTCCATTACCAGACCTCCGTTGTCAAACCTCACGCTGCTCCCAACAATACGCATTCGTAATACGCAGACCTCCCCTCCTCTCTACTACCATACACAAGTTTTTCATTACCTTGAAGAAGTTCTGGTATTACGCTGCCTCCATACCCCCTCGACATCACGCTTATCTGCTCTACTACGCACTGTAACCATTTCCTATGGAGTAGTCCTTGGTACCAGAACTGAGACCTTGTTCTGGTGTATGATGCGCAATAGCCAAGTAAATGTCTGAAGCGGTGGGAGTGCTAGTGGATCTGTATACAGTATATGCTTCCTGTGCATTAAACATTTTTGGAGACTGCATTAAACATTTTTTGAAGACTGTGTATACATGCTCTGAATGCTTTTTATTTGGTGCATTGTCTTAGAAATATGTATAGTATCCATGGTGCATGTGTTGAGAAAAGACGTCATTAAAAATCGGTTGAAATATTTTATATGTTGAGCCATATGTGATCGATATATAATGGGCATATAATATATGAAGTGCACGTCAACTTTAGAAAATTTTCTATCAGCAAAAGTATTTTTTTCTATCAGCAGAAGTATTTTTACAGCACTCAGATTTTACAATGCATTCAATCATATCCATTGTGGGAATAGTTCTCACTGGCAAGGAGAACTATCCTGAGTGGTCCCGGATGATAAAACACACCCTCATTTTCAATGAGTTGTGGAAAAGAGTGTGTGTTGGAGATGGAGAAAAAGAGCCAGAACAGCCTACCTCAGAGAAAGAGTTCGCCATTTAGGAAAATAAGAACAACAACACCTATGCATTAATTGCAACATCTGTAAGTGACGAGGTGAGTCGCCATATTTCTCCATTTTCAACTGCTTTCGAATCCTTACAAAAGTTGAACGAACTCTATGACTCACATTCTGCACTTGAAGTTGTTCAACTCATGATTAAACTCTTCACTCTTGAATTACAAAATGATGATCCTCTTGCTCTTGCATCCGAAGTAAAATCTATAATGCATGATATCAAAGCCACTAAGGTTGAATTGGATATTCCTCTTATCACTTTTCTCAAGGAACTTTATCCTACTTACTCCAATTATCTTGAGTCATTGCAAGCAAATGGAAATCTCAAAGATATTACCTTTGACTCTCTTGTGAAAAAATTTGTTGAAAGAGAGAAAGATTTTGGAAAGAAGAGAACCCTTGAACCTTCTCAAGAGGTTGTGTGCCTTGCTCATAAAGAAAAGAATCTTGCCCAAGATTCTTCCAGAGGAAGAGGAAGATATTTCAGAGGCGGGGGGGTAGACACTCTCAAGGAGAAAAGTTAGATTTGCACTGCATACGCTGCAAAAGAAATGGATCACATGATGCCTCTACATGCAAGTTACCTTGGGACAAAATTGAGCAGCAAAGAAACCAACCCAAAGGTAAAAATAATGACATAGACAAAGGTAAAGCACCTGAATCCACTCATTATGTTGTGGCACAATGTAATATCAGAGCAAATGAAGATTTATTTAATGCTTCACTTGCTTCTTGGAAAAATGATTGGTTGCTTGATTTAGGAGCAACTTGCCACATGACTCATAGAAAAGATTTTTTTGAACAATTTACTAACAATGTTGATGGAGCAGTAGACTTTGCAGACCAATCAAAAATCAAGCCATCAGGGCTTGGCACAATCAGGCTTAAATTGCCTGATCTTCCAAACTTTCTTTTGCATCATGTTCTATATATCCCACAACTGAAGAGAAACTTGTTGTCCTTGGTCCACATCCGCCAGCAAGGTCACTCCATACATATGTTTGATGGCAAGCTTGAGGTAAGAAAAGCATCTGACCACTCACTTGTCATGAGGGGGATAGAAGAAGAAAGGCTTCTCAAGTTGCAGGGTACCTCTGCTCGTGCACAACATTTCTCATACAAATCTCATTATGAAGAAGGTACAATTCCATCAATTTTATTATGGCATGCTAGATTTGGAAATTTGAACTATGACAACCTTCGCTTGTTGAAGAAAAATGATGTTGCTAGTTTGCCTACAATTCCTAGGAAACTTAAGCAATGTGATGCTTGTATTCTAGGAAACAATCTTTTCATGATTCACATTCAAGAGCACATAGAAAACTTGAACTCATTCATTCAGAATGTGGTCCAATGCATGTTCCTTTTGCAAATGGAAATAAATATATGATGACATTTATTGATGACTACACCGGAATGTGTTGGGTTTATTTATTGAAGAACAAATCTGATGCTTTTCAAACATTCAAGAATTTTCATACATGGATTGAAAATGATGCACAATCTCATATTGGCTCTATTCGCGCTGATAATGGAAAAGAATATACTTGAAATGAATTTGAAAACTATCTTAGCCAACATGGTATCAAACATCAAACAACTGTGCCTTATAATCCCCAACAGAACAGTGTAGCTGAAAGAATGAATAGGACAATTTTAAATATGGTGCACTCCATGATGTTTTTCAAAAATGTAAAATTGATGTTTTGGGTTGATGTAGTTCTATGTGTTGTATATATAAAGAATAGATGTTCATCTAATGCTATTAGAAACAAGACTCCATATGAAATGTGTTATGGGCACATTCCTTCAGTAAAGCATCTCAGGGTCCTTGGGTCCACCTATTATGCCTTGATACCAAAGGTACATAGAAACAAACTTGGTGCAAGAAGTCATAAGTGTATCTTCCTGGGGTATTCAAACACCTCCAAAGCATACTGTCTCTATGTTGAAGTCAATAAAAAGTTTGTTGTATCTAGAGATGTAATCTTTCTTGAATCATCCAAAAATGACAATGTTGTTGAGCGACAACTTGATCGCTTGGATAGATTCACAAATGCAAAATCATTTCAAGAATTTGATAATCAGATTCCACATCTTGAAGGGGGGATTCCTATACTAGATCAACATGTGGAATCTTCTCCTGAAGAACTCTCTCCCCTGCAAGAAACTCCAACAACGGACAATACTTTAATTGATGTGATTGATAGAATTGGGAGACTCAATCTTGATTCAGTCCCAACTCAATCAACGGAGCAGCCTGGACCATCTGAGAAAGGTCCCCCAAAGTGGCTAACAAAGACACTTGAAAGTGTTCATCCTGATGAGGTTGGAAAGACAAGAACTAGAAATTCAAACCGGCAAAATGGAGGTGATGTAGATGACTCTGATTCACCTGTTGATATGGATGTTTCTCATGATTGTGAATTGAATTTGTCTACAAATTTCAAACCAACTTCCTTCAAATAAGCTACTTCTCATGATGAATGGAAAGAAGCAATGCAAAAGGAGTATGATGCCCTAATAAAGAATGGCACTTGGAAGCTGGTTGATCCCACCATTAGGAACCAAACCAATTGGCTGCAAGTGGGTCTACAAGAACAAGTATAAAGCTGATGGCTCACTTGACAAGCACAAAGCCAGGCTTGTGGCAAAAGGTTTTTCACAGAAGGAAGGGGTTGATTATGAGGAGACATTTTCCCCCACAGCAAAATGGGCTACCATCTAGACACTCTTTGCCCTAGCAGCTCAGAACGATTGGAAAGTCCATCAAATGGATGTAAAAACTGCTTTCTTGAATGGACATCTAAAAGAGAATGTTTTTATGTCCCAGCCTAAAGGATTTTCTATGAAAGGAAATGAACATAAAGTATGCAAACTTGTGAAATCCTTGTATGGCCTCAAATAAGCACCGCGAGCCTGGTATGAAAAACTAACTGATCATCTTCTGAAACTCAATTTCAAACATTATGATCTTGATGATGCAACTTTATTTGTCAAGAAAGTTGGAAAAACAGTTGTATATCGTATGGTATATGTAGATGATCTTTTCATGATAGGGAACAACGAAAGTTACATTGCATCCATAAAGAATGAATTAAGGAAAGGTTTTGAAATGACTGATTAGGGCTATGTTCATTACTATCTTGGTATTGAAGTAACTCAACATCCGAAGTCTATATTTCTTTGTCAAAAGAAGTACATTGGAGATCTGTTGAATAGGTTTGGCATGATAGAATGCAATCCTCTTACTAATCCAATGGAAAAAAACTTAAAGCTCACATCCATTGAAGGAAAATAATTTGAAGATGCAACAAAGTATAGACAGCTTGTAGGAAGTCTCAACTACCTAACTACTACCAGACCAAACATTTCGTTTGTTGTTGGATTCCTCTCCAGGTTTATGCAAAAGCCTTGTGAAGGACATTGGCCTGCTGCAAAAAGAGTTCTAAGGTACTTGAAGGGAACTCAAGACTTTGGACTCAAGTATATACAGGTGGACGACTTCAGCTTGATTGGATACTCTGATTTAGACTTTGATGGAGACAAAGAAACTGGGGTATCTAGTTCAGGTTATGCTATGAGTCTTGGATCAGGAGTTGTCTCCTATAGATCACATAAACAATCAGTTCCAGCAGATTCCACAACAGAAGTAGAATATGTGGCAGTAGCTGAGGCAACAAAAGAAATTGCGTGGCTCAAGAAGATTCTTGGAGATTTGCAGGTAAAACAAGTACAATCGACTCCACTCATGATTGAAAATACCTCAGAAATAAGGTTTGCCAAAAAACAAAAGTTCCATGATTGAATGAAGCATATCAATACTAAATATCATCTAATTCGACATCATGTTAAGGCTAAAACAATCCATCTCCGCCATTGTTCCACTAATGAGAAAATTGCAGACATCTTCACCAAAGCGCTTGGAAGAGAAAAGCTTGAATGATTCAGAATGATGCTTGGACTCACCAACATCCCTTCAGATTAAAGGGGGGGATGTTTACACCTAATCCTCAGGATTGGGTGAATAACTGTAACTGATGTAAGTAAATAATGGAAAATATGAAGAGTCACTCGGAGATGAAATGAATAGTCTATCCCTCATGTATATAATAATACCAACCTGAATGAATAGAACGAATTGATTTTGAGGAGTTACTGCCTGGTCTGACAGGTATGACAATAGTCAAGCAGATAACCCAACCCAAATAGTCACGAAGATGAAGTGAAAGTGTCATGTTCAAGAGCGACCTGCTATCATAAAGTGTTTTTCCCCTTTTTCCAATTTTCCCCAATCATTGTTGACCGGTACCTCTTTATTTTTATCAAGCTTGAGGAGGATAACATATGCTTGTTGTATAATTACACCCTTCAGATGAATCCATCACTATGTGATGTTTTAATGAGTCTAGCGAAGGTGAAACTCGGTCTTGTCTAGATGGACAAGTTTGTTGCTATTTGATATTTTAACGAGTTTAACAACTAAGATAACTTGGTCCTTTTCATGTTTAGAGAGTTTGAAAAGAGACAAAAAGAAAAATCCACAAGTTCGTTTTCATTGATTTGTCTCTCAAGCCCGAAAAAGCATAAAACAATACGAGAGAGAACCTATTGACCATGTTCGGTCAACGTATTCCTTTTTTGTAAATAATCTATCTCAACCTGAAAAGGGTTAAAATTATACTGAGTACATGTCATTTCCAATCCGTTAACGAGCTAAAAAGGACAAGTGCTTAAAAATGTTTTCATTTTTCAAGAGTCTAAAACGAGCTTAAAGAGGACTTTGTTTTGAGGAACGTGTGGTGTCTAGGATAGCAACTGGTTCCAGTGATGTTGGAACTTCTCAAAACATGTTGATTTATGTGAAGAGGCTGGTAAATAAGACCACTCATTGCAACTGTTCCTCAAAAAGGGTAAAACAACCAAGTGAAACCATATGATCAGCCAAGAAGATAATGACGATGGAAGGAGAAAAACCAAGGCTCATCTAATGAAAAAGGCTGATAGAATGGCAATCACGAGGGTTAAAATGGACATGGGTTCATTTTTACACAAGCTTGAACCATACGGAACTATGCTCGGGTTCAGTTTCATGTTTACACAAGCTTGAAACGAAGAACTATGCTTGAATTCAGTTTCATTTTTACAAAAGCTTGAAACAAAGAACTATGCTTGAGATTAGTTTACATGCCCCCAGCATGATGAAAGGGAGAGTCTCCTGTAACCAGATGGAAGTCGCTGAGGTGAAGCAAGATGGTTATCCAACACCTTTTTGGCTTCGTCCAGATAGGGACAAATGTGAATGGGGTGATTCCCTTCACATAACCTATAGGGAAACTTAACTTTACCACTAGGTGCATGCCCCCCAAGATTCATTAAAGTCACCTAAGTAGACTACTCATGGCTATCACGTGGATGGAATGAAGGTTCATTTATGAGATCAAGTGAAAAACGCGACTGGGATTTTGCGAGATCTAATCAAAGACTTGAATTGAAACTTTGCTCCAGGGGACCTTGTTTCATTTTTTAATGAGCTTGACACAAGACAAGGAACTCTGCTCAGATTCCTTGTTTCATTTTTTAACGAGGTTGACACAAGACCAGGAACTATCCTCATATCCTTGGTTTCATTTTTTAATGAGGTTGACACAAGAGAAGGAACTCTCGTCATACTCCTTGTTTCATTTTTTAGCGAGGTTGACACAAGACCAGGGACTATCCTCGTATCCTTGGTTTCATTTTTTAACAAGGTTGACATAAGACAAGGAACTATCCTCATACTCCTTGTTTCATTTTTTAATGAGGTTGACAAAAGACCAGGAACTATCCTCGTATTCTTTGTTTCATTTTTTGACGAGGTTAATACAAGACAAGGAACTATCCTTGTACTCCTTGTTTCATTTTTTAACGAGGTTGACATAAGACCAAGAACTATCCTTGTATTCCTTGTTTTCATTTTTTAACGAGGTTGACACAAGACAAGGAACTATCCTCATACTCCTTGTTTCATTTTTTAACGAGGTTGACACAAGACAAGGAACTTTCTTCATATCCTTGGTTTCATATTTTAACGAGGTTGACACAAGACAAGGAACTATCCTCATATTCCTTGTTTCATTTTTTAACGAGCTTGACACAATATAAGGAACTATGCTCACACTCATTTCATTTTCTAACGAGGTTGACACAAGACTAGGAACTATCCTCATGGGAGCTATTTCATTTTTTAATGAGGTTGACACAGTAAAAGAACTATCCTCATATCCTTGGTTTCATTTTTTAATGAGGTTGACACAAGACTAGGAACTATCCTCATACCCTTTTTTTCATTTTTTAACGAGGTTGACACAATATTAGGAACTATCCTAATACTCCTTATTTCATTTTCTAACGATCTTGACACAAGACAAGGAACTATGCTCATACTCCTTGTTTCATTTTTTAATGAGGTTGACACAAGACAAGGAACTATCCTCATATTCCTTCTTCACAACTCATAAGATGTCATGACTTCCAAGAGGTTCTCATCAAATGGGAGAACAATGCTATGGAAGGAGAGATTCGGTTCCAATGCTCCCAGTACATAATGTACAACATCATGGAATTGATCGTCCGTTGATGTAGGCATGGAACATGTTGCCATATAATTAACCTATGGTAGGGATGATACCATTGGCACAAAAGTACCATTTAGGGAAGATGGTTGACTGGAATTCATATTTGGACTGGGAAATGAAAGCTGGACAATGGTGACAATTCTGCCTTCATGTGGGAAACACATCACTTGAAAGAGTGTTGAAACAATATCTCCCATGTCATAAACATACTCGCGCCCAAGAAGTAAATTGTAATCTAAAGGGCCTGGGACGACCATCACATTCAGATAAACGATTTTTCCTCCCAAAGTAATAGGAAACTGAGGAAGGATCCCTAATGGTTGACTAGTTCATCTATTAAAAGCCAACATATTCTAGGTAACAAGCACAAGTGGTGGAGAACCAAGTGCTTGCCAAGAAGTTGAGGAAAGGATACTCACAAATGCACCTTCATCTATGATAGTGTCGGATACAATCATATTACAAGCCTATACTATGATCTGGAAAGGCACATAAGAAGGTAGATGGAATCTTTCCAGTGAATTCCAATCAAAGGAAGTGACTAAACTACTTGGAGGGGGTACCGTAGAAATGAGAGAATTAACCCCTTGAGTTACGAGAGCAGGAGGATTTTCCTCCTGTCTTGATGGAACAGGAGGACTACCCCCAAGCTCAATAGAATCTAAAGAGACGAAAATAACCTGATTGGTATCATATTCACTCTCTTCAGGAAAGGTACGATTAACTGAAGGTGAAATTGGGTCAATTTTTTCCTCGACTTGTTGATTTGGGTCGGGTATAGACTCATATGATTCACTTTCAAAGAGAGTGGGTTTGACCGGCGGTTGATTTGAGTCAGTTAATTCATCAACTAATGAAGGATTAACGGAGAGTCTCATGTAACTAGATGGAAGTCGTTGTGGTGAAGCAGGACGGTTATCCAACAATTTTTTTGCTTCATCCAGATAGGGACAAAGGTGAATGGGGTGATTCCCTTCACATAACCTATAGGGAAACTTAACTTTACCCTTCCTTCCATGAACTTTAGTACCACTAGTTAATGTTGTGTCACCAGCATGATCTCCAGAAGTTGATGACACAGGATTATGTGAATGGGAAGACCATTCTTCTAAGATATGAGGAATACCAAAACACTTTCGAAGAAGATGGTCTCCCGCACAAGGTTTACATGGATATTGAACTTTGTGAGGCTTTACGGGCGGTTTCTCATCAGATGTTGCATTCAAAGCAATGTTTGCTTGGTTTCCCCTCTACTAAATTTTCTTCTTCTTCTTCTTCTTCTTCTTCTTCTTAGCCAACTGGTTACTAGTACCAATACTTTCACCAGGCGAAGAGGAAGAAGAGGAGGAAGAAACAACTGAGGAAGAAGGCAAAGGGTCAACTTTAGGATCAACTGGAGGTTGATTTTGTCCAGTTGGAAGTGTACTCAATTGCAGAGAAATCACGACATTTTGAACCAAGGAGGTTGAAAACAACCATACTGTAAAGCCAATGTTAAATCCTGGAAGTGACAATGTAGCCATATAAGGAGCACCAATATTTCCGAAAGGAGGAAAAGGACTAGGGTTCTAATCAAAAGGAATTCCTTGATTGGTGGACTCCGGATTTGTCGCCATATGTTTCAACCTAAGATCAACTAAGGAGTGAGCATGGAGGATGTTATTCGTGGTCAATTAATTTTATTTTAATCAAAGTAACATAACAAAACAAAAAAAGGATAATCTAGGCAAAAGGTTTACCAAGCAACTGTGAACTGCGGAATACCTCCCAGCAAACCTAGAAGTACGGGCAGGCAATCTCCCCGAATGTTGTGTTCAGTTTATCACAGTGTACAAGGCAGCTGACTCAGTTACCTAAGGATGGATAGCAACCTAGTGTTTTCCTCACATATATACCTGAAAGTACGTGGAGTCCCAATCCATATAAGCGTTGTCTAATGCAAAACAGCACAATGAGAGCATTTCTATATATTTTACGTACTGTAACACCGCCCTATATACCCGAAGGTATGTGGACGAGCTACGATATACTCATGTACGTGGAATGAGGTATCACACTCGGGATGTATTGCAAACAAGTTAGCTACAACTGCTTTTTTTTACGACGCCGGAACACGTCTCTAGCCTAGAACCACTAAATGTTTTTCATTAGGTGACAATGCTCCATTAGATAAATTCAGATAAATTTTACGTTGATCTTCTTTAGAATTTTCCTTTTAAGGTTCACCACGTGATGTATGTTTGCAATCCATAAAATACAACTAATATGATAAGCATTCTTCTCATTCAATTGAACAATAAAAACCTTAGCTAGTAGGGATAGAGCAATCAGATCTTTGACAAAGAGAAAAGAGCACATCTAATGCAATTTCCCTAGCTATTCCTTTCAAGCATTCACAAACTACAATATGAACGATGCAATTTTTTATTTTCGAATCGCTTAATCGACTATAATCTAACTTTGACTATGAATCGATAATGACAAAGAAATCATTTAGGAAAAATTAATCAATCAAGTCAAAGTAGGAATGGCAAAGGAGATAAAAACTTGATTTCTGAGACATGACACTCATTGATCAATCAACAAACAATCAAATAGAGGAAAGTTGGTAAAAACTCAATCCAAAGGTGAAAATTTTCCCTAAGGTGGCTCAACGTAGGTCAAAGAGGGCCTAACTCCGCTGCAGAGAACTGTCTCTCACTCAAGGATGCTCTATAGAGCACTGTCCCCTGACCAGGCCTAAGCTAATTCCTGAGAGGCCATTCAAGAGTCATCTAACCTCAATTTTTGACCAAAATTCAGTGCAAAAGAGCTGAAATACAGTCAATGAACACAAGTAGGGTCTACAAGAATGTCCTAGGAGGTGGATAAGCTACTAGGAAAGGTCATAGTTTCCCAAAGAGGTCGCCAATTTGTTTTGGAGAATTTGGTATCTACGGATAAATACTAATTCCCTCGATAAGTAGCCATATCTAGAACAACAGTTTAAAGTATTTTAGTCTTTCCCTACAAGAAATAGATAATATGAGAAGATGAGAAGACCTACTTGTAGTTTCGCTTTCCTCTCATCTCCTTTGTATCGATCTCATCGCTCCTTCCCGTACTTAATATGCTTCAGAAGTACTTGTAAACACAACAGAAAACAAAGAATCGACCAAAGCAAGAGATCTATTGAATATAAGTGAATGGAATCAGATACATTTCACACATATAAGCATTATAAAATAATACAAACATATGGGAGAAAGGTTCAAACACTTTATTGAATAGAAAAAGGAATTACAACCATTGTGTTTGAATCAAAGTCATTACTCTAGCTTGGATCCCATCCACATCACATCAAAAGCATGACAAACTTGTAGCATTATAATACTTGCTTCAAATCCAAGTATCATACTAGCATTATCTCCTTACAATTCAACATAATCCAGCCCCTGATCACTTAAATGAGTGGTCAATTTATAGGGAGATGAAGGAGCTTTTGTCATAAATGGTGGCATTGAATGGCCTTCCAAACTTAGAATTAGTTCCATGGAGGAACGGATGAGAGGATAGGATGCATATTAACTCATTCCTCATCCATTTTGAGATCATAGGAGTTGATAAGTGAGGGAAACTTCTAGGTGACTCCAAAAGATAAGAATATTCCCCAAACCCTATGTGAGTTTTGCTCAAACTCACCCAGTGCAAGTGAAAGGAAGCCTAAGTGCTCTACAAAGCACCCTAGCATGGACTTAACTTCTTTGCAATGCACCCTTACATGGGCCTACCTATGTTGGTCCCTCTAGAGGCCATTTATGGATGTCTTCAAGTCATGAAACTGTCTAGGAAGGAGGCATTCAAAGGGGTGACTTGTTTAGGGCATGTAGCAACTGAAATTAGGATTTGATGAGCCCTAAAACACTAATCTACATGATTGGATTGATGTGCCCAAATGGATCTGTAACAATGATGGGTTTCTGTGGCTGGAGGAGCCGATACCCATCATAGATAGGTTCCGAATAACGCGCCTACTGTATACAGGTGAGAATCTAGCCATGATCTTTGGCGGAAAGGGTGGCGAGCAGGCTCTCATAGAGTCAATTAAGGAAAAATTCAAGTTGGTGAAGAAGCCACACAGATACACAATCTCCAGCATCTGCGACCCCACTGTGAAGGTGACCACGCAGATCCTCGTTGGGAAGGTAATGAGGAAGTGTCACGCCAATGAGGTATTGGTGCTTGTCATCGCACTCGCACAACAGTGCGCAGAAGGAGTCCTGTTCAACTGGTCAGACTACCTTTGCAGCAAGTTCTTAGCGAACTGTCGCGAAGCACAAGAGCTCAGTAAGACATTCCACTGTGCTTGGCTCTTGCTGTCAATTGTATTGGCAGCGTGGGAGCTATTAGAGGATAGCTAGTTCCCTTCAGTCATGCCAGACCTCCCTAAAGCAGTGAAGTACACTTTGTTGTGGGTGACCAAGGACGCGCAGAGAGTCCGAGATAGCAAGATATTCCGGATCTTGATGGAGATGAACATCAGGATGGCCATTAATCGCAAGCCGCAATTGTTGCCCACAGTGTACACTAATCTATAGGGCTACGCCAAGTTCAAAGCTGATTTCCATCGAGTATCAATCAGGACGTGGAAGGACCCTACACAGAAGTGGTACGACTTGCCGTATCTGGCCACGGATGATGCCATTGATGTGGTGCATGATCAATGGCCGGCGGAGTGGCACACTACCATGGACTTGGTGGTGGGCAAAAGCAAGTCCGCTACGTAGAAGAAGGAGGAGGAGGCCAAGCTGAAGATGGTGCAGCTCGTCGAGAAGAGGAAAAAGGAGGCAACTGGTAAGGCCTAGGTAGAGCAGGCAAGAAAGCAGACAGGTGGAACAGAGCGTGGCTCTGAAAAAGGCGTGAGGTCGCCTAAACCTGAAACAAAAGAGGAAGAAACAGAACAGCACAGTGCGAACCCTCAGGAGACGTCTGCCCACATTAAGCACCAAAGAGAGCTGGAGAAGGGAGTGTCCAAGAAGAAATCAAAGGCGACCAAGACCTCACTAGACCCTATCACATTGACATAGGGTGACTTACGTGATATCGGTAACATAGTCAAGGATGTCACCGTGGAGGCCCTACAGTAATTTGAACAGTAACAACAGATCATACTAGGGGCTATCCAAACCAGGTGGCAGGATTTGCAGACCCATGCATCGTAGGCTGGTATGGTGTCTACCAACTTGGCTATCGACACTTCAGAGGCTGTCAATATGCTCTGCATGAAGGCTTCTAGTGTGCTAGTGTTGTCAGATGGAGCACTAACCACCGAAAATGATGCTGAAAAGCACACTATCAGCAACCTGAAAGAATTTGGGCTGAGCCTTACAGTGCTTCTGCACAAAGCACTCCACCTCTTGCAGGATGGAGTAATTACAGAACTGAGGGCCCAATAGCACTACGCCCTCCAGGTGATCAGTGAACAATGGATTAACACTGAGCAAATGGCTCTACATAGAAATTCTACCATCGTTGTTGAGACCGAGGAGACCAATCAAATCAAGAGGATTATGCAGGTCGTTGAGGAGGCATACCAAATGGTACCAAAGTTGGCCATTCCGGAGGAAGAGATAGTCAAGGTATGCATCCAAAAGTTGGCCATAGGGGTGTGTGACACTCGGATTGAGATGGCACGGGTTTAGTTGGAGCTGACCCTGCAAATTACAGAGCTATAGTTGAGGGCCCAACCTTCAACACCACCAAAAGTAAAGGAATAGCGGGTGACTGCTATCACAGAGGCAGTGGCAGCAGAGGATAGTGCAACAGCAGACTGCACACAGATGTGTGAGAAATCATTTGAGGTCCTGACAAGCTTGTAGGAGGACTCCAATATACAAAGGCTAGAGATGGAAGCACGCGAGCTACAGTAGTGCTACGATGAGGTTAAGGGCACAGTGCAAACCGTTACACTGACATAGAGGCTAGCCAAGCTACAGGAGGCCAAGAGGCTAAAAGAGCAGGTGGACACAACGCTACACAAGGAAGCAGTGTTCAAGGTGAGAATAAAGCCCTAGTTGGAGGAATCTTACGCAGCCAAAGGAAATATTGAAGGAAAGCTTGCAACTCTGCAAGCAATGCAAAAAAAACTTCAAGTTGACAGCATAGGAGCAGTGACTGAGAAGATAGTGGAAGACGTGAAGTAGGCGGTAGCTCAGTGCACGACCGAGGTTGAGGTCATACGAGTTGAGTTGGACAAGCTTCATGCAAAGATCTTCATGGCTACCGAGTGACTCGAGGGTGAGTCACGATGTTTGTGCTGGGGGCCTGTTGGGAGCGGGATCCCCCAAGGGTAGTTTTGGGGCTAAAAGCCCATGTTTGAGTCAAATTTTGTAATAAAATTGTAAAGTCTCTGCATTTTGTGGTCGTAGAGTGCGAAGGTATCATGTGTCATAAAGAGTAGTCTGCCCTTATTTTTCTAAAGTAAAGTCGGCTGTAAGAGAACTACCCATGGTCCACAGACCATGGGATTGGATAAAAAGAGCTAAACTCTAAGTATTTTTTAGGGACATACAATGTAAGAGAGTCGTAGATCTGAAGTAAGAAGTGTAAGTCTTGGGTTTTTGCATAGGTAGAGGCTCTGTAGCTGACTGGCAGAGGCCTAGGGTAGAAGTTTGTAGCTAAGTGCGTGGACCCCTGCAGTTGTGTGTGTAGGGCTGACAAAGTTTGTAATCACTTGGACGATATCAATAAAGAGATATATTTGGCAATTCCTATGTCTTTTTTCTGTTAATGCATCTTGATATGCTATGTAATAACTTCCTTTATTATGCTTATGTGATGCGCGAATGAATGCAATTACGTTGAATAATTGAACGCAATTACGATTATCTGTTTACACAATGTTAATTATAATTATTTGATAAGATAAGCAGGTCACTTAGATTAATTGGGGAATCTGCACGACACACTAACATAGCGGCGCAAAAGTACCTGAGCAGTAGGCTAGGGATGTGCCAAGGTCAATCATACCCTTTCGCGGAGGTATTGAAGAACGGAATAAAGGGCTTGTCTTGCAAGCCCTAGAGCAAAGAGACCTGCATGAAGGCAGGGATAGAGGGAATCAAACGACATCACAACCATCTCAGGGTGCAGAAACTTGGTTTCAATATCCCCCCATACTACTTCGGGTGAGACTTCAATCTGCACTCTGCGGGTTGATGCCGAAAGGGCCAGTAGTGTAGGGATTTGTTTGGTTAATTAACGTTGAACCTAGTTTAGGCCCCCTTCAAGCCAACATAATGCAACTGTTACTAGTGCTAACCTTCTAGTGATGGCTGGAATTTATTGGAACATAGAGTTTTCTCCTAATTTGCAATCGAGGGATGTTTCTAGAATTACTATCAAGTAGTTGTCTTCTAATGTGAATATCTATGTAAAACATGAGTCCCAAACTTGCATGGAGAATCATCACTCGAGTAATATGAGGAGTTTAACAAATTTCCAGTGGTAATTCAACCAATTGCCATATTCTCGGCATAAAAATAGTCAAAGAATCCATTTCCAGAATTATAGGCAGAAGATTTTCCAACAACTCAAAATATTTTGCAGTTTTCGAGAGATACTTTTTATTTTTAGTTTCTTGTTGAAGATTTTGTTACTCAAAGTTTGTAACAGTTTAGGGAAAATTTAGTCTATATATTTGATCATTTGTAATAATGAGAGGGTGGGCTATTGATGTCAAAACTCTTCAGCTCTGTAATAACTTCTATTATGAATTTCTTATGAAGCCTTCTGGCTCTGGTTTTGACAGAATTTTTGTTTTCCCTAGTATGTATTTCTAGTCTTTCATATCTTATTTCTACACATGATAAAAGTGTTTATAGGAAGGTCTATAAAATCATTATCTTTAGAAAGATAATTTTTTTATTGGACTGTTTGTTCATCATAACTCCTCTTTAACTGGTTTTTTTTTTGTGATCTATGATAGCCATTAAAAGAGATTAGCTTATTAGGCTATTTGTCTGAAATAGTTCCTCTTGGAATTGGTTTCAATATGGCCCTCTATTTCCCTTTAAATCTGTTTTTTTGGGCTATAGAAATCTTCTACACACATCCAAATCTCCCTGGTAGTTAAACAGTTAGGATAACTACTCATTATTAGGAATATTCTTACTTTCTTCTATCAAAATCTCTGAAAAGTTAAGACATTTTGTCAGGCTAGAAGCTGACAGTTTGAGAAAGGATCTTGTAAGAGAAGCTTTTACTCATTAATAGGGATTTTCATTCAGCACCAACCACCCCCAATTAAAACCATAAATCTAGCCATTGCGCTTCAAAAGCTGCTATTCAGTGACAGGTGAACAACGTTAAACAAAGCCTCATAACACTGAGGGAGCCCCCTCTGGTTCAAGGGCCAGCTTGAGCCTAAAGACTGGTTGAGTTGGTTTCCTGGCGTAGTTTTTGCAACCAAGGACTGCCTACAGGGAACAAGATCAATAGAACTATGATAGGTTCAGGATCAACTTACGGTTGAACAAATTCAAGTTCAGAAGTAATTTCTTGTTGAACAACTTTGGGTTAAGGATCAACTTCTTGTTGGATAACTTCAGTTACCATTTCACTAAGTTCACTTTCAGTGTCCTCAGGTAATTGTAAAGGTTCCACTTCAGTAGCAGATAAGCTAGTAATAGTAGGAGTAACTAGAATCATAGTATGTACTGATATAGGTGACTCTGGTAAAACAGATGAAGAACAAGAATTTTTTGATGTAATGGACTCAGTTAAACAAGACCTCTTTTGCCGGCTAGGTGTAGCTTCAGGCAGTAAACGTTGTTTACTCATTGTCCTATGTGAACGACGGGGTAAAGGTTGATTTTCTTCCACCATTTTTGATTGATTTTATTATAAAAAGAAACAAACAAAAAAAGGGTAATCTAGGCAAAAGAATTACCAAGTAATTGTGAACTGCAATATACCACCTCGGAGGAGCAAAGGACTTAACATACATGCAGGTAATCTCCTCGAATGTTGTTTTCGATGTATCATTGTATACAAGGTGGCCGACTCGGTTACCTATGGATGGATAGAAACCTAATGTATTCCTCCCAAATATACCTAAAAGTACATGGAGGCCCAATCCGTGTTAGCGATGTCTAATACAAAGCCACACATTGAGAGCATTCCCTTATACTTTTCATACTATAACACCACTCGATATAACAACAATTGCATGGACGAGCTATGATATACTTACGTACATGGAATGAGGTATCACACTCGGAATGTATCACAGACCATTAGTGACAGCTGCTATGTTTAACGACATTAGAATATGTCTCTAGCCTGGACCTCTAAATGTTATGGATTAAGTTACAATGCTCCATTAGGTTAATTGAGATAAATTTTAGTTGATTTTGTTTAAAAGCTTTCCTTTCAGGTTCATCGCGTGATGTTTCTGAAACTCCTAAAATGCAACTAAGATGGGAAACATTCTTTTCATTTGATTTAAAGAATGAAAACCGTAACTAAAAGGGATAGGGCAATCAGAATCTCTAAACAAAGGGCATAAAGCACATCTAATGCAACTTTCCCGATACCATTCCTACAAGCACACACAAACTTCTAAATGCATTATGCATGTTTTTATTTTCATTCCTTTAATGTTTAGATGAACATAAAGAAACTGAATTCACAAACGATCAATCAATGCTTTTCACAAGAAATGAAGACTTTACGATAGTTTCTTTTTCAAAGAAATGAAGACTTTACGACAATTCTTTTTCAGAAAATTAAAGGCTAATCAATGTAAGCTAACTTTGGGATTGATTCGACAATGATAAAGAAAACATAAAGAAACATTGAAAAAACAAAGCCAACGTGGGCATGTAAAAGAAATGCTAATTTGGACTTCATGGACGGAGAAACATTGACCATTCAGCAAACAAGATATGAAATAGTTTGGAAAAAATCAAGCAAAAAGATGGTGTTTTAGCTTGACAGGGACCAGCGCAGCCTTGAGTGGGAGATAGTGAATTGCAGAGAAGTGTGTCTAGGCTAAGGCTACTCTGCAGAGCACTGTGTCAAGAACAACAATGTGTTGATGCCATAAAGCACTATCAGCACACAAATACGCACACATTTTGACCAAACAAGCTTCAAAATGACTTAATATGGGTAAATGAACTCAAGAAAAGTCTATTGGTGCTTCTAAGACAAGGGATAACTACCAGGAATGATGTTCGTTCTCCAGTATGGTCGCCAATTTGTTATATGGAATTTATACCTACGAATAAGTATATCTTCCCTAAGTGGGTAGTTACACTTAGAACAACTGAAGTAAAGATGTTTAACCTTTTCCTACAATAAATAGATAAGATAAAAGAACCTACTTGTGATCCTTCGCTTCCTTTGATCTCCTTTGAGTTGTTCCCATCACTCTCGCTCAAACTGAATTCACTCAATTTGTACCTGCCAACACAAACTGAAGACGACAACAATCAAAGCATATGATCTATTTATTGTAAACAAATGGAATCGACAACATTTGAACATACATTCATCATAGATATAGAAAAAAGTATTGGAAAAGGAACAAACAACTTTATTGATTGATAGAAGGAGAAGTTATGCCTAATGTGGTTTGATCTCGTGTCACTCATCCAGCTTAGTCCAAACCCTCATCACACCAATAGCAACGTCAATATAACAACATAACATTACTTTGATAATTATTTCAAGCCTCTAAACCAACATTATTTCTCTATAATATCCAAGCCCATTGGCTCTATGATGGGAGGCCAATTTATAGATGAATGCAAGTGGTTTTGTCATTAATATGGCATTGAATGGTCTTCCATAATTGGATGATTAGTTTCTATGTTCAAAGGGATGAGAGGATAGAGGATTAGATGATCCAAGGCTATCCTAAGTGGAGCTCACCTTAATAGGATAGGAGCTGGGTTCCTTCTAGAAGGCTCTAGAAAGGAGGAATATACTCAGGATCCAATGAACATTTCGAGGATTCTTGCCCGCAGGCTTGAGTGGGCTTAGGTGCTCTACAACGCTGCCTTGAATGGGGCTACCTACTCTGCAGAGCACTTACCCTTGACCGGGGGTGCGCTAGTGACCGAAGGAAGCACTTCAGCAGGGTTTGAAGTCAGGAAACTCTCATGGATGAAAGCACTCAATGAGGTGGGATGTCTAGAGCATGTAGAAATTGAATTAGGGTTTGATAGACCCTGTTTACATTGATGTGATCGTCGAGAGTGATGTGCCCAAATAGACCTGTAACAGTAGGAAGCTGCAAAAACCCTATATTTTGTTCGTGTGAGAGAGATGGAGCCCAAAAATAGAAATTTCACTTCCTCCTTGGATTCTTCTTGCCTTATAGACTTTATCTCTTCCTCTTTCCATCTTCTCAGCTACAGATTTAATTCTTCCTTGAGAGATCGAACGTCTTGATGAGTGAGTGACAAATGAGTTCAAACTACTCATTTATATAACCTTTCCAAGGGGTCCAATTCCCTTCTTTAGGACGACTTGAAGCTTCTAGGGCTGATTTGTACTTTTGGAGTTTCCAAGACTTTCTAGACTCAAAAATAATTCCTTTTGCAATTACATTTTTTCCAGAAGGGCCCTTATAAACATGACATTGACTCCTTTGACTCATGATAATAAATCATAAGACCTAACAAACCCTAGAAGCATGAAGAACATGCATTTACCTAGAAGACCATCAACAAGAAGCATGAAACCCATGCTTTAACAATAATAAATTTTTATTTTCTTCTTTTGTTTGTTACATAGGATACATATTGAAATTATTATAACAAAATTACGAAGATTGAAACTAGTTACATTTTTAGCACATTGTACCTTAAAAATGATAAGAAACCAATAATTATAGTTCTCTTCAAGGGGGAAGCCTCCTTTTACAATGAATACAATGTATAAGACAATATTTTATGATTCTAAGACTAGATTCCCTTAGTGTGTCGATATATATATATATATATATATATATATATATAGATAAGACAAGGGGTACAATTATAATAAAATGAGAACATAAGGGGTTCTATCCTACATAACAATATAGTAATAAAAATGTAACATTTAACATTTAGGTATTAATAAGGGATTTTAGGATTTACATGGTGTTTATATAGGGCCTAACATTCTTATATATGATCTCATAATCATTTCCCAACATGCTTGTGACACACACACACACATACACAGACACATAGGATAAAAAGGTACAACTATAATAAAATGCGACCATGAGGGGCTCTAGCCTATATAACGATATAATAATAGAAATGTAGTAATTTATATATTTGGCTTCTAGACCCATCACATCAAAGTATTGATTCCCTATGTGTTTTGACCCAACCAATGCGATTCATCATCAAGACAAAAATATGAAGTGAATCTGATCTAGGTATAAAAAGGAAGCGAGGAGTCTAAGAACCACAATATTAGGTCAAAAGTCAAAAAAAAAATCGTTACACAAAAAATGATAAATTTAATAAAATATTTAAATATAAGGAAAAAGGTAAAAAAAATTAACAGTTTGACAAACATAATAAAATGTTTATATATAATAATATAATATACTATAATAAAAGAAATTTCAATAATAATTAGTACAAATAATAGTAAAATAATATAAAATCTCAGAATGGAGGCTTTTGTGATTCTTGATTTAAGGAAAACTCTTCCCGATAAATCATGTCAATGATTTAAGGTCAACACATTTCAAACCCCTATTAAGGTTCATCATCAAAACAAAGATATAAAATAATATAAACAATTAAAAGAAAAGAAATTCAATAATAATAATAATAACCGTAAAAAAAAATTAAAAGATAATTAAAGATATTAAATAAATTAAATCAAAGAAATTAAAATTAAGGAAACTAAAAATACATAAAATGAAAATTTACTATTATCATAAACATAATAAAAATGTTATAAAAATAATATTATACCTCGATGGAAAAATTAAAGGAGGACACATTCAAAATACAAATAAGGGTCAAATATTAATTAAATATTATAAACATATAAAAAATAGTTAAAATAAAAATAATGTTAATGAGGGTTAAAAATTAAAAATTATTAATAAATAAAAAACTATTAAATAAATCTAAATTAAGATAAAGAAAAATAAATCTAAATATAATGGTTAAAAAAGACTAGGACTAAATATGTAATCCTATAAAAGATATTAAATAAATAATTAAATAATTAAATAATAAATAAAATTAAGCCCACTAAAATATAAATAAGGCTAATGATAAATTTAAGGTTGAAAGTAAGTAAAAATGTTATAAGTAAAATAGAGAAACAAAAAGGGAATAAACAAAAAGAAAAGAAAAAAGAGAAAAAATAGCAAAAATGAATTAGAAGGAAAATTTAATTTAAGAAGAAGAGTGTCTAGAGGAGAGAGTAGGAATCAATTTTTTTATTGATTTTCCAGCCATCATCTTTATTAAGATTGTCGATGTCTCATTTCTCTATCTCAATGGCTTCCCTAAACTTTCTATGGTGATAATGAGAAATCTTAGCAAGGATAGAAGCATCCTCAATACAAATGTGATACTTAGTTTTTGTTGAATACTCAACGAGAGAAGACAAGCAAAAGCGATTGTTCCTAAGGTATACAATGTGCTCCTAAATTCTACACTTGATAGAATGATCTGAATTTAAACAGGGATGCAAAAAATTACAGATATAACCATAAATAGAGAGATGGAGGTGAAATAACACTATCTTTCATTAATATCAAATAATGAAATATGCTTACAAACAGAATGGAAATGAGACTAGCTTGGGCGATGGTACCTTATCTCTGAGAAGAGATGTGGTGGCTACATGCCTATGAACTGAGTTAGAATGAGGCCCAAGGCCCTTTTTATTATCGAACAATAAGAGAAAACCCTAAACAACCAAAACCATAAGCCAAGGAGATGTAACACCAAGAGTTTATGAGCCCTGTTGGGGTTAGTTGGGCATCCAACTTCCCAGGGTCGTAACTTGGCCATATTATCTCTGTTTGATGTGCATGGTACCTCGATGGAAAGATATCTATGAGGAATACAACTAAATACATGATTTCAATGAAATCTCTTCACGGAATATTTCCAAAGAAAATTCATTTAGGTCCTCAAAATGGATCCGGAAGTTGAGGACCCAAAAAACTACCAAAAATAGTAAATTGTGTTGCAGTTAAGAAAACTGAAAAAAAAATGAAAGAAACAATTGTGGGGGTCCACGTGGAATAGGTGAGTGGCCACCAATATCCACCTAGATCATTCCTCCCCCCTTAGGAAGCAATGGTCTCCATTGCATTGAGTTCCTCCATGAGATGAGGAAACGTTTGCTAAACTTGGTCCCTAGTGAGCCATTTTCCTTGGTGCAGGAGTTGATCAGCTTTGACAACTCGATACAATTGGATATTCTGCTGGCAAGTTTTCTTGATCTGTGTGTCCATGATTTGATCAGTTGTAGCCTGTTCTAATAAGTCTGGATTTAACTCTACTGGTGTGAGTTGTTCTACAATGTCGGATGTGTCCAGTAATGGTGAAAAGTATGGCCGAAGGCGATCCACATTGAACACTAGGTGTAGGCAAAGGAATGGGGGAATGGTGAGCTCAAAAGAGTTATCACACACAACCTTGGTGATGGTGTATGGCCCATATCGAAGTGGGCGAATCTTGCGGTGGGGCCCAGCGATGCGCTCCTTCCACAAATGTAGCCAAACTTTGTCGCCCACCTAGAACTTCTGTCACACCCAATGCTGATCATGCCGTTGCTTGTACTTATCATTATCTTTGTCCAATATGTCAAGGACCTATTAGTGGATGTGTTGAATGTGCTCAATGAAGTTATTTGCCTTGTCGGCTTCAGACTAGGCATGAGCTAAATCTTCTTGAGTCGCTGCAAATGGTATGGCCACATCAATGGGACATAGTGGCTAGAATCCCAAGCCGGGAGAGCCTAGTTGTAGCTATGTTGGACATAGGGGAGGATCTCATCCCATGTGCATGGATGTTTTGAGTTGTACATGTGCAGAATGTGTACCATTATCCTGTTGATGACCTCTATCTGGCCATCAGTTTGGGGATGGAAAGTTGTGGACTTAGTGAGATTGGTGTCCAACATTGACCACAGATTGGAGTAAAATGTACTGAGGAACCTGCTGTCCCGATCTAAGATGATAGACTGTGGGATCCCAAAGTGTACCCACACTCATTCAAAGAAGAGTTTAGCAGTGGCTTCTGCTGTGATGCTCTTCTTGCAAGATGCCATAATGGCCATCTTCGAGAATCTATCGACGACCACAAAACACACACTCATTTCCATGCCTAGTAGAAAGAAGGCCTAACATGTAATCCATGGAGATGGACTCCCAAGGTCAACTAGGGGTAGGTAGCGGAGTATAGAGACCTTTCTTCTTGATGGTCGGTTTGGTAATGGCACAAGAAGTGTTGAAAATGGCAACAAGAAATGCTAAAAATAGAAGTGCTAAAAATAGCACTACTAAAAATAGTAGTTTGGGTACCAGTGCTGGATTGAGCAACAGGGAATGAAAAATGGGCGTGCTAAAAATAGCATTCTATTTTTAGCAGTTCAGGATGGATTCCTATTTTTAGTCAGTCCTTGGACTAAAATAGGAAGTAAAATTCGAATTTGAACTTAAAAACGGTTTGAAAATAAATTAATTAATTCACCATGAGTTAATTAGTTGTGAAAAATCAAACATGAAGTCTATGTGAGGACATGCAACAGTTTATCTATTAATTGATGAATTTATCCATTAGTTAAAGAGATAAGGATGAGTTCTAATTTGAGTAGTAATTAGTTGGCCTAGTTAACTGAGTCAAGTCCAGTTAGATTAATTTAAACAGATTTTTTAAATTAATGTGAGTTCAGTTAGTTAATGGATGCTGGCATATAACTGTTGTTCTTCAGATAACTGAATATTCTCTCATAAATAACTCATGCATGTCAATTCTAAGAAAGACCCAGTTGAGATCAGAGAAGGGATATTGTACTATTAGTTGGATGAATATTTTTCCTATAAAGGAAGCTCATCCATGAGAAGGATTTATCTCCTTCAAGACTACGTAGTTGGATCAGAGGTTAGTGAGTGTTTGAAGAGGCCAATTCACACAAGTGGCTGCACTGGACCCCAATCAAAATTGTGCAAAGAAATAGGAGTCTTGGAGGGCAGACTAGAGGTTGGATAGAGGCCTTTGACTGTCTATGAGCAGCAAAGGTATTGCAGAGAGAGCAGGATAGCTTTTGAGCTGATTCTTTTTGTAATACTGGTTATATTTCCACTTGTATGATAATACAGAGTTGGGGTTTTAGGCTAAGGCTTTCCCCTGGAAATTTCTTCTTTGTTATGTGTTATTGATTCCTTCTTATCAGTTATATGTGTTCTTATTGATGTTGCTCATGTGCAATTAAGCTTCCACTAAATTGTTTGTAGAAGTAGATCAAGTGTTTTGCTTTAGTATATTGCATTACCAAGTGATCTACAGGTGGGAATTTCTACATGGTATTGGAGCTAACTGATTTGTACAAAAATTCTACATGGTATCGAAGCACAGGTGATCAAGGAAGAATAGTATACAAGAAGGGAGAAGTTGAAGTTTGTGATTCTTGAATATAGAAATTGAGTTCTTATCACATCTTTATTTCACCTATGGCATTCAGTGGTTTGAGACTCAAATATTCCCTTAATGGCAATTCGAATTATATAGCCTGGAAGGATCGCATGGAAGCAGTACTAGAGGATAACGGTTTAAAGAACTTCATTGATCAAGAAGTCCTTAAGCCAACTAGTGCTGCTGAATTGGCTAAATGGAAGAAATGTGTGGCTTGAGCAAGGAGAATCCTTCTGGAAGGAGTTTGAGATCACATAGTTTCGAGTCTCCATGGGAAGGAGACACCATTTTCAATTTGGAAAACATTGAAAGATTTATATCAGAATAGCAGTGATCAGAGGAAGCTAGCACTGAAGGACAAGCTTCGGAAGATCAAGTGTGAAAAGGGCGACACGATCTCTACATTTCTGAACAAGCTCACCACATGTAGGGATGAGATTGGAAGTGTAGGGATCATGACAGCTGATGATGACATGGTGAGTCTTGCACTCCTCGGTCTTCCTAAGAGATGGCATAGCTACTAGGACTCGGTTAATGGAAGAGAGAAACTGCCAGATTTGGAACGACTTTGGTCGGATTTGATGCAGGAGGAGATAAGAAGAAGCACCAAATATGGTTCTTTATCCATGGAGGATGAGGAAAACTATGCCTTAGCGAGTAAGGTGAAGAAGGGGAAGGAGAAGGTTTCTCTTTCTGTATCCAGTTCTTCCCATGGTGGGAAGAAGTTTGAAAAATCGAATGTGCAATGCTTTCGTTGTCATGAGGTGGGCCATTTTGCTACAAATTGTCCACAAAGGAAATCCAAGAAGGGATCCGGGGAAGGATCTAAAGGTGAGGCACTTGCTTCACAGTTTGAGTTGGATTTCACACTCTTCGCATGCATGGTTTCATCCATGGTGGGAATTGGTTGGTTTCTTGATAGTGGAGCTTCTTTCCACATGACCGACGACAAGAGTTTGTTCAGTAATTTGGAGGAGAAATATCTCCAGATACTCATAGTGATGGGTAATGATGAAAAGTATAGTGTCTTAGGTGTAGGCACGGTTATTTTTCAGAGCGAGCATGGAGCTCACCTTACCTTGACCGATGTCAAGTATGTACCAGGACTGAAGAGAAACTTGGTGTCGATCTCAATGCTAGAAGACAGAGGCCATGATGTAGTCTTCAGTAAGGGAAATGTTTTCCTTAGACACATCATCACTAGACAGGTGAAGCAGATCGGTTCACGAGTCAAGTACCTGTATGCTCTTGAGGTTCAAGATGCATGCAAAGCCTTGAGCAGCAAGGCAACTGATGGATATTTTGTGGTTGAGAGAGAGAGTGTATTACCTCTCAACATGCAGTGCCAGAAGAAGTCTCAAACGATTGTGGAGGAGCCACGATTGGTGTAGCAACTTCAAGAGGTTGTGGAGTAGCCACAATAGGGGAAGTTGAGAGGAGAACGAGTAGAGACATCTACTTATGTAGAGACCTATAGTATAGGGAAACTTCGAGCCAGGTAGGCTGAGGGATCACATGTAGCCATACCTCTAGGTAGGAGGTGGGGCGATGTGGAGTGATTTTCCCAAGGAGGAGGGGCAGGATCCTTGAGGTACCCAACCTCTTTGATTCAACTTTTCTCAGGAGCCCCGATAAGGAGTAACAGGACTGACTGATTGGGTAGAGATAGATGCAGATGGAGTGGTAGAGAGAGATGCAGTACAGGAATCCCAAGACAGCGGAGAGCTAGCAGGCTACAGCAATGTGAGAGGCACAAGTGTGTTGCACCAATGTAGGATGGCACAGAGAGGTGTGCAATGGTATGAGATGCATGGAGATGTTGCAGTAGAGCAAAGGTCAAAGAGTGAGCACTTGTCAGCAGTAGGTAGAGCTACAACATCATAGTATCTTTGTAGCCCAACGGAGAGGTCAGTTGGGACTTTTTCTTGTTTCAAGAGTTGCTGGAGCAACCACACTTGGTAGAAGCGTTGCATGTAGAGCATTCCAAAGGTACAGGATCGGGTTCGAGAGGAAACCTTTCTTGTTGAGAGGGAGTGTTGAAAATGGCAACGAGAAATGCTAAAAATAGAAGTGCTAAAAATAACAGTTTGGGTACCAGTGTTGGATTGAGCAACAGGGAATGAAAAATGGAAGTGCTAAAAATAGCATTCTATTTTTAGTAGTTCAGGACGGACTCCTATTTTTAGTCAGTCCCTGGACTAAAATAGGAAGTAAAATTCGAATTTGAACTTAACAGTTGTTTGAAAATAAATTAATTAATTTACCATGAGTTAATTAGTTGTGAAAAATCAAACATGAAGTCTATGTGAGGACATGCAACAGTTTATCTATTAATTGAGGAATTTATCCATCAGTTAAAGAGATAAGGATGAGTTCTAATTTGAGTAGTAATTAGTTGGATCAATTTACTGAGTCAAGTCCAGTTAGATTGATTTAAACAGTTTGTTTAAATTAATGTGAGTTCAGCTAGTTAATGCATGCTAGCATATAAATGTTGTTCTTTAGATAACTGAATATTCTCTCATAAATAACTCATGCATGTCAGTTCTAAGAAAGACCCAGTTGAGATCAAAGAAGGGACAGTGTACTATCATTTGGATGAATATTTTTCCTATAAAGGAAGCTCATCCATGAGAAGGATTTATCTCCTTCAGGACTGCGTAGTTGGATCAGAGGTTAGTGAGTGTGTGAAGAGGCGAATTCACACAAGTGGCTGCACTAGACCCCAATCAAAATTGCGCAAAGAAATAGGAGGCTTGGAGGGTAGACCAGAGGTTGGATAGAGGCCTTTAACTATCTATGAGCAGCAGAGGTATTGCAGAGAGAGCGGGATAGCTTTTCAACTGATTCTTTTTGTAATACTGGTTATATTTCCACTTGTATGATAATAGAGAGTTGGGGTTTTAGGCTGAGGCTTTCCCCTGGATATTTCTTCTTTGTTATGTGTGATTGATTCCTTCTTCTCAGTTATATGTGTTCTTATTGATGTTGCTCATGTTCGATTAAGCTTCCGCTAAATTGTTTGTAGAAGTAGATCAAGTGTTTTGCTTTAGTATATTGCATTACCAGGTGATCTACAGGTGGGAATTTCTACATGGTATTGAAGCTAGCTGATTTGTAGAGAAATTATACAGGCAGTGCAAGATCTGATGTACTTCGTGATATCCTGTCAAAGATTTGGACAATAGAAATACTTCTACAGTACTGCCACCATTTTCTCGACCTCGAAATTCCCAGCGGTCCGTCTGTATTTCACTTCCCAAATCATCTTTGCACGCTCACTTGAAGGAACATGAAGGTGACCTGGGTGGCATAATAGAGCATCCTAGAGGTGAAAATCTGGAACTTGCTAACCCTCGAAGAGCGTATGGTATGTGTGGCCGAATTCTAGGAAACGTTTGTAGAGAAATGGCCAATCAGAAGTCTCGTGCCCACAAGAGTTGAGCACGGTGGTTAACGCCATGATCGGTGGTCGGTTGACGTGTTCTGCAACATTATTTATGCTTCCCTTCTTGTACTTGATATTCAAATGGAACTGTTGCAAGTATGTGGACCACTTTTGATGACGATCATTCTACAACTTCCCTTGCATCTATATGAACTGCAAGGGCTGGTGGTCTATGTTGATGATCATTTCCTTCCCAAAAATGTAATGCTTCCATTGTCGGCAGGCCTGCACAATGGAATACATCTCTTTTTCATAAGTGGGATACTTCTAGACTATGTCTGAAAGTGTCTCACTGTGATATGCCACTGGATGCCCTCATTGAGTAAGGATTTCCCTAATAGCATAGTCAAAGGCATCTATTGCGATCTCAAATGGTTGTTGCAAGTCTCGTAATGTGAGCACTGGTGCATAACAGAGGTGATGTTTCAAATTTGTGAATGCCTTCTATTGAGATTCAGACGAAAAGAATTTTTCTTTCACTCCTCCTTTGGTGACATGACTCAAGGACCAAGTGATATGAGAGAACCCCAACACGAACCTGCGGTAGAAATTAGCAAGACCCAAAAAGATGCAAAGCTTTGTTAGAGTGGTTGGGGCTTGCCAATCTTGAATGACTTGGATCTAGGATGGATCCACATGCACCCCCCGTTCATCAATACTGTATCCCAAATACTGAACCTAGGTCATGCCAAAAATGCATTTCTCCAAATTGGCACACAACTTGTGTTGCTGCACTGTTTGGAGAACCTGTCGAATGTGGTGGAGGTGCTTTTCCAAACTCTAGTTGAAGATAAGGATATCATCCAAATATACCAATACAAATGAGTTGGTGAGTGGTCATAAGATGTCATCCATAAGCCACATGAAGGTTGCAGGAGCATTCGTCAACCCGAAAGGCATAACCAACCATTCGAAGAGGCCCTCCTTGGCTTTGAAGGTAGTCTTCCACACATCAAAGGGTTCGATTGGTACTTGGTGATATCCAGACTTCAAGTAAATCTTAGTGAAATATTTTACCCCCTTGATTTAGTCCAAACTGTCATCAATTTGTGGGATCAGGTACCTATTCCACACAGTGATCTTGTTCAGCGCTCGATAGTCAATACAACATCTCCAAGTCCCATCCTTCTTCTGTACCAACATGATCAAGCTCCCACAGGGTGATGAACTTGGCTGAATGTGACCTTTCTCCGCCAGTTCTTGAATTTACCTCTTGATTTCATCGTTCTCCAAAATAGAGAGTTGATAGATTGGTCCATTGGGTAACGACACACCAGGGGATAGATCAATGGATTTCTTGACCTAACAGTAAAGAGGCACCCCTTTGAGGGAGGTAAATATATCCTCGTACTCCTCCATGACCTTTCCCATCTGTTGTTTTCATGCATAGGGGCGCTGTCTTGAGGTCGTGGCCACTGTCTTCTTCTTTTCTTGAGGGCATATCATCAGGACAACAAATTTCCTAGTTTTGGAAATGAGCTTACTACATTGTTTTTCAGTAACCAGAGAGATGGCGATAGGTGGTGCTACCTCCGATATCCTGTACAACTTATTTCCCAAAGTAACAATAAAAATGCGAGGCCTTGACTCATACATAGTATGTCGCTTCCACAAGTATGGTTGGACTAATAATACATCACAAACATAAATGGGAGCAACATCATGTAATACCTCATCCATGAAGGGCTTGATGTTGTATGGAAGACGACATTGTTGGCTCACACGTAGATCGTGTCCTTGGTGAAGCCACCCAATGGTGTACAGTTGTGGGTGTGCTATGGTCAGTAAGCCTAGCTACTTCATAACCTGTATTGCAATGAGTTTCTTTTGTCTCCCATTGTCAACAATGAACTGTAGTGGGGAACCCTTTACCCACATCTAGGTGTGGAAGAGACGCTCCTCCTCCTTTGGATTTTTGGGTTCCTCCTTCTGGATCTTTATGGTGGAAATGGTGGCATTGGGCTCCACATCTATAATTTTCTTCCCTTTTTCATTTTTCTTATTGGGTTCTGACTCAGAGTCAAAACATGCATCTCATTCTGAAGCCTTCAATTCAGCCACTAGTGCTTACTTGGCCCAGTACTCACTTGTGTTGTGGGTGGAGCTCTTATGGAACTCACACCACTTTCCCATGTCCTTCTTCGGCTTCACAATTTTTTCCTTTACAGATGGCCTTGGCGGGTTGTCCTGGGCCGTCCCACCTTGGCTTTGTCCCTTGTTCTGTGGTTTGGAGGCACCTTTCCCTTGCTTCAGATTCACATATGCAAAGTCTCGCTTCTTTTGTTTAAACTTCTTCTCGATCTTGACGGCATACTAATACACCATGCCAAGCATGGAGATGTCTAGGAACTCCATCTTGTCCTTGATGTATCTATGCAAGCAGTCGCGGTACTTGAGTACCAAATGTTTTTCAAAATCCTTGATACCTAACTTCATGCGCAAGGTATGAAAAATGTTGGTAAACTCCAACACATCTTGGTCCCTTCCCTATCGTAGCATGGTCCACTTTATGTATTTGTCCTCGTAGCTCTCGACAGGGTAGTACTGGTCCTTGATGGCGTCCCAGAATGAATTCCAATTGGGAGCGACTGAAAATAGTGAGGTTGTACTTTCATCCTTCTAGGTTTCCCACCAATCCTTGACGTGGGGGGTGGCTTTGAGAAGAAAAAAAGTAATATTTTCTCAGCTGGAAAATTCATGAACAAAAAAATATCCTTCTAGTAGATTCAACCATTTATCTACTACATCTGCATCTATTTGGCCCTCAAATATGGGAATTTCAAAGTTTACTTGTACCTTAAAAGGTGTGGAGCCTCCAGAGTGGCTATTGGATGTGGATGTGCCACTGGTGGGCAACCGTTGAAGGATCTAGGAAAATTTATCCATCATCGCGTTCCTTTGTTTCTCAAGGGCCTCCTCAAGCGATATTTTTATAGGATCTCCTGCTCCCTCGTCTTTCTTTTCTTCCCCTATGGGAGGCTGTCGGGATTTCTGAGGTTGGTCTTGCAAATATTTGACCATTTCGATCCCTAACTCCTTATATCCCGACCTCGTTGGGGACATGCAAATAAAAACAGAGAAAGAGCAGACTGCTCTAATATCACTGATCCAAATTTAAACAGGAATGCAAAAAATTACATATATAACCATAAATACAGAGATGCAGCAAAAATAGTACTATCTTTCATTAAAATATCAAATAATTAAATATGCTTACAAACAAAATGGAAATGAGACTAGTGATGAGCACTAGTATTGCAGCAAGAATGTTGCATCTCCTAGGGCTACCAACTTTACTTTATCAACCCGAGGTTCATACAAACTTGGAGGTGACAGTGTTGTATACACAAGTAGATGCAATGGGTCCTCTCTTTGTCACTGCTAAGCTACTGATAGACCACTATGGTTTCTCAAACTAGCCTTCTATTAATTTAGAAGAAGCTTGATTACCAATGAGGAAAAAGGGAAATTTTGACTAAATGAACTCTTGTCTACTGTAGTAAGGAAAAGACTGAAATCAAATGCTTAAACACACCACTCATATAACTAAATGCTAAGAGCCTTTGCTTAAAAATAATGCTAAGTTAACATGTGTGTAATACTACTGTCCTAGGCAAGCAATTTAAAACATCCAAACATTCTATTGTTGTGCATGTAAATGAACAAAATAACTCTTTTTCCTTTTTATCATTTTGTGTGAAAATGTGAATGTTAAATTCTCTTGGTGATGTGGCAAATGGATTAGGGATGATGGTGAATGGTCAGATGGCTTGGGAGGAAAGTAGGGATCTTCTCCTATCTTCCTAGGTCTTTTTTCCATAATTCGGCCTTAAGATAGGCCACTACAGGTCAACCTACAGGATGTCCTAATGCCTCCTACATGATGTCCTAATGCTCCTACAGGATCCCATGTATTCCTACAAGATATAACCGACAATAAGAGGATGGATTTGGAAGGTTGTGTAGGGCTTACGGAAGGTGAATGGTGGGAGAAATGAGGCAAGGGAGTGCCTAGGACTCCTTCAGAGCTCAAAACATAGTTTCTGAGATGGTTGGATTTGCTCAACAAGCTTGGAGAAGTATTCTTATGGAATTATGAGTTTGGTGAAGGACTTAGTGGAAAAAGTGATAATAATAGATGGATGAGACTAGGATGGGGTTGTTGGCCATGAAATCCCTCTGCACTGTTGAAACTCCTGCACTACATCAATCACTGACAATTATCCATGAATCATGTAAACAAGAAGGATTTTCAATGAACTAAGAAAACATAATTTCATGAGCTAGCTACCTATTTTATGCATGGGAAAACTTGCAGAATAATGTGAAACCTTTAGGAGATCTAGTGCAAGGCTAAAGATATCAGAAATGACAATTAAATACTACTCTTAGAACTAGTAAAATGTTGGTGTAAGTAACAGAAAACCCTAAATTCCATAAGAAATCAGAATTCTATCTTTTTGGAGCTGCATAGGAGTTCTTTCCTGAAACCACGGTCCCCGAAGGGAGGAGTGAGGCCAAAGCTACCTACTATAATATTTTTTATATTCCTTTATCTTCCTAAGCTAATGCTGAAGCAATGCACAAATTGAAGAAAAATAATGAAATCCACAACTACTTGCAATGAAATGATGCTAAAGACAATTGAATCATTAATCTATGAAATCAACTAAGCATAAAACTACAAGAGGAGCCTTTGTTGCTAGGGAGCTTCAGCCCTATGAGTCAATGCAGTGCTGGATCAAGGAAATGCTCATTCTCATTATCAAATCATAAAATTACATAACAATGTCTTCCACAAGTCTTGAACTTGAAAAATGCTTAGTGTTTTTACATCAAAAATTCGAATCCTAATCGGGCTCTAGGCTTCCTTATTTATACAACTGAAGTATCCAATGACTTCCTTAAATCTAGGGAGGATTGGCTCCCAAACTCAAGATGAACTGGCTCTTTAACTGTCACTGGCTCGGCTGCCTTTTGATCTTCATGGCTTGGCTGCTTGCAACTCCGAGCTAGTGTGATTTGATGGAGGAATATTCGAATGAGTGAGGAGTAAATGGGGAGGATCTACCTCCTACAATCTCTCCTCCTTTTCTCATTCATGTTTCTACCCTTAATTAGCTAAAATTTCCATGATTTTCTCTCAAAAACCTGCAATAAATGCACATTAGTCCACTAGGCATAACATCTCACTTTTACTCATCTCATTAAGAAAAATATAATCAAAATATGTAAGGAATTATGAGAAGAGTTGCTTTAAATAAGCTAGGAGATGTATTAAGGTCCATATAGTTACCCATTGATGAGGCTCATCATCACCCCCCTACTGAAAGTGTTTCTCATCCTCTGAGAAAATCAATCTATATCCATGTCTTTCATTTCTCTAGTGGCCTCCCTGACATCCCATGCTTCTGTTGTAGTTTCCTCTTCCTGTGCATAGAATTTTGCTTTCCTCTCTATCTCCTCCCATTGCTTTCTTTCTTCCTCTTCCTTCCTTCCTTCGAAAATTCCTAAGAGAAGTGGTGGAATGACTCTCAAGCTAATCCAATTGACTTTGAGTCTTTGGTGAGCTTACTTGTACATGGGCGTCATGTTTAGTGCCTCTATCATTCTCTGAGGAGAATGGTACTCTTTGATTTTCAAGTTGTAAGGAAAAGTGTTCCATCTCCTTTGGCAAGTTTGCATGCTGTCATTCCTTAACAACCTGAACATGTCCTCAATGTGTGTGACTACTTTCTCTTGGGTAGCAAGGTACCTAGGTGCAAGTTTAGGGTCATTTGCAATTAGGTTGTGGGTTCTGATGACAACCATTAGATTTGATTGCTCAACTCTTATCATGAGGAGTTTTGTCTCTTCTCTTGCCATTACTTTCTTCATCTCTACAACTCTTTCCTCCTCATGATTCATCCATGATGCCAAGGCCATCAATTGCAAATCCCATAGTTTTGAATTAGGGTCCCACACATTCAAATCTGTCAAGGCCAAGTTGTGCAGGTAAAAATCAGACATTTTAGCTCTATCCTAGAAGGTGCTTTGATCACGAAGATCAATGAATTGTCTGTAGTATTGGAAGGGCATAGTGCCTCTTTGTGCTAAAGTCTTGATTTGGAACTATAGCCATTGTTCCTTAAGAGATAATGCATAGGACTTTGTTGGCAGCCTGAACTGGATTGCCTCTAAAGATAAACTGTCCATGGATGCCAATTGACTTTCTCTCTCTTTTAATTGTCCCCTTAGCCATGCATTCTATGCCCCCAACTGAGCTTTCATCATTGCTTCTATGTCTCTTAGGCTCCTCAGTTATTTTCCCATCTCCTTTACTTTCTCCTCCATGTGGCCTATATCCTACACTCCTTTAGATTTGGAAATTTTCATCCACCTATGTGTTCTTGCCCTTTCTTTCTCAAGCTCAAGGAAAAAGAGGATGGCAAATTTATGTGGAATAACCCTACCCCCTTCAATGAACTTGTGAGGTTCCTATACCAATAGGAGTCATAATTTTGAATGACTAAGGTTAAGCCTTGTAATATTGTACATACCTTTTCTTTTTGCAAATGTTTTCCATATTAAAAAATTAAAAAATGTAAAGAGGTTATGTCCTAAAAGAAAAATCAAAGGACAAAAAGAATAAGAGAAGGTAAAAAAATGAAAATATATGAACCCCAAAAACAAAAATAGACCATGAAAGTGTGCAAGTATAAATGCCACTACTATTTACTTTTATGCATAATAATGATTGTGTGCAGCTTGTTATTCATGCTACAATCCATGGAAATCAAACTGTTTAATCTTGGTTATTTCATGCTTTGAATTTTATGTTTATAGTTAGAAAATAAAATCTGACCAAACAGTTTAACCTTGGCAGATCAGTAGATAGGTAGAGAAATAAAAGGAGCTCATCAGTTTAATCTAATCCCTTGGAAGATATAAGGTTAGAAGTAGATAGTTTTTTTATAAAAGAAAAGGCAAGAAAAGGGTTTGCTAGCCTAAATGCACCCAACGAAATGAAGAAAACATGTTAGGGTAAGAAATGGGTAAGTAGAAGAAAGGTTGTTGAAGTATAAAGTTGATTGGATCAAAACACATGCATCATTCTTAGACACATATTTCAATATGTATGATCAATTATGGAAGAAAAAACAAAGATTTGCAAGTTAATGTAATTAACACCCCCTCATTGATTTTTCCCTTACTTACTAATTTCCTATCCACAAGCATGTTCTAGTACTTTTAATCCTTCAAGTCAAAGAGGCTCAGAGCATTTCTCTGACTTTTGGTGGGACCTAACCCTTGGCTTAATGACTTATGAACATCAAGTGTTAGAATCCCCTTCATAAAATTCATCCCCCTTCATTTCCCTAATAAAACCCCTTTTCCTAAGGTTAAACACCATTTGCTTATGAAAAGTAAAAATCCCATGTTAAGTCCCATTTTCACTCAAAAACCCAAAAAAATGCTTTATCCTAAGTAGAAGTGTTAAATGATTATGTAGGGCATCACAATGAACAAATCGTGCCTAAAAATCATATTTTACACTATGCCTAGTGTATTTTACATTCCCACACATTCATTTCATATTAACATGCTAGCCTAATGTATTACCTCCCCGATATATTTTTTCTCGTATATTAATTAAATCCCATAAATAAATACCACCAACCCTTAGTTAAAATATAAACTATAGTTTACCGTTTATTTCATACTTCCCTGACGAACCCCTCTTAACTCACCAACCCTCAATAAAGTTAACGAAATCCCTTTGTTTAAACCCATGGTCCCACTTCATTAAAACCCTTCTGATCAATTTAATCCCATATTTAACCTATAATTAATCACAAACCACTTGTGATTAAAGCCTTGGGCCCCCCCTAAACCTCCATCCATTTCCTCAGCGCTAGTCTGCCACCCGACTACTGTCCGATTGTCAACACCCAAATCCAACGATGCACAGCCATATCGGGCTCACCCGATGCCCGACCTTTACCCGAAGTTAAGTTAAGCCTTCATTAAGCCCCACCCGATCGTTTTAACTAGTCATTAACCTATTAATAAATCCCAGTACGCTAGGATTAAAGCTCTGGGCCCCCCCGAAGCCCACGCTTTTATCACGCACTCACCTCCCTTGCCTGATTGCTGTCCGATCACTGTCCCCCTCATCCAAAGGCCCACAGCCATATTATCCACGCCCGATGGCTAATCGTTACCCTCCCGATAAAGTAGTTTTCCCCCAAGCCCCAAATGCTACGTGTCAATCGATGGTGTAGATCAGGTGACCCGTCCCAAATACTGCCCGACCCTCATAAGTAGTGTAACAGCTTGGGAAACCACCTCCCCACTCAAACCAATAAACCACCTACTATTCATAATATAAATTTCCGCGCCAAATTTAAAAATTTTCCCATTAAAACCCTGAAAACCCTCATTTTCATTCCTTTTTCCCCATTTCATGGTAAAACCTATCAAACCCTTCCAGTACCACCCTGAACCTCTGCAACAAAATTCAACCTCTATTTATTTTCAAAACATTGCCATGACTCCTTCCCCAGACATCCCTGTGCAATAAAGCCACTAATTGCCTTTCCTCCCAACCTGTGTTTTATTAACAAATTGCTGTATTTTGCAGGTAATCAACAAAAGACCAGAGCTTGGATAAATAGTTTTGATACTAGTCATAAAACTTGTTTACTCCAAGACTCAAAAGGAAATTTATTTATAAACCTTCATTTAGAACAAAATAGTTATACACAGAACAGAGAAGAAATCATTCACACAGAGACATTGATTGTCAAAACAAAGGAACCAGACAGAGTATACAGTTAGAAGACAAACAGATAAAACATACAGAAATTTTATCAATGTCCATTACTAGATGCTGATACATGGAAAAAACAAAATAAATTATTGTTCAAATACACAGTGAAAATTTAAAATGTACAGTAAAAGTAGAAACACAGTAAAGGATATTGACAGGTCATCAAAGTAAAAGTGTATCAGTGTCAAAGAGTATTAGATGAAAGCCTAAAGTGACTAAAGCCTCCAGCGTGAAAGTTCAAACAGCAAAGAGCATAGAGGGCTAAAACCAAACCATAAAGGTCAGCAGTACCAAAATAAATGGGACAGCATGAAAGTAGTTCAATATATGTCTTTATCTTCTTGCAAGAAGATATTTTTATTTTCTAGATTAAATCTCAAGTTAGTTTGAGATATTTTCTAATAAAACTTTTGTATAAATACTTCACAATTCGAAGTATGTAGGGTGGATTCTTAGACATTTCTATAGACTTCTTGATCAAAATACTGTAAAGCTATTGGATTATTGAATGAGCCAGCAAGCTGGATTGGTGAATAAAGATAAGATATTTCATAGGATTCATGTGTTTAGCGAAGTGCAGACAATTATTTTCTCATGTTGTTGTTATCTTTCTTAAATATTTTCCACAATCTTTAATGTATTTCTGAATCTAAATGCTATAACTAGAACAATATCTCAGAATTTGTTTAATTACACTCTATTTTAATAGTTATGCTTATAAATGTTTTCAACTGATATCTAAGTTAAGGAATTCTTAATTGCTCCTTAGTTTAGGCTGTTATTTATAATCTATATCAAAGGATTCTTAATTTCCCTTTGTTTCTGACTACCCTCTATTCCTCGTTTATATCCTGGATTGAGAATTCTTAATTGCTCTCTCACCCTATTTAAAACCATTTCAACCCCCTATTCTGAAGACCTATACTTTACTCTGCTAGCTTGCCCTTTGAACATTCCCTTTAATGAGTTGATCCAGTGCTGTTGCCCTTCTATTGACTCCATAGCCCAATGGTCTAAAGACATCATTCTACCCATCTGTTTTAAGGATCCCACCACCCCATCTCAAATACAAATAAAAAAACCCCCTGAACATTCATAACTAGCCTGAAATCCCAGCAAACAAAGCTAAATCATATAGAGAGAGCCCTCTATGAGCCTAGGTTGGCTAGAGCCTATGCTCCAAAGTGGTTTGTGGTTACCTCGGTGGATTCTTTCTTTAACATTGGGAAATTACTGAGTGATAACATAGTGGTGACCATACTGGGGAAGACTAACATTTTCTTCAGAAATATTTTATAGGTTTAGATCTAATATATGATGGTATACAATGATCAGACACACAAAGGTTAAAATCATCCACCTGGTGACTCCAAATCAATTTCACAATTAAGACTCCACTGGAGGAATGAACCTGAAAGAACAATATGAAAAGATCAGGATTTTAACTTGGATTGTTATCCAAGACATTATGTTCTTTCTCATTAAGAAAGTTTTTCAATGTATATTGTATTTTAGAGAAGATCTTAGATTAATTTTTTATTATTTTCCTTTGAAGATTGTATATATAAATGCTCCTTATCCATTTGAGCAGCTCTCTTCTGAATCTTATGAAGATCATTTTCCAATTGAGAAGCATCAAACAATAAAGACTAATCATAAAATCCTTGTACATATTCATGTACCTTGTAAAGTTCCTGATAGGTATAAGCCACTCATCATACCTCCTATACTCCATGATTTTCATAACAATTATTACAAGTATATCCCTAGGTTTGATGGAGAAGATGGTAAAATCACTGCCTAAAAACATATTCAAGGTTTTGAGAATTATCTAGACTTATTTGAAATTGATGAAGATGATGTTATTATCAGGATTTTTGCTCTTTCTTTGCAAAGTAGAGTAAAGACTTGGTTCAAGAATTTACCTATTGCAAGCATCTCAAATTTCCAAGAGTTTTTCAAAATGTTCCTTGATATACAGACAATCAAAGTCAATCTTTTTGTGATCATAGAAGAATATAATCAGTTAAAAAGACATCCAAATGAAACAATACAACAATTTTCTGATAGATTTAATCAAGTCTATTATTCAATGTCATCAAATATAATACCTCCTCCTAATTTAGCTCTCTTGCATTATCCAAAAGCATTTGATCCAGAGATAGAATTTTAGCTAAGAGAAAGAAACCCCTCAACGCTGGAACATATGCAAAACATTGTAGTAGATGTAGAAGTTAATCTACAAATTAGAAGAGAAAAATTGAAAGTAGAGGAAAAAAACATTGCAGAGGTAAAACTCGACATTTTGGTAAGAAAAATAGAGGAAAGGATACAAAAGATCACCATGAAAGGTAAATTTTTTGTTCAAAATCACCATGACACATTTATTTCACAAAAAGAAGAGGTTGATAGCCATGAAAAAATTCCTGCTAATTCCAACTACCATAGAGCAGAAGATAGATTTATAGAGCAATGTGTGGAGAGGCAATCTCCTAATCTAATGTGTATTTTTTATGACATTACTTCTTTTAATGATTTGCCTAAATATGATCAGTATGATGATTATTATGTTTTTCAAATCCAAACTAACTTTACAGAGCAATCAAAAACTAGTTTGGGAAATAAAGGAATTCAATTTCAACAGCTTGAAAACAGTGATCATCTTATCCATATCAGCTATGAAAGTGAGGAAGAAAGTGCAAAAAACTTGGAAATAAGTGAAGCTTCTTTGTCTTTTGTTTTGAATCATTTCAGTTTTTAAAGGAAATATCTCCAAAGAAAAGGATGAACAACATGCAAAAATCTATGAAGTTCCATTCAAACCTATATGCAATAAGTTGCAACAATGCTTCCAAGTTTTTTATGATCCAATAGTTGATATGTTGGATAATGAATGCAATCATAATTTTTCTCCATTAACCAACTATGAGAGTCAAAATCAAGATGATAAAGGTTTCGCCATACAGACATTTCAATCAGTAGAAATATCATCACAAAGCTTATCTGAAAATCTACAGGGTGTTAAAGATAAAAATGACATTTCAATTTCATGGCATGGAGGCCATCCAGAAAAATTGCACAATTGCTTAAATCAGTTGAACAATAGTGTATATATTTTGGAAGATCCTTTTGTACAGTTTTTAGAGTCCACAAAGGAAATCAAGTATTTCCTTATCTTCTCATTGGTTGACAAGGTTACAATTGGCTTTAGAATCTTAGTTTTAATCACAAACAAGCACAAGCAGCAAAATCCACCAATGTATATGATGCTTGAATGGTTTCATTGGCTGTTTCATTTTACCTAACCAGCAGTTGGACGGCTAATTAGAGTATGTAAGTAAGATTTCAGTTTGAATAAATACAGTTTTTCAGCAGCAAGTTTATTTCAGATCAGATTTCAGTACAACATGTGTTAGATTTTAGGTTGCGGAAAAGGGTGTATTTTCAGTTCAAGAGTTTCAGTCACAGAGATTATACAACAAAGCATATACATGTTTGGGATTAGCCCAATGGATCAGGCTACTAGTCGACGGTGTTCGTGACATCTCACAAAGAGATCCCATCCCCATGTGAAGCCACTGTTAGGTTCCTATACCAATATGAGTCATAATTTTGAATGACTAAGGTTAAGCCTTGTAATATTGTACATACCTTTGCCTTCTGCAAATGTTTTCCATATTAAAAAATTAAAAAATTTAAAGAGGGTATGTTCTAAAAAAAAATCAAAGGACAAAAAGAATAAGAGAAGGTCAAAAAATGAAAATATATGAACCCCAAAAACCAAAATAGATCATGAAAGTGTGCAAATCTAAATGCCACTACTATTTACTTTTATGCATAATAATGATTGTGTGTAGATTGTTATTCGTGCCACAATCCATGGTAATCAAATTGTTTAATCTTGGTTATTTCATGCTATGAATTTTATGTTTATAGTTAGAGAATAAAATCTGACCAAATAGTTTAATCTTGGAAAATCAGTAGATAGGGAGAGAAATAAAAGGAGCTCATATGTTTAATCTGAGCCCTTGGAAGATATAAGGTTAGAAGTAGATAGTTTGTTATATAAAAGAAAAGACAAGAACAAGTTTTTCTAGCTTAAATGCACCCAAAGAAATGAAGAAAACATGTTTGGGTAAGAAATGGGTAAGTAGAAGAAAGGTTGCTAAAGTATAAAGTTGATTGGATCAAAACACATGCATCCTGGTTAGACACATATTTCAATATGTATGATCAATTATGGAAGCAAAAACAAAGGTTTGCAAGTTAATGTGATTAACACCCACTCATTGATTTTCCCCTTACTTACCAATTTCCTATCCACAAGCATGTTCTAGTACTTTTAATCCTTGAAGTCAAAGAGGCTCAGAGCATTTCTCTGACTTTTGGTGGGACCTGACCCTTGGCTTAATGACTTATGGACATCAAGTGTTAGAATCCCCTTCATAAAAGTCATCCCCCTTCATTTCCCTAATAAAACCCATTTTTCCTAAGGTTAAACACCATTTGCCTATGAAAAGTAAAAATCCCATGTTAAGTCCCATTTTCACTCAAAAATCCACAAAAATGATTTATCCTAAGTAGAAGTGTTAAATGATTATGTAGGGCATCACAATGAACAAACCGCGCCTAAAAATCATATTTTACACTATGCCTAGTGTATTTTACATTCTCGCACATTCATTTCATATTAACATGCTAACCTAATGTATTACCTCTCCAAAATACATTTTTTTCCATATATTAATTAAATCCCATAAATAAATACCCCCAACCCTTAGTTTAAATATAAACTATAGTTGACCCTCTATTTCATACTTCCCCGACGAACCCCTTTTAACTCACCAACTCTCGGTAAAGTTAAGAAAATCCCTTCGTTTAAAGCCATGGTCCCACTTCATTAAAACCCTTCCGATCAATTTAATCCTATATTTAACCTATAATTAATAACAAACCACTTGTGATTAAAGCCGTGGCCCCCCCCTAAACCTCCGTCCATTTCCTCTGTGCTAGTCTGTGCTAGTCTGCCACCCGACTACCGTCCAATTGTTAGCGCCCAAATCCAATGATGCACAGCCATATCGGGCTCACTCGACACCCGACCTTTACCCGAAGTTAAGTTAAACCTTCATTAAGCCCCACCCGATCGTTTTAACCCGTCATTAACCTATTAATAAATCCCAATCTGCCCAGGATTAAGGCTTTAGGCCCCTCCAAAGCCCATGCTTTTATCACCCACACACCTCCCTCACCCAATTTCTATCTGATCACCATCCCCCTCATCCAATGGTCCACAGCCATATCGGTCGCTCCTGATGGCTTATCGTTACCCACCTGATAAAGCGGTTTTCTGCCGAACCCCAAATGCTATGTGTCAATCACTGGGGTAGATCGGGTGACCCCTCCCAAATACCGCCCGACCCTCATAAGTGGTGCGATGGCTTGGGAAACCGCCTCCCCGCTCAACCCGATAAACCACCTATTATTCATAATAGAAATTTCAACACCAAATTGATAAAGTTTCCCATTAAAACCTTGAAAACCCTCGTTTTCATTCCTTTTGCCCTGTTTCACAATAAAACCTATCAAACCCTTTCGGTGCCACCCTGAACCTCTGCAACACAATTTGACCTCCAATTACTTTAAAATCATTTCCACAACTCCTTCCCCAGACATCCCTGTGCAATAAATCCATCAATTGCCTTTCCTTCCAACCTGTGTTTTATTAACAAGTTGTTGTATTTTGCAGGTAATCAGCAGAAGACCAGAGATTGGATAAACAGTTTTGATACTAGTCAAAAATCTTGTTTACTCCAAGAATCGAAAGGAAATTTATGTAAAAGCCTTCATTCAGAAGAAGAAAACAATTATACACATAACAGAGAAGAAATCATTCACACAGAGACATTGACTATCAAACAGAGGAACCAGACAGAGTATACAGTTAGAAGACAAACAGATAAAACATACAGAAAGTTGATCAATTTCCATTACCAGATGTTGATGCATGGAAAAAACAAAATAAATTACTCTTCAAATACACAGTGAAAATTTAAAATGTACAGTAAAAGTAAAAACACAGTAAAGGATATTAACAGGTGTTGGGTCCCTATAATACTAGTGATTACCCCATTACTATTGTAGTTATACCCCTTATTTATATTGATGTACCCATGTAGTGCCCATATTGTTACTATTGTGCCACATAGAAGCCCACTATTGTTATTGTTGTGCCCTACAATATTATTGTTATGTAGGCTTTGATTGTATTGGGACCACTTAGACTCCTATATATAGAAAGGAGGTATTTTCATTTGTATCATCCAAGAATTGTTCATTTATGTAATGTAAAGGAGGTTTCCCCCTCGAAGAGGCTGAATTCTAAGGCGTGGATCTCTCTTTTCTATCTTTCTGTGAGCTGGTTTCATAACATTTGGTATCAGAGCTTTGGATTCTAGGGTTTCGCTGCTCCAAACAGGTCATTGTGGTATTTTCGCTATAACTTTTTTTCTGTGACGTTTCAGAAGTCGCAAAAAAAACCCATTTGAGAAGAATTGGCGCTGAACCGTGGGTCCGAATTTCAGAGCTTTTTGCACGATATTTTCGGAGATATGATCTAAGGAAGCTGGCCTTTTTGCAGACTCCTGAATTACATTCAAAACAGGTGACCTGGGGAAAATCGTCATAACTCTCTCTCTGAGGATTGGATTGAAATTTCGTAAAAAGGTACAGAAGAGGACGGACTTTAGTTTCTTGTATGTGTGTTTTAGATTCAAAGGTTGAAACAGTGGCTCATGGCACGTCGTACAAGTGCGCTCTACTGAACCAGTCTAAAAGCAAGTCACTGTGGGAGATTTCACATAACTCTTCCTTGGAGAATCCAATTTGGCTCAAACTTGTGGCATTGGAAAGAGGACGCAGAAGGCTACTGCAGGTAGCAATTTCAGAACTGGATGATTCGAAATTATAGAGACATCAGATTCAATATCAGGCTTCTATAAAGTGAAAAAAAGGTGTGTAGTTTTTTTTTAAATTTTTGTGTAAGCTTGGTTTAACGGAATTCAAAGGGCATAGTAAAGAATTATTATCGGTAACTGATGCCCCGAGGAAAGAAAATGCAAACACCTAGTAAGGAACCTGAAAGCTCTAGCATGACTCATGAAGAAGAAGAAGAAATGCTACGTGATATATCAAAATTACAAGAACAAGTGCAACAAATGTCACGCTCACAAAAGCTAACAGAAGCTAAGATAAGTGGCGTGGAATCTAAGATAAAGGGCATGGAAGCTAAGATGGATGATTCAAAGACAGATTTTAAGAGAGACATGGCAGATTTGAAGATAGATTTGAAGACAGAATTGAAGAGAGACATGGCAGATTTGAAGATAGATTTGAAGACAGATATGGAAGAATTGAAGAAGTTGCTACAAGAAAGTGTCACTAATGGTGAAAAGGTAGTAAAGGAAACTCATGATGAGAACAAAAGAAATGTTAATCATGATACCATAGATTCTAATGTTGGATCGAAGACTCATCATGTTCCAAAAATTGATATGAGGAAGTTTGATGGCAAGGATCCCGCCACATGGATATTACAGATGGAGCAATTCTTCGATCTCAATAATGTGCAAAACACACAAAAGGTACGTATGGCAACTTTATATTTGGAACCAAATCAGTTTGTATGGTATCAATGGCTTTGTTCTCGTAAACAATTTATCACTTGGGCAATTTTTACGGAAGAATTGATAGCACATTATGAGGATACAAAAAGCAACACTTTTTTTAGCCAATTGATGAGTCTCAAACAAAAGGGTTCAATAATGGAGCACATTGAGGAGTTCCAAAAATTGAACATAAGGATAAAAGATATTCCAGAGGAGCATAGGATTGATGTGTTCATAGGGTCTTTAAAGGATAATATCCAACATGATGTGCGCCTTTGGGAACCTGATTCATTAGAGAAGGCATTCAGGTTAGCAAGAAAAATGGAAAGCAAAATTATGGCAACTAGGAAGCATACCATTCACAACTATAAAGATGGAAGTGTTGTTGCCCATAGTCTTCCACAACCTACAAGGTTGACACCGCAACAATTGGAAGAAAAAAGAGCAAAAGGGCTTTGTTACAATTGTGATAGCAAATACACAAAAGGTCATAAGTGTGCTGAGAAGAAATTATTCTACATAGATTGTGAAGAGGAAGAAGAAAAGGAGCAAGAAAGGTCAAAAGAAGAGGATATATTCCAGGAACAAAGCCTATATGAAGAACAAATAAATCCGACCATATCTTGTAATGCATTGGCGGGAATTACCACTCCTCAAACCATCAAGATAGAAGGACAAATCAAGAAGAAAAAGGTGATAGTGTTGATTGATTCAGGAAGCACCCACAATTTTATTCATTGTAGGGTCATCAAAGTAAAACTGTATCAGTGTCAAAGAGTATCAGATGAAAGCCTAAAGTGACTAAAGCCTCCAGCGTGAAAGTTCAAACAGCAAAGAGCATAAAGGGCTAAAACCAAACCATAAAGGCCAACAATACCAAAATAAATGGGACAGCATGAAAGCAGTTCAATAGTTGTCTCTATCTTTTTGCAACAAGATATTTTTATTTCCTAAATTAAATCTCAAGTTAGCTTGAGATATTTTCTAATAAAAATTTTGTATAAATACTTCACAATTCGAAGTATGTAGGGTGGCTTAGACATTTCTATAGACTTCTTGATCAAAATACTGTAAAGCTATTGGATCATTGACTGAGCCAGCAAGCTGTATTAATGAATAAAGACAAGATATTTCATAGGATTCATGTGTTGAGCGAGTGCAGACAAGTATTTTCTCATGTTGTTGTTATCTTTCTTAATTTTTTTCCACAATATTTAATGTATTTCTGAATCTGAATCCTATAACTAGAACAATATCTCAGAATTTGTTTAATTACGCCTTGTTTTAACAGTTATGATTATAAATGTTTTCAACTGATATCTAAGTTAAGGAATTCTTAATTGCTTCTTAGTTTAGGTTGTTTCTTTATAATCTATATCAAAGGATTCTTAATTTCCCTTTGTTTCTGATTACCCTCTATTCCTTGTTTATATCCCAGTCTGAGAATTCTTAATTTCTCTCTCACCCTGATTCAAACCATTTCAACCCCCCGTTCTGAAGTCGTGTACTTTACTCTAGTAGCTTGCCCTTTGGACATTTCCTTTAGTGAGTTGATCTAGTTCTGTTGCCCTTTTGTTGACTCCATAGCCCAGTGGTCTAAAGATATCATTCTATCCATCTATTTTAAGGATCCCAACACACTATCTCAAATACAAATCAGAAAACCCCTTGAACATTCATAACTAGCCTGAAATCCCAGCAAACAAAGCTAAATCATACAGAGAGAGCCCTCTCTAAGTATAGGTTGGCTAGATCCTATGCCCAAAACTTGGTTTGTGGTTACCTCGGTCATTTTCTTTCTTCTAATAACTTCTAGAGAAAATTCTGAGTGATAACAGAACCTATAGTAAGTGTCAAGGTTGGGTTAAGGACTAGGTTCCCTCATTTCTGGATCCTCCTTCTTTGTTTCTTGTTGCATGATCCCTTCTTGGTCCATTTTCTGAGTTTCTTGTAGGTTTAGCAGAGTTTCATGTAGGATGGCCTCTGCTTCCTATAGGTCCTTCTGTGTCTCCTATAGATTACCTTTTCCTTTGGATGAGGCAGATCTGGTGACAGGCCTCCTAACATAAGTGATGGGAGATTTGGGAGAGGCTTGCCCTAATGATCATTCTCCTTGGTTTTTCTTAAGGGGAGCTACCTTTTCCTACTGCTTTGTGGAGTCTTCAATGACAATAGGAACTTTAGTGGGTGTTTGTGGTTTTCCTTGCTTGATCCTTGTACTTTTTCTTGTCCTAAAGTACAATGGGGTTTGTCTCTGACTCTTGCCTTTTTGCTTGATAGGGGTATTGAGGGAAGTGAGGGAAGCCGCTACCTCTTTCTCAGTGGGTTTTGGAGATACCCTTGGCGATTCCTCCCCTTATTTGACTTGAATTGTGGACCTTTTTTCTTCCTTGTCCTTTGTTTCCTCTTTTCCACTCTCCTTTTCATCCTTGTCTTTCTCTTCTTCTTCTTCCTCCAATTCCTCACTCTGTTAATCAAGTTCCTCTTTTGCATCTTCTTCCGTCTCTTCATCACCTTCCTCCTCCTTTTCTTCCTCTTATTCCTCCTTTGTTTCCTCCTTTGTTTCCTCTTCATCCCTCTCTTCATCCCCCTCACTAGCAGTGGGGCTTTTGTCATATTCAAAGGCTTTTATGTCTCCCTTTACCTGCATGTCTCTGAAAGTTGTCCATGTAATAGGGAGTCTTAGGTTTTGGAGGTAATCTTCTAGGATAAGTTTAATTAACCCATGGTGGGTTAACTGTTGATGTTTTCCTTCCCACACCTTGATTCTCATATCTATTACTAATTGAAGAAGAAAGTAGGGTATGTTTACTCTATTTTGAGGAGGTGTGTCTGCTCCAAACCTCAGTTCTTAGATAAGCCTGAAATGGTATCCATATACCAAATTGTACCTACCTTCACAAGATATATACTTAATGAGGTGGTAGCTAATTTCATTCCAAGGATATGGTAGGCTTTCTCTTCTGACCCCATTTTTGTCTTCCATTACCTCCTCTCCTTCCAAAAAGAATTTCTTCTTTGCAATTTGGTTTTTACCCTTATCTTCCTTTTTCCAAGGAAACCCTAAAGGAAGTGTGGTGGTTCTATTTGGGCACATCACTCCTGACATTCAGATCAGTACAATTAGGGCTCATCAAACCCTAATTCAGTTGTTACATGCCCTAGACAAGTCATCAAATTGAATGCTTCTATCCATGAAAGTTTCCTAGCTTGAAACCCTGTTGAAATGCATACTTGGGACACCAGCACAACCTTGGTCAGGGGTAACTGCGTTGTAGAGCAGGTAGGCCCATTCAGGCCTGCACTACAATGCACATAGTCTCTCTTTCACCTACACTGGGCGACGATGAGAAAAATTCACATTGGATTCTGGGAATATTGTCTGATTCTAGAGCATTCTAGAAGGATGCCCAGCTCTTATCTCATCCTATGAGGTCAAATTTCGATAGGCTATGGATCAAATGTCCCTCTATCCTATCATCCCTTTCTCCATGGAAACTAACTCCAATTTTGGAAAGCCATTCAATGCCCAATTTATGGCATAACCACTTACATTTCCCTATAAATTGACCACTCATCATAGTGATCAGAAGGCTAGAATTTGAAGATTGTAGAGAAGTACTGTTGGTTTGAGATTTGAGTTCATGTCAAGTAATGTTATGCTACCAGATTGGTGTGATTTTGGTGGGAAGAGGGTTTGACTAAAGTTGGATGAGTGACACTGGATCGACCCGCATTGGGTGTAATTCTTCCTTCTACAATAATAAAGTTGTTTGTTACTTTTCTCATATTCTTGTTCATATCTATGATGATTATGTGTTTCAATGTTTTCTATTCCATTGGTTTATAGTAGATAGATCGTGTATGCTTTGATCGTTGTCGTTTCCTGTTTCCATTGGCATGTACCAATTGAGCGGATTCAGTTCAATTGGGAGCGACAGGAGAAATTCAAAGGAGATCAAGGAAGCGAAAGATCACAAGTAAGTTCCTTCATCTCATCTATCTATTATAGGAAAAGGTTAAACTACTTTCTTTCTATTGTTCTAAGTGTAACTATCCACTTAGGGAAAATGTGTTTATCCGTAGATTAAAATTCCATATAACAAATTTGCAACTCCACAGGGGAATGCTTATCATTCCTGTTAGTTTATCCTCATCATATTACATCCTAGTAGAATTTACCTGACTTCGTTGGTCTCTTTTCAGTCATTTTGAAGTGTTTTCAGTCAAAAATGTGTGCTTAAATGTCTCCTGATTGGACTCTCTAGCACCAATGCATTGTTGGTCTTGACACAGTGCATTGCAAAGAAGCCTTAGCTTAGAGACAATGCACTGCAGTGCATTGTCTCCCACTCAAGGCTGCGCGGATCCCTGTTAAGCTAAAAAACCCACCTTTGGGTTGGTTTTTTCCAAATTTTCTTATGATGTTGTTTGCTGAAAGATCAATGTTTTCTATGGTTCTAATATTTCTTCTCCTAGCCCTATTTTGACCTCGATTGTTTAGTGTTTATTAAGTGATTTCTTTATCATTATCAATTCATTGTTAAATTTAGCTTATAATCATTTAGTATTTTCTAAAAAACAAGTGTCATAAAGTCTTTATTACTTTGAAAAAGAAACTCTCATAAAGCCTTCGTTTCTTGCGAAAAGCATTGATTGATTGTATGTGCATTTAGTTTCCTTTTGTTCATCTAAACATTAAAGGAAATGAAAAGAAAAACATGCATTATCCATTTAGAAGTTTGTGTGTGCTTATAGGAATAGTATAGGGAAAGTTGCATTAGATGTTCTCTATGCTCTTTGTTTAAACATTCTAATTGCTCTATCTCTTTTAGTTACGGTTTTCATTGTTCAAATAAAATGAAAAGAATGTTTCTCACCATAGTTGCATTCTAGGAGTTTCAAAAACAATACGCAGTGAACCTGTAAGGAAAATTTTTAAGCGCACGTGAGCCAGAGGTGATCTGTGATGGGTGACCTCTCAGGAAGTCCTGGTTACTGAGTGCAAGCCCTGGAAGTGATGATTGATGCTATGTGATTCATTTCATTAGTTTTAATCCCACTTCTTCACCCTTGTGAGCATCACCTGATGCAATAAGTGCTAAGTGGACTATTCAAAAATCATGAGAAATTAGTGAATTATGACTACCTCTCATGGGAATGGTCATAGATGAATGACTTACTTAACACAATTGAATACCAAAAATGATATCTAATATAGGCACTGCGAAAAACCCTCAATGCTTAAATTCAAAAGAGTGAAGGGAACTCTACTTGAATGGTTCATGAGGCATAACACATGCTAAGGTTTTGCAAATGGGGTAGCAAGCTAAGTAGGCTTGATTGTGGGGAAAAATCCACAGTTAAGTGCACTTGAGTTAGAGGTGATCTGGGATGGGTGACCTCCCAAGAAGTCCTAGTTACCAGGTGAAAGCCTCGAAAGTGATGATTGACGCTATGTGATTCATTTCACTAGTTTCAATCCCACTCCTTCACCCTTGTGAGCATCACCTAATGCAAAGAGTGCTCAATGGACTATTCAAAAATCATGAGAAATTAGTCAGTTACAACTAACTCTCATGGAAATGGTCATAGATGAATGACTGACTTAATGCAGTTGAATCTTGAAAATGATATCTAAGATCAACTAAAATTTATCTTGATTAACCTAATCGAGCATTAAATCTTAACGCATAACATTTAGAGGTCTAGGCTAGAGACATGTTCCAGCGTCGTTAAACATAGCAGCTATCACTAATTGTCTATGATACATTCCAAGTGTAATACCTCATTCCATATACGTAAGTATATCGTAGCTTGTCCACGTACCTTCGGGTATATAGGGCAGTGTTATAGTGCGGTTTCACATTAGACAGTTCTAACACGGATTGGACCTCCACGTACTTTTGGGTATATATGGGAGGACTACATTAGGTTGCTATCCATCCTTAGGCAACCAATTCGTCTGCCTTGTATACTGTGATACACTGAACACAACATTCAGGGAGATTTCCTGCACGTATGTTAAGTCCTTGGTTTACTAAGGTAGTATATTGTAGTTCACAGTTGCTTGGTAATCCTTTTGCCTAGATTACCCTCTTTTTTTTTTATTTCTTTTTGTAATAAAATCAATCATCAATCATGGAGGAACATCAACTCTTACCCCGTCATTCACGGAGGACAACGAGTAAACTGCCTTTACCCCCTGAAGCTACACCTAGTCGGAAAAAGCGGTCTCATTTAACTGATTCCAATACATCACAAACTTCTGGTTCTTAATCTAATTTACCAGAGTCACCTATGCCAGTAAGTATTGTGACCCCAATTACTCCTACAATTACTAGTTCATGTACTACTAAAGTGGAACCTTTAAAATTACCTGAGTGTTACAGGGAAAAGTGTCTACACAGAACTGCTTGTCCCACTAAGGTGTGGTAGCTACCTTAGAAACAAACAAAGTAAAGCTACTTTTGTTTTTCCTTTATGAAATATAGATGAGAGAAGAACAAAGAAGACCAACCTCTGTCTTGCGCTAATCTCCTAGTTCGATTCCTCTCTCTCTTGATAGTCTTTCGCTACCTGCTCCCTTGTACGCCCAGCTTCATAGAGTACCTGTGAGATCATAGTAGCATAACACTATACAAGAACATGGATCTATAATCATAAACAATCTAGGATCAGATGTAAATTCACCATACAAATGCATAAAACATAAATGACACAAGATTATGGAGGAAAACTTGAATAGCTTTTATTGATAAACAAGAAAGAGCCAAGGGAGTTACAACCAGTTGTTCTGACCCAGCATCATCCTCTCAACAAGTAAGCCCTTCTTCACCTCATACAAAGCTTAGATCACCCAACAATAAGATGTTGTCTCAAGAAACCAACAACAATTCCTTACAAGATGCAAAATTCCAGCCTCCTGGATCTCTGGGATGAGGGATCCATATATAAATATATGTAAGGGAGATGAGTCAGCTTGTGATTTGATTAGTGTCTTCCCTCTGATAGTTCTTGCTTCCACTTGGAGATTGATGATCTCTTACTCATCCTTGGTCGAATTCAGAGAGGCAAGTGTCACAGGAGAAGTTTCTGGAAGATTCCATGCCTCTCCACCTCGCGGAATGACACTGCCATTTGTCACTTCTCGCCCATCGCACCCCATAGAAGGGATTTTTGAAATGCAACGCACCCACACAATGTATTTAGGTGAGATGCAACGCACCTTGCCTATGGAGCAATTGAAATGATCCTGTTTTGACCAGTTCTGAGCAGTTTTTCATGGAGAACTTCTGGGAGAAGCTGTAATCAGTTGACCTTGTTCCTTTAGGGGTTAGAACAACAATTTTAGGGACTTAGGAGCCCTTGGTTTATGGACATTTTATGCTTGGGGTTGCAGTTCCCAAAAATGTCTATAACAGTTGCCCCCTAAAGCATGAGGTCGTTAATCTTTTTGATGTCAGGTGAAATGCTTTATTATGAGGATCCGAAGTTCTTTCAAGCCGAGAGGAGACCTGTAATAAGATACAATACAATACATTATCTTCATAATATTTTCATGATCTAGCTGAGGTGGGCATTCCCATGCTCAGCTTTATAATTTCATTTTCATGTACATAGGACAGACAATCGTCTGAGTGTAGACTGATGATTCTGGTAGAGCCATCATCCCTTTGATTGGATGATTATCTGTGCAACAACGATGTACATTTGATGTCTTTATTTCCCTGAATATATATCACAGCCCAGATGGATGAAACTAGATCTGGGGTCTTCAATATCATTCGATCTTCACTCGAAGTACAAGTCTATCCATGTGAGAGATGTTCTGGAGTCGAACATGGAAAGACATCGCCTGATTACCAGCCAATGATGTAAGCTATTAACGGGCGCGAGAGGAATCACCAATAATGATAATGACCCTCAAGGTGCTGCAGTACAATTCACGTGGTGTGAATAAAGGACTTGGCATCGAACACCACGCAAAATCTTTCGGTCGAAGGTCATTGATGTAAACCTATCGCCGGAAGTGAGAAACTTGCCATTGAAGCGTGCAAGCTTCAAAGTACTGAACGAGGTGTTCCTAGATCAACTTCTTGGATAATGAGCTGATGTCGACAAGAAGCGATCCGTCATAGGAGGGCCTTGATGAATCCCACATCAATGACACGGAACAGAGCAAATGATTTTAATGGAGGTGAAAACGATCTGGTGATATAAGGTTCAGGGTGGTGGTCATGAAAGAATGGAGCGTAAATGTATTGTAGCGGGTGAGACACAGGTGAACTCTCTGAATGACTTCTCTTGAACATATCGGCGACACTGACATGATGGATCGGTAGCATTAACCCCAAATGTGGATGGTGTGATGGGACCATGGTGATGTGACCAGTGAATGAAACAACCCAACCCGACTTGGATGCAGAGTGAAAGTGTCATGTTCAAGAGCGACTTGCTACCAACAAAGTTTCTTCAAGTTTTCTTCCCAATTTTTCCCCAGTCATTGCTGACCAGTACCTCTTTATTTTTGTCAAGCTTGAGGAGGATAACATATGCTTGTTCTATAATTTTCCCTTCGGGCAAACCCATCGCTATGTTTTAACAAGCCTAGCGATAGTGAAACTCGTTCTTGTCTACTATGGACAAGTTTGTCGCTATTAAGTTTTAACGAGTTTAACGACAAAGATAACTCTGTCCCTTTCAATTTTAGAGAGTCTGAAAAGGGACGTAAAGGAAACTCCAAAATCCCTTTTTCGTCATCTAATCCCTTAAGTCCGAAAAAGTATAAAACAATACAGAAGGGATGAATTTTTTGATACTTTTAACGAGCCGAACAAAACAAGCGCTCAATCTTTTTGTGTAATAATCCCTCAGGTCCAAAAAGATTAAAATCTAAAGGAGGGATAGCACTTCCGGTCCCTTTAACGAGCTGGAGAGGCCAATGGCTCGGAAATCTTTTCATATTTTACGAGTCAGTTGAAAAGAGCTTAAAGGAGACTCGTCTTTTGAGGAACGAGTGATAAAATTGGGTAGCAGCTGATTCCAGGTAAGGTTTGGAATTTTCCAATCACGGCAGTGTTACAAGGATGGCTAGTGGGATCACTCTTCGCAGCTGTTCCTCAAAAGGGGTAAACAATCAAATGGAGGTGAATGATCGGCCAATACAGAGTGGAGGTGATGATGAGAACACGACCAAGGCTTTAAAGGCTGAAGTACTACATTCACGATGGTTATTTACCAGGAAATAGTTCATTTTTTAATAAGCTTAAACACGAGGAGAAACATTCGCTCATGACTTATGCCTTTTTTAACGAGCTTGAACTATGTGCTAAAACTGCTCGATTAATCCAGTCGTATAATAAGAATGTCTCATATATAAAAACGACAATTTTTAGAGTTTTTCCCCACATCCTTTCTTTATGCAAGTTAGGAAACGACCAATCCTATGAGTTTAAAGGGTTAGAGGACCTACAAATTTAAAAAATAAATAGTCGCTCTTCTCTTGCACGCCAAAAGGTTTGCATGCCCCCAGGTATAAGACAAAGTTTCAAGGTCACCTTTCAAATTTCCAACCAAACATTTGTTTTATCAGGAAAGGTCTACCTCTTTCAGGTTACCAAAGATTGTTCTATTCACAGTGCAAACAAAACACTTCTTCGGCGATGTCTACCGAAATAGACAAAGGCGAGTGGTGGAGACAACTCCACTCGCATAACTTTGACGAGAGAATCTTATTCCAGTCTAACCCCCTCTTCCAATCACGGATGGGAGTACAGACCAGTCATATTTCCCTCGCGGAAACCTACCTTATACCCGAAGTTTTCCTGCCAAAGCAGACCAGGGTGCATGCCCCCTGGGTTTCAGTCATGTCCCCCGAATCACTCGCACTCATCAGGTGGACGGACTGGAGATTGATGAGACATTCCTTGTGTGAAAAGACCATTCAGGGATGGTATATGACTATTTTCTATGCATGATTTGGGAAATGAAAGTTGGTCCACGAGCTTGACCATTCTTCCTTCATGCGGAAAACACATTACTCTAAAGAGTGATGAGACAATGGCTCCCATGCAATAAATATAGTCTCGTCCAAGGAGTAGGTTATAATCCAGGGGTCCTTGAACTACCATTACGTTCATTTGAACGGTTTTCCCTCTCAATGTTATGGGCACATTGGGAAGGATCCCTAACGGTCGACTGGTTCCTTTGTCAAAGCCTGTTAGATTTCTCATCTCAGGCAAAAGCGATGGCGAACCAAGCGCTTTCCAAGCAGTCGAGGAAAGGATACTCACAGAAGCCCCTTCATCTATGATGGTACCGGCCATAACCATTTTATATATTTGAACAATGATTCGGAATGGTACACTAGCCGGTAAGCGGGGTCTGCCTAGTTGATTCCAGTCGAAGGAAACAACTAGGTTTCTTGGAGGTGGGACCGAATAGACGGCCGGGTACGAATCTGACGAACTTCCTTCCTACGGTAAAGGAATGGGTAAATTGCCCCCATTTTCATCGGAGTCTGTGCTTACGAAAATAATTTGGACGGTGTCATCATTGCTCTCTTCGGTGACTGTATCATCTGAAGATGGAACCTCTGAAGGCAAGACCGGGTCAACTGTTGCCTTGACCTTTTGACTTTCGTTTGGTATGGGTTCAGATGGTTTGTCTTCAATGATAGACGCTTCGGCCGACCACCTGGGCGGGTCAGCCGGATTTTCAACTAGTGATGGACTCGGCAAGAGTTTTTTATATCCAGGAGGAAGTCGTAACGGTGAAACCGGACGATTGTCCAAAACTCTTTTAGCCTCTTCTAAGAAGGGACAACGGTGGACAGCATGATCGCCTTCGCACAATTAACAAGGAAATATATATTTTCCTTTTTGTCCTAGGCTTCACTTTCACTAGTCGACGATGTGTTTTCAACATGATCATCAGAGGTTGACGACACTGGATTGTGCAAACGAGGATACCAGTCCCTTAAGATCCGAGGGATGCAGGGACAATCTCTATGATAGTGGTCTCCTTTGCAAATGACACATGGCGATTTAGGCCTGGTCGGTGCAGTGTGTGGATTTTCGCTAGACGATGCCCAGTTGCCCCCTTTCGTTTTTGGCTCCTTCTTCTTCTTCTCTTTCTTCTTGTTTTCCTTCTTCTTCTCAAATACTTGATTTTTGGCTTTACCAGCTCCATCAAGCGAAGAGGAAGGAGGAGAGGAAGAATTGGAGGAAGTAGAAGGTTGGTGGGTAACTCTGGAATCGTCTAGTTGCTGACTCAATTGCTCAGGAATTGCAGTGTTCTGAACGACAGAGGTTGAGAAGAGCCATACGGGAAAGTCGATTGTCAGTCCTGGAAGCGACAATGTGGCCATATGGGGTGCACCAACATCTCCCCAAGAGGAGAAGGGACTAGGATTTCCTCCAAGGGGAATTCCTTGGTTGGTGGATTCCATTTTCTCAACCTAAGATCAACGTAGGAAAGGGTGATGATTATTCCGTTTAAAATAAATTTTAGATGCTTTGACACAACTTGTTTTTTCAATTTTAAAGAGTCGAGAAAAAACAAAATATGACTCTAGTCACCTTCGATTTTTAATGAGCCTGAAGTGACAAGTGCTCAGATGGACCTTTTCCGTTAAGGAGTCTGAAAAGGAAAGAAAGGGACTGCTCTGGAAATCTAGGTAGAGGGATTACCAAACCAATCGCAAAACTGCAGAATACTTTTTACGGTACGGCAGTCAATCTTCCTGAATGCTGTGTTCAGTGCATTACGATCGATAGGGCGGCAGACACGGCTTCCTATGGATAAAGGATTAAGCCTATTGTGGTCTCCCAAAATATAATCGACGGTACGTGGGAGCACAAGTCCGTACTGGCACTTAACGTCTCAAAGTGGAGGAATCACCCAACCATCAGTGAGAACAACAGTTACCAGGCTTTACGACGCCGGAATACGTCTCTAGCCTAGACTTCTAGATGTTGTGCATTAGGTTCCAAAGCGTTGTTAGATTCATTAAATTTATTTTATAGTTGATCTTGCTTAAGAAATTTTCCTTTCAGGTTCACCGCGAGATGTAAATGTACAATTCCTAAAATTCAATCTAAGATGATAAACAATCTTTTATCTTCTTTGTGCAATGAAAATCCTAGCTACTAAGGAAAGAGAGACAAAATTCTTTCACAAAGAGCAAAGAGCACACACTAAATGCATTGTCCTAAATCAAACCAATCAAACAGTATAAATGCAAATGCACATGCATGTATTTGTTTTCGACTTGCTTAATATGTGAATGATAAAAAGAAAGCTAATGCGCAAATCTGAATTACTTTTCAAGTGACAATTACTAACAAGTTCTTTTTCAAAATAAAAAATGGAGGCAATCACAACATTTTACGATTCGGAAATGAATACTTGCTTTCGACACTAGAAAAACTATAAATTCAGACCAAATACGATAGTAACAGGGTAATCGACCATCAATAGCAACCAAACTCTTTCCTATGACTGAAAACGATACCTGCGACACTTTCAAATCAAAGGACGACAATACAATTACGTTACTTTTTGCAAAGGAGAACTAAAAATGACTCAACAAATACACAAAAACATTTATAGTTCTTTGCACATTGGAGGCGGAATAACAGCAAGGAAAAGGGGTTTCAAATAGAGATATACTGATTACAGGCAGCAAAATTCATGAATAGAACTGAAAAGAATGAATCACAGAAACCAAAACTGAGCAATGCCTAGTCTGATTAGCGCACCTGTAACACAGGGAATTTGAAATGCAATGCACCTACTACACTCGAGAAGTGCGTTGAATTTCAGATAGTGCCTACGCTGGGCCAGAGACAAGACTTTGCTTGGGTTCCGGGTCACAGTTTGCAGTTTAGTTCATGGGTTTTGGCCGAGCAAATGGTAATCAGTAATGCAACAATTAGGGGTAGATCTAAGGAGGTTCTAAGAGCTACCACGAGGGCAATTAGAGAGTTTGTGAATCAGTTGTTTAAGTCATAAACAAATCCTGGAGATTGACTGAAGTAGCATTTATCTACTTTGCATTTGCATAGAAAATGCAGTTCGAAAGCTACCTGGCTCGACTTCAGGCTCCGTTTGTAAGTTTATAAAATAAACAACAAGGAAGATAAACAAACAAACTAATTCGTCCCCAGCGGAGTCGCCATTTTGTTACAAGGAAAAGTGTCTACACAAAACTGCTTATCCCATTAAGGTGTGGTAGCTATCTTAGAAACAAACAAAGTAAAGCTACTTTCATTTTTCCTTTATGAAATATAGATGAGAGAAGAACAAAGAAGACCAACCTCTGTCTTGCGCTAATCTCCTAGTTCGATTCCTCTCTCTCTTGATAGTCTTTCGCTACCTGCTCCCTTGTACGTCCAGCTTCACAGAGTACCTGTGAGATCACAGTAGCATAAAACTATACAAGAACATGGATCTATAATCATAAACAATCTAGGATCATATGTAAATTGACCATACAAATGCATAAAACATAAATGACACAAGATTATGGAGGAAAACTTGAATAGCTTTTATTGATAAACAAGAAAGAGCCAAGGGAGTTACAACCAGTTGTTTTGACCCAGCATCATCCTCTCAGCAAGTAAGCCCTTCTGCACCTCATACAAAACTTAGATCACCCAACAATAAGATGTTGTCTCAAGAAACCAACAGCAATTCCTTACAAGATGCAAAATTCCAGCCTCCTGGATCTCTGGGCTGAGGGATCCATATATAGATATCTGTAAGGGAGATGAGTCAGCTTGTGATTTGATTAGTGTCTTCCCTATGATAGTTCTTGCTTCCACTTGGAGATTGATGATCTCTTACTCATCCTTGGTCGAATTCAGAGAGGCAAGTGTCATAGGAGAAGTTACTGGAAGATTCCATGCCTCTCCACCTCGCGGAATGACACTGCCATTTGTCACTTCTCGCCCATTGCACCCCATAGAAGGGTTTTTTGAAATGAAACGCACCCACACAGTGTATTTAGGTGAGATGCAACGCACCTTGGCTATGGAGCAGCTGAAATGATCCTGTTTTGACCAGTTCTGAGCAGTTTTTCATGGAGAACTTCTGGGAGAAGCTGTAATCAGTTGACCTTGTTCCTTTAGGGGTTATAACAACACTTTTAGGGACTTAGGAGCCCTTGGTTTATGGACATTTTATGCTTGGGGTTGCAGTGCCCAAAAATGTCTATAACACTAAGGACACTAAAAGTGAAGTTAGTGAAACGGTAACTGAAGTTGTCCAACAAGAAGTTGATCCTAAACCCAAAGTTGTTTAACAAGAAATTACTTCTGAACTTGAATATGTTCAACCGGAAGTTGGTCCCGAACCTATCACAGTTCAACCAGAAGTTACTTCCGAACTAAAAGTTGTTCAAGAAACCCATCTTGAACCCATTGTTCTTTTACTAGAACACTTGGATATCGAAGTTGAACAATCAGAAATTGTTCCCATACTAGAAGATGATTGACTGGTTTATCCTCAAACATATGTAACTGTTGACACTTCCCCTTTACCGCAAAGTCAAACACTGGAAATTTATTATGGACATGATGGTGAAATATTTCCACCTGGTTTGATTGTAATTGAAGAGGAATCGGAAGAAGAAACACCCAGAACTCCAACTCCTTTTGGACCAGGGCTTTATCTTTATCATTATTCTCCTCAGTTTATTGCTCCTTTTGATCCTGTTTACTTTCAAACTCCCATAGATTCATTAGGACATTTATTGGGTCATTTGACTATGGCTAAAATGACATCTCAGACTGTATCATCTGTTACAGATGCGACAACATCTACTGTCACTACTTCTTTGATGTTTACCACAACACCTGAGTCACATCTATATGGTGTTTCATCCATCCCACCGGGTTACCAATCATTATCTGGAACTCACTCCAGTGTTGCTTCTAGTCCATGGTCTTCACCCATGTCGTCCATAGGAATTTTACCTGGTTCTTCATTTACGGATACTGAACAGTTTGATCCATCAAGTCAATATCACGCTGGTCTATATGGTTACTATCCAATGTATCCACTTTACACTGGATGACCACCATATGGAGAACAATATGCCCAATCTTCTTATCCTCCATTTCCTAGGGGGCAAACATATGGCAGTATACTGTCAGCTTTAGGTCCAACTTATTCTAGAATGTCTATTTTTCAGTGGCAGCCTACAATGCCCGTTCAACCAAGGCTTGTGATCCATCACAACCAATGCAATCTATTTCATCCATACCTACTACGCCTATTGTTACGAATTTACCATAGTCGCAAACGTAGTTGATTGTATCTCAACCTTTGCAAGCTGGTCCTTCAATCTCTGACCCCCAAGTTTCAGGTCTACAGACTCAGCCTTCTCAGTCCGTTTTACAACAATCATTTGTGCCTGGAATCCAACAACCCTAGGCTAGTTCACCATTAACTGGGATGACTCAGACTTATACTGGTATAATTTATTCACAACCTGGTCAAACTTACATTGGTGGGCAACAATCATTACATCAACAACCATGGCAGCCACAATATCAACAACAACAATTCCAATAGTACCAACTTATCCTGGACTTGGTCAACAAGCCTATGTTGGGTTTGGTCAACAACAAATTTACCCAGGTCCTGGTCAACAAGCCTATGCTCGGTTTGGACAACAAAAAATTTATCCTGGTGCTCAACAACCACCTTATACTAGATATGCTCAACAAACCTACCCCTATCAAGGTTACTAACAACAGATTCCTTATGCTGGTATGCAAAGGCCTATCGCCCAAGCAATTCCATCTTACCCTGGTTACGCTCAACCTGACGTAAACTGATAGTTTCCTTTTGTCACAACACTTTAATTGGCGGATTTAAATCGGCTTACCAATGATCCCATTCTCTATGCAGCTTGGTGGCCCATGATTCCACATAAATTGCCTTCTGATATTCCTAAGTTTAATGGAAACCCTGTAGAAGATCCATACAACCATGTTATGACTTTTCAAATATGGTATTCATCCAACTCCTTGAATGATGATTCAGTTAGACTACGTCTTTTCCAGGGAACACTTACTAGTCCACCTGCAAAGTGGTATATTGTACTAACACGAGCTTCATTTGACAACTTCAATTCCTTAGCCACTACATTTCTAACCCACTTCTAGTTACCCATCAGAGATGAAATTGGAACGAAACTATTGACCAACTTTAAATAGATCACTGCTACTCACATTTCTGATCATATTCATGAGTGGCATTGTTGTCGTCGAATGGTCAAAACTTTTGTTCCTGATCAGCTTTTAGCTTAGTGGTTTATCAAATCCTTGTTGCTATCTATCACCGAGGATGTGGCTAAAGGATGATTTGTTACTGAAGAGAAAGTAATTGCTCGTGCCCAATACTTAGACTTGATTTACACCCACTCTGGCACGCTCTATGATAAGATTCCAAACGCACCTAGACCAGCTTTTACTGTTCCACCACCTCCATCCAGTACGGACTCTCATGCCGGTGATGGTGTGATAGGTTCTTCAAGCACTCAAACAGCAAGTAGACTATCTGGTCAAACACTTGCTATTTCCAATTAAACTTCTAATACACTTCATAATACACTTTCTTCCGAAATAAATGTCATGTCATCTCACAAAGGTAAAAATGAAAAGCAACTCGGAAGCAAGAAAAAGGGGAAAACCAAAAAGAAACAAAATTCTCCCCCTCAAGAGAAATCATCTAATTCCTATTCTCCAGCTAGGAAACCTCGTTACCCATGTTTAATTTGTAACGATAAGCACTTTACATGAGACTGTCCTCACTGCTCTGAATTCTCAAAACTTCTTAAGACTTCTAGCACATCCGTTGTGTTGACAGACCCTTTTCTAAACCCAGAGACTCATTTGGTTGCTACAGATCATGCTTCCACTTCACAAGTGCTTATGTTATCCACCACTAAGCCTAAGACTAATGTTTTTGTGACTACATGAAGTAAATATTATGGTAATCCATCGTTGTCGTTGAACAACCAGACTACATATCAACCCAATACTTCAACTTCTATTTCATATAACTCCATTCCACCACCCATTGCACCAGAGTTAACAATAAAACCGCCTAAAGGAGTTGTTCATAAATCTATATTCAACCCTCGAGCTCGAGCAGCACAAAATTATAAAATAGTAGAAGATTTGGCATAGTCACCTTCTACTATATCGATGCTTAAGGTGCTTCAAAATTGTCCCTCCCAAAAGCAAGCTTTATTGTCAACAATTGGTGGAATTGATCCAATGGATTCTAATCTTGTGGTTTTTAACCATGCGAGTTATACGCCACAATTCCTAGCACAATTAGAATTCTTGATCCAAGTAAATGCTTTGAATAAACTTATTCACTGAACCATTATTGAAGAGGGTGCTTGGAAAACACTTGGCTCATCACCTTTGTCACGATCACCTACGACGTTAAAATCTTTTGATGGTCGCACTTATACTCCTTGTGGAATTTTAAGTAACCTATAGATAGAACTAGGGGGAAAAATTGTAACTGTTGAAGTTGAGGTCGTTGATGGACCCCTTGACTACAACATTTTACTAGGAAGATCGTGGGTTTACGCTATGGTTGTTGTGGTTTCGACATACTTTCATATGATCACTTTCCCTTATAAAGGCGAAATCACAGTAATTGATCAACTTGCCTTCTTTGCCTCTAGTTCACAGGCAACTTGAAGCATTCCGTTAGTTCACGGACCCCCGCTATCTCTTCAAAACGTTGGAGTAGGTCTCCTCAAAGATTCTTCCCTAGTGGGCACCTTTTCACTACCATCACCATCCCAGATGGCAAAAGTTTAAAAAGTTGAGACTTAAGAGGCATAATATCCCCTCAACCTTTAGACCTCTTAACACCATCCGTAGCTCGCTGAGATCTGTTAAAGATCCTGTTGACCCTAAAGACATGAAAGGGGTCTATGTCATTCCCTGTTCCTGCGGGGCCCCATACATTGGTGAAACTGGTCGCTCAATTAATCAAAGGATCAGTGAGCATGCAACAAACTTGAGGCATGGTAGGGCCAAGTCCTCAACCCTGGCTGAGCATGCTGAGAAAACTAAACATCAAGTCTGTATCGAAGAGGCTCAAGTTATCGCAAGAGTGGCACAATTTCACCATCGAAAATTGAGGGAAGCCCTTGAGATCGAGAAAAGACCTTTGAATCTCAATAGGGATGATGGCTGGAAGATTAGTAGGTGTTGGATCCCAACCCTTTTACCTTAGCCTCTTCTTCACCTGACCCCTCTCTGTTTGTTTAGCTGGTCATTGTTTTCTGTTGATATCATTGGTTTAGTAATAGTAATTTCACCCTTTTAATTATTCACCATAGACCTAGATTATTAATAATTAACTAATTGCAATTTTATTCATTTCACTCATATATAAAAAAATAATAATAATAATAGAAAAAATAAAAAATAAAAATAAATAAATAAAATAATAATAATAATAATAAAAATAAAAAAAATAAAATAAATAAATAAAAATAAAAAAAAATAAATAAATAAATAAAAATAAAAATAAAAATAAATAAATAAAAATAAAAAATAAATAAATAAATATAAATATAAAATATAAAATATAATAAATATAATATATATATATATATATATATATATATATATATATATATATATATATATAGAGAGAGAGAAGAAGAAGTAAATAAATAAATAAGTAAATAAATAAAAATAAATAAATAAATAAATAAATAAAAAAAAAAAATAATAATAATAATAATAATAAATAATAAATAATAAAATAAAATAAATAAATGAAAATTAATAATAATAATAATAATAGAATATAAAAATAAAATATAAATTACCCTAATCTATTATTCATAATAATATTCAAAAATGTTAATTTAAAATTAATATAGTAATATTAACTTGAGGTTAATATAATACAATAATATTACTGTAAATAAATAAATAATTAATTAATTAATTAAAAAATAATAATAATAATAATAATAAGAATAACTAAAATAATAAAAATAATAAATATATATTTATATATATATTTATTTTTATATATTTTAACTGTTAAAGGACTTTTTAACCGTTGTCTATTCATATAGCCATTTATATAGCCGTTGAAGGACCTGCATACTCTATTTAACGGATCGCTTAGATTTGTTTCTCAACTTGTCCTGACGATGAACCACACTAGTTGGTTCGAAACACGTCGACAAATGATTCTCTATGTGATTTTGCTGAAATCTCTAACAATCAAGTTGAGACTTGTAACATGATATCTTCCACTTCATCTGACTCATGGAAGATTCCCAATAATTCTGAAGTTGATATGCGTAATGAAACCATGCCGCTAAGCCCTATTGAGCTCGCATAGCAATCAATCTTTTTAACTTGTGTGGAAAATCCAAATCCATCATCACCAATTGTATGGGTTGATTGTTCGTTAGAATATGGTACATCCTCTAATCCTTTTTCACGTACATTTTCTACTGATGAAGGAATCATTGTTATAGACATTTTTGTGCCTCGCAGCATGGAGCATGAAATGTCAATAATTACAGGGATCCTCAGTCCCTAAACATGTTGTTCTTACCCCTAGAAGAACAAGGTCAGCAAACCACAGCACTTCCCATCAGTTCTCCACTTGAAAACACTCAAAAACAGGCTATTTTTGGATCATGTCAGCTGCTCCACTGAGCATCTGCGCTGGAATGCAACTGCTCCTCCTTGTACCTGCGCTGAAAGTCAAATCTAATGAAGGCTACCTGCGCTGGGCGAGATTGGCCAAGTGGCACAGTCATTCTGCAAGGTGTCAATTGCCCAGGAAGCTTCCAAACTGACACTTGGTTCAAGGGATTCGCCCTGTGATGAGTAAGAGGTACTTGATCTCCATGTGTAAGCAAGGATCTCCAAGTGGACTCAAGAACTGAAGTTTAACTGAAGAGGGAGAGGACACAAGGCAGCTTTATGTCAGTCTCAAGCTGACTCATCCTTCCTTCTTCTATCCTATATATAGAGCTCTTCTATGAGGTCTAAGGAGGCTGGAATTTTGTGCAAAGCAAGGAAGTGTTGTTGGTTTACAGTTAGAGCTATTGGGTGATTGCTTTTATAGAGGTGAAGAGGAGATTTCTTGCTGCTGGGGAGGTGCTGCTGGATTGGAGCCATTGATGGTTGTAACCTTCTCAGAACCCTTTTACTTCTATCAATAAAGCTTTGAATGTTCTCCTATATACTTGTATTGCATTGATGTATTGTATTTACTTGTATATCTGATTCACTCTAATCCATGCATCAGTTATGAGTACATGTTTCTTGTAGTTTTCCCTCTCTTGTTTATGCAGGATCTTGGTGTAGCTGGACCGGCAAAGGGAGCAAGGAGCTGGGAACAAGAGACAAAGAGAAAGGACAATATCGACAAAAGCGAAAGACACCGGTTGGTCAATCTTTTCTTCCTTCTCTGTACTTTCATAAAGGAAAATATCAAAGCTTTACTTTCAGTTGTTGCTAAGGACTGTCACCCTTAGAGTAGGGATAGGGTCATCCGAGTCGGATACTTTTCCCCACAACAAACTGGCGACTCCGCTGGGGAGCTAGTATCTTGTTGGTTTATTGTGTTTCTTGCTATTCATCTCATAAACAAGAAGAGCACCAAATCGAACTGCAATTGAATCCTTCAATTGCAAAGTAGAGGGCAGCTGCTCTGGCTCAGTTTCTGAGCAAGTTTATGATTTGAAGAGCTGATCCACAAGGAATCTTGTGCTCTTTGTGATAGCTTTTCATCCTCTTGATCATCCCTTAGCTTGTACTTGACCTATAGCTTTTTATTTCAGCAAAAACAGTGAATTTTTGAGCTTTTTATGACCCGGAAACCCTTGTAAACGCAACTCTCGTGTCTCAGTGCAGGCTGTCCAAAGGCAGTCTGCATTTCAGTGTAGGTACTCCCTTCGGGAACTGCGCTGAGAGTCAGTTTGGCAGACCAGAGCCTGCGCTGAACCAGTTAGGCTATGTCTTCCTGAGGTTTCCCACTGAGTCTTGGCCCTGTTTTCACTGTTATTTTGCTGCTGATTGCTTGTCATTTGTACTTGCTGTAAACCAACTTTCCTTGACATTATTCCGCCTCAGTTGTGTGATGAAACTGTGATTGTTCTTTCAGTATTTCTTGTTTCAGTTACAGTTTCCCATTGTGAAAAGCAAACCAGTATAGCTGTGGCCTCTTAGATCCTGAACTGTAAAAGTGTCGTTGTGATCTTAAGAGCTAGTTTTATTACTGTTCATGGCTGTTTGAGTTTGTTTGTTTTTCATTTTATGGTTTGAATCTATACATTTCCAGTGTCGAAACAAGTCGATCTTAAGGTGTCTTTTGATTTTGGACAAGCTTGTTTACTTACGCTTCAAATTGAATTCGAAAATTATACGACAGTTTCCTTTTTTGTCTTACATCAACATTAAGGGAAAAGAAAAGAAATACATGCATCTTGCATTTGCATTTTTGATAAGTTTGCGTGATTGATCTAGGAGAAAGTGCATTAGTTTGTGCTTTGTGCTCTGTGTGGAAAGATAATGTTTTTCTCTCCCCTCAGTAGTTAGGATTTTCAAAGCTAAAAAGATTGTAAAGCTTGCTTATCATTTTAGCTGCATTTAGGAATTTGTACCAATACATCTCGTGGTGATCCTGAAAGACAAACTGCTAAACAAGATCAACTTAAAATATATTGAATGAATCTAAAAACGCTTTGTAACATAACGCTCACAATAGAGGTCTAGGTAGAGACGTGTTCCGGCGTCGTTAAACGTAGTGACTGTCGATCTCTACGAAGGTGGGTGATTCCACCTGAGGGACGATAGCACTAATATGGACTTGTGCTCCCGCGTACCGTCGCGTATATTGGGAGACCCCTATAGGCATTTATCCTTTATCCTTGGGAAGCCGTGTCGGCCGCCCTACTGATCGCGATGTAGTGAACACAGCATTCACGAAGATCGACCACCCGTACCGTAAAACGTATTCTGTGGTTTCGCAAAAGGCTTGGCACACCCTCTGCCTAGATCTCCAGAGCAGTTTCTTTTGGCCTTTTTCAAACTCTATAACTGAAAAAGTCCAACCGAGCATTTGTCACTTCGGGCTCGTTAATACATCGAAGGCGACTAGAGTCATCTTTAGCTTTTTCTCGACTCTTAAAACATGAAAAAGCAAAGTTGTGTCTAAAAGTGTCTAATAAAATTCATTCAATACGGAAACATAATTCCCCTTTTTGTATTTTAGTTGATCGAGTAATCCGCAACCGTGGAGGAAAGTCAATTAGAACTCCGTCGTTCGAGGAGACTCGCGAGTCAACCGTCTTTGTCTCCGGAATCGAGAGTAGTACGGACGAAGCAAACTCGCTTGACCGGGTCAAAATCTCCCATTAAAGTTAGAACAACAATTCCAACTACATCTGAGATTCTGGTCACTCCTAATATTTCTGGAATCCCTGCCTCTATTGAAGAAGTTCAACAGCGACAGAGGGACAGTTGTACTGATCCTAGTCTGAGAACAAGTACTTGCATAACTGAACCAGTTCCATCTGAAACCGGTCCACAGAGTCTTGTTGCTCAAACAACTGTCGCTGTCGAAGCAACCCCTTCTTCGGCACCAGAAATCTTTTACGGACCTGACGGTCTTCCTCTTCCTCCTGGTCTGATTGCAATAGAGGAAATCGTAGAGGACCAGCAAGCAAATAATCCAACTCATTTTGGAGTAGGCGCCACTCTTTTTCCTGTAGAATCGTTAGGCAGTTTATTGGATAGACTTAAAATGTCTGAGCAACCGTCGACATCTAGGACTGTGCCAAATGACACAGCGACAGCAGAAACTCCTGCTGTCACTCCAACGATGTTTGCCGGCATACCAGCTGTCCCGACTAGCTCTCAACAGCTAGAAGGAGTCCACCCAGGGACTATTATGACAACTTGGTCTGTTCCAGTTTGTTCTTCCGGTATAATACCCGGTAATTCTTATGTTGAAACTAGACAAATTGATCCCTTTGGAATTCAGTTTGGACCATCCAGTCCTCAAAGGCAATCTATACCCTTGAGCTCCGGATTGTTACCGTATGGGGGGCAATATGCCCTTTCACTTCCCCCTCCGGGAGGATACCCATACGGCAGTTTTCAACCGCATTCAGGTTTGACTGAAGTTACGACGAGTGGTTGGGTGCCTATGTTGCCCCAACAACCGAGAGTTGTATATTCCATGCAACAATGTGTACCTATGTCTAGCATCCCGACGACGCCAGCAATTGTAACCGTGTCGCAAGTTCAATCGATGCCTGTTGTATGTCAACCCCAAGTTGTAATGCAACAGCCCATTGACCCTGTAACACAACCACAATCGCCAACTGCCGGGACGACACAGATACAAACGGGAACCATAACCCCGCATCTTGGTCCGTCGGTTAGTGTCGCACAGCAAAACATGGCTTCACAACCATGGATGGTGCAATACCAACAACCTCAGTTTAAACAGGTGTACCAGGGATCTGAGCAGCAGATCTTTGCGAATAGTGGGCAACCCTATATTCAGAACGGGTTGAATCAACCACTTTACAGTGGCCAAGCCCACCAGCCGTATCAGTCATATCAACATCAGTTGCATTATGCTGGTATGCAAAGGCCTACTGCTCAGGCGATTCCATCGTATCCTGGGTACGCCTCGCCAAACCTGAATCAGCAGTTGCCATTCGTGGCGACTCTAGAATTACCAGATTTACATCGATTGACGAACGATCCAATCGCCTATGCCCATTGGTGGCCAGCGATTCCTCACAAACTTCCTTCGGACATTCCTAAATTCAATGGAAATCCTGGCGAAGACCCGTCGAATCATGTGATGACATTCCATCTCTGGTGTTCGTCAAATACCTTGAATGATGATTCGATAAGGCTTCGCCTTTTCCAGAGGACATTGACTGGTCCGGCGGCTAAATGGTATATTGAATTACCTAGAGCCTCTTTCGACAATTTTAGTTCCCTAGCCACGACTTTCTTAACACACTTTCAGTTACCTATAAGGTACGAAACTGGAACAGAGATCTTGACCAATTTCAAGCAGACAACGGCCACACATATATCAGATCATATACATGAGTGGCGTCGTCGTCGCAGAATGGTAAAGACCTACGTTCCAGATCAGCTATTATCTGAGTGGTTTATAAAGTCGCTTCTTCCTGCTATAACAGAAGATGTGGCCAAGGGAGGCGTCGTAACAGAGGAGCAGGTTATTGCTCGTGCTCAATATTTGGACTTAGTATATACTCAGTCGGGCACGCTCTATGATAAGATACCTGACGCCCCCAGACCGGAATTTTCAATCCCTCCTCCTCCCGGATCAAATAGTGACTCTCATGCCGGTGATGGTGTGATTGGAACTGCAAACGCTAAGTCGACAAGGGATTCCAATAAGAAAGCCCGTAAGATTTCGAATCAAAAAGCAAATCAAGAGACTCTTGCTTCGGAGGTAAATGCTGTATCTACGAATAAAGGCAAAAACTCCAATCAACCAGGAAGCAAGAAGAAACAAAACAAAGGGAAGAAGAAACAGGGTGAGTCATCCCCTCAAAAAACTTCTTCAGGCTCTCCAGGAAAGAGGAAACCACCCCCGTCAGGGTGTCAGATATGCGATGAGGATCATTGGACAGCAGATTGTCCATTCAAAGCTGAGTTTAAAAAATTCGTAAAGAATTCGCAAACCCCAGCTGTGTTAAATGATCCGTTTCCAAATCCATGTCAAAATCTGGTTGATAGTAGGGATGCTTCTAGATGCGAAGTACTAATGTTGTCGACTTCTAAGCAACAAGACGATGCTTTGATTTCGACAAGAAGAAAAGATTGTAAGGATCCGCAGTCATCGAACAGCAAAGGGAATGATCAACCAAGCAGTTCGACGACAACTTCAGCAGAAGTTGTGCAACCTCGCATCATGGGAAGCATTCCAATAATCCATGGGAACAATTGTTCTCTCCAAAATATCGGATTCATCTTCCTAAAGAACCCTCCATTGATGGGTACTTTCGCCTTACCGCCTCCAAGTAATCTGGCAGAAATGGCTACAGTGGAGTATGAAACTTTCTGTTTCTAATGGATCTAAAAGTTTCGAGGATAGTTCCTATCTCAGGTCAACCTCGTTAAAAAATGAAATAAGGATAGTTCTTTACCGTGTCAACCTTGTTAAAAAATGAAATGACCCTATAAAGACTAGGGGGCATGTGCCTCGGTTGCATTATTATGCTGGGGGCATTTCGAGCAGTTTTAGCACATAGTTCATGCTCGTTAAAAAATAAACGCAAGATCCGAGCAGTTTTAGCGCATAGTTCACGCTCGTTAAAAAATAAACATAAGTTTATGAGCAGGCTTTCCTTTAGAGTTCAAGCTCATTCAAGAAAAATGAACCGGTAAATAACCTTTTGAGATCGTAAATTCATCAGCCATAAAAGCCCTTGGTCGTGTTTGTGCACCGTCACCTCCACTGTTCATTTGGCCGATCATTCACCTCCATTTGTGTATTTACCTCTTTTAAGAAACAGCTGCGAAGAGTGATTTCACCTAACCATCCTTGTGACACTGCCGTGATTGGAAAATTCCAACCTGTACCTGGAATCAGTTGCTATCCCTGTTTATCACTCGTTCCTCAAAAGACAAGTCTTCTTTGAGCTCTTTTCACTGACTCGTAAAATATGAAAAGTTTGCCGAGTTTTGGCCTTCCAGCTCGTTAAACTACAGGAACGCTATCCCTCCTCTAGATTTTAATCTTTTTTGGACCGGAGGGATTATTGGACAAAAAGATCGAGCGCTTGTCTTGTTCGGCTCGTTAAAGCAATCAAAAATTCATCCCTTCTGTATTGTTTTATACTTTTTCGGACTTAAGGGATTAGATGACGAAAAAGGAATTATGGAGTTAACTTTCTGTACCTTTTCAGACTCTCTAAAAATGAAAAGGACCGAGTTATCCTTGTCGTTAGACTCGTTAAATTCATTAAATAGCGACAAACTTGTCTTTAGACAAGAACGAGTTTCCCTATCGCTAAGCTCGTTAAATCATAGCAATGGGCTTGCCCGAAGGGCAGGTTATAGAACAAGCATATGTTATCCTCCTCAAGCTTGACAAAAATAAAGAGGTACTGGTCAGAAATGACTGGGGAAAAATTGGGAGAACATCAAAGCTTAATGGTAGCAAGTCGCTCTTGAACATGACACTTTTCCTCCGTTCCACATCGGGTTGGGTTGTTTCATTCACCGGTCTCATCACCATGGTCTTCGCCAAACCATCCACATTTTGGGGTAATGCTACCGATCCATCGCATCAGTGTCGTTATATGTTCAAGAGAGGTCATTCTGAAAGTGTCAACCGTGTCCCATCCACTGCCATACATTATCCTTCATCCATTCATGATCGCCACCCTGAATCATATATCACAGTTTGTTTTCACCTCCACTAAAATCATTAGCTCCGTTCCGTGTCATTGATGTGGGATTCATTAAGGCCCTCCTTTGACGGATCGCTTCTTGTCGACTTCAGCTCATTATCCAAGAAGTGGATCTAGGAACAACCCCATCAGTACTTTGAAGCTTGCATGCCTCAATGGCAAGTTTCTCACTTCCGGCGACAGGTATACATCAATGACCTTCGACCAGAAGATTTTGCGTGGCGTTCGACGCCAAGTCTTCTATTCACGCCACGTGAATTGTACTGCAGTACCTTGAGGGTCATTATCATTATCGGTGATTCCTCTCGCGCTTGTTAGCGGTTTTCATCATTGACCGGTAATCAAGCGATGTCTTTCCATGTTCAACTTCAGCGAAATTCTCACATGGATCGACTTGTACTTAGAGTGAAGATCGAACGAGTTTGAAGACCCCGGATCTAGTTTCATCCATCCGGGCTGCGATACATATTCAGGAAATATAAAAGCATTTGTCATGTACATCATTGCAGCAGATGATCATCCTACTCAAAGGATGATAATTTCAGCGGAGAATTATCAGTCTGCCATCAGACGATCGTCTGTTCTATGTACCAAAATGTATTTATAAAGCTGAGCATGGGAATGCCCGCCTCAGCTAGATCATGAAAACAGAATGAAAAATAATGTATTGTATTGTATTGTATTACAGGGCGCCTCCTCAGCACTGGAATGAACTTCGGACCCTCTAGATAAAGCATTTCACCCGATAAACGGCCTCATACTTTAGGGGGCAACTGTTATAGACATTTTTGTGCCTCGCAGCATGGAGCATGAAATGTCAATAATTACAGGGATCCTCAGTCCCTAAACATGTTGTTCTTACCCCTAGAAGAACAAGGTCAGCAAACCACAGCACTTCCCATCAGTTCTCCACTTGAAAACACTCAAAAACAGGCTATTTTTGGATCATGTCAGCTGCTCCACTGAGCATCTGCGCTGGAATGCAACTGCTCCTCCTTGTACCTGCGCTGAAAGTCAAATCTAATGAAGGCTACCTGCGCTGGGCGAGATTGGCCAAGTGGCACAGTCATTCTGCAAGGTGTCAATTGCCCAGGAAGCTTCCAAACTGACACTTGGTTCAAGGGATTCGCCCTGTGATGAGTAAGAGGTACTTGATCTCCATGTGTAAGCAAGGATCTCCAAGTGGACTCAAGAACTGAAGTTTAACTGAAGAGGGAGAGGACACAAGGCAGCTTTATGTCAGTCTCAAGCTGACTCATCCTTCCTTCTTCTATCCTATATATAGAGCTCTTCTATGAGGTCTAAGGAGGCTGGAATTTTGTGCAAAGCAAGGAAGTGCTGTTGGTTTACAGTTAGAGCTATTGGGTGATTGCTTTTATAGAGGTGAAGAGGAGATTTCTTGCTGCTGGGGAGGTGCTGCTGGATTGGAGCCATTGATGGTTGTAACCTTCTCAGAACCCTTTTACTTCTATCAATAAAGCTTTGAATGTTCTCCTATATACTTGTATTGCATTGATGTATTGTATTTACTTGTATATCTGATTCACTCTAATCCATGCATCAGTTATGAGTACATGTTTCTTGTAGTTTTCCCTCTCTTGTTTGTGCAGGATCTTGGTGTAGCTGGACCGGCAAAGGGAGCAAGGAGCTGGGAACAAGAGACAAAGAGAAAGGACAAGATCGACAAAAGCGAAAGACATCGGTTGGTCAATCTTTTCTTCCTTCTCTGTACTTTTATAAAGGAAAATATCAAAGCTTTACTTTCAGTTGTTGCTAAGGACTGTCACCCTTAGAGTAGGGATAGGGTCATCCGAGTCGGATACTTTTCCCCACAATAATCATCCAATCAATGATGATAGAAGAAGAACCATGGGCATATTATCATCATCGATCCCATCCTCCAAATCATATACAAGGTATTCCAAATGAACTAAATCACCCTTCAATCATTGATTTCCTTTCGAAGTCTGTATTTATAGACATATTCGATTCCGAACAAAACTTATCGAATATCGAAGAAACCATTTCTATCAATATTTTGATCAAACCTGAAATTGTAGAAAACATCCATGTTGGAAAATCATGTTCTCCATCAGAACTTGAAACTTACTGTGCTCTTTTTTGTGAATTCCGCAATATTTGCTTGGTCATATGAGGAAATTCTAGGTATTGATTCAGGTATAGTTGAACACGAAATTAAAATGTATCCTGATGTCAAATCGTATGACAATGCCTCCATCCTGTTCATCCGAAGAAGGCTGCTGCCATAAAAGCAGAAGTTGAAAAACTTTTGCATACTAGTTTCATATACCCCATTCCTCTTACTGATTGGGTTTCCAATATTGTTCCTATCATGAAGAAACAAGGAACAATACGAGTGTGTTTTGATTATAGGGATGTCAATCATGCTTGTCTAAAAGACAACTATCCCACTCCATTTATTGACCAGATAATTGATGACTGTGCCGGATGTGAAATGTTTTCATTTATGGATGGAATTTCTGGTTATAATCAGATCAATATCTGCCCAGAAGACCAATATAAAACTGCCTTTATTTGTCCCTTGAGCACATTCACATGTAGGAAAATCCCTTTTAGTTTAAAGAACACTAGGGAACTTTTTAGAGGGAAAGGAATTATGCCTTCCACGACATGAAACACATTGTTCAACCCTATCTAGATGATTTACTTGCTCATTCATGGAAACGGGCTGATCACCCACAACATTTGAGAGCCATCTTTTTATGGTGTTGACACTACAAAATTCATCTCAATCCACATAAATGTTTGTTTTGTGTTGGTTCTCGTCATTTTCTTGGTTTCGTAGTGTCCAAAGAAGGAATTTGACTTGACCCTTTGAAGGTTAAGGAAATGCTTAATCTTCCTCCACCTTCCAATTTACTTCAATTACAAAGACACCAAGGGAAGGCTAACTTTCTAAGGAGATTCATTCCCAACTATGCCAAAACAGCTAAAGGATTTACTCATCTTTTAAAAAAGGGAATTCCCTTACATTGAGACCAGGTTGTGCAAGCTTCCTTTGATGCTCTCAATGTTGGAAATAATACTGAGAGGGGGGGCCGGGGGGTGAATCAGTATTATCAAATCAATAATCTTTTTCTTTTCTATACTTAGATTCATGTATGAAACTTCAGTTAAGGGAACCTGTGTGTACACGCAACTTTGTCTAATGGAACTAGCATATGTCCAGTAAACTTATGATTCAGTTAGTTGATATTTAATGAGTGCATCAGAACATTATTAACCATATGAACAGTAAATAGGTGCAGTAAAACAGAATAGATCATCACACATGAGAAGCACACATGAACACCATGATATAAGGTGGAAACCCAATGTGGGTGAAAACCAACTGTTGCAATTCGTCTCTATCTTCTTTTAATAAGAAACTTCTTTTTACAATATTTCTGTACTGGTGCAGTCTTATACCAGTACGTAGGCTTCTACCTATAGAAGGCTACAACCTTCTCTCGTTCTCCAACTTCTCCTGGAAGGGAGCTGTAACCCCCTATCTCTTGTACTAGCTAATGTACTAGTACGTAGGTGCTGACCTACAGAAGGCTACAACCTTCTCTTGTTCTCCAGCTTCTCCTGGAAGGGAGCTACAACCCACTGAGCTCTTGTACTAGTTGATATACTAGTACGTAGGTACTGACCTACAGAAGTATACAACCTTCTTTCTTCCTCTAGGTACCATGTTTCATAAATTTTCAGACTGGATACTCATGGAACACAACATCATAATCTGAAGGCCACGTTTCATCCAATTTTCATACTGGACCCATCAATATCATTGAAGCACAAAATCAATTACCACTTGCATCATCAATCTCTGAATCACCCAATACTGAATCACTGAAACCCTGTCAACAAAATGCAGTCACCAAAACACAGAGCAAAACACAGAAATCTGCAACAATATTCAGAGCCAACTGTATCATCAAAAATCATGCATCAGAGTGCATACGCTACTTGGAAGCGCCGAACTAGCATGTATACGCAACTTCACCAAGCCGAACTAGTGTATATGTCATCAAATACTTACTTATAACTTCGCTACACTTCCAGACTTTAGACATACCCAGATCATTACATACAAAAGGATAATACGTGTGTTAGCAGCCAGATCTAGTCCATTAGATCACATAAAGATAATTCATTATGATCCTGATCCATTATTAGATCTCATCCATCAACACTGAAGCTAAACACAATCAACCAATCTGAATATGCAGAATACTGACACCAGTAAACAGTCACCAGAACTCAGAACTTTGCATCAACAACCAGAACCACCTATAACTTCAAACATCATAGTTTATATGGTATATGCTATTTAGATCTATCTAACTTGTGTATGTATGTATTTTTATCATAGTCAACCAACGGATACATCTATAAATATTCATTCATGATTTGCAGCTATTCCAAACTTGAGTTATACCCAGATCATAATATTTACAAAACATTACATGCGTCAGTATACAGATCTAGAATAAGCATGATCAAACCATATAGAGATGATTCATTCCAAGCCATTAGATCTCGATCTATCCTTAGATCTTGTCCTCCATCAACCGCTGAGATTCCTCCTTAGCTCAGATCAAGCAAAGCATCATGAGCCCATAACCTTCATACTGGAACTCATACTTCATCAGATATTCAAGACTTTCTGAATACCTTTACTTAATGATCTTCTCCTCTTTTTATATTCTTAGACCTTACTCAATACCATGGTCCAAAACCACCTAGAACCAATACCTTGGACCAAATATCTGGGATCAACACGTCAGACAAGATTCCTTGGACCAATACCATGGATCACAATACCGTGGTCAAAATACCACAGACCAAAACCAACTGCGCGCGCCTTTCCTTGCATGAAAGTGCGTGTATACGCATATGCGCATTTTGGTCGTTGAACCCGCGTGTATATGCGGCTTGGTCAAGGGGAACCTACGTATATCTCTTTTTCTTCATTCTGTGAGTCTAAATTGTGATCTGTCATCTTAGTGAGTTGCAATCAAGGACAACACTTGTATCATAATGCCAACAATCTCCCCCTTTGGACTTGATGGCAATGTTAACTTGCTACATTGTGAACTGTCATCTTAATGAGTTGTTGGTGGGCTCCAGTATTGTAGCAATAATGCTGCAACTCCTAAGGCTCCCTTCTTTACTTTTATCAACCCGGTAGTTCATAACAAACTTGGAAGCGAAGGTGTTGTATGCACAAGTACTAGCTCTTACTGCAGGCTGTCACTTGATCAGCTGGCAAAAGTCCGCTAGGAGCTTAAGCAAACTTCTATGAGCTCTTAGAAGAATCTTTTAACTGTGATGGATGAAAGCTAACTCAAAAGAGGCTAGTCTACTTGCAGAAAGAAGCTAAAAGCTGAAAGGAAATGCAAACCCTGGCAAACCCTAGTTTTACCGACTAACCCTACTGGTGCGCGAAAAGAGATGAAAGCGGTGGAAATGGATTCCATTGACTCTTGGAAAGGTAAAATGCATGTGACTAAGCTACTTTTGAAGTAAAATCTGGAAAAGGCATCTTTTTGTATTTTTGAGTAAGTTGGCAGAATTAATATGCATGTGCTGTAACTGTTTTTGACTGTGCAGAGGTTGATTGGTGAAAGGAAATGGAGTGGGCACTTGCAGGAGGTTGGGAAGGTGAGAAGAGGGCCTAAGGGGTCCCTAGCACCCTTCTAGAGAGTTTCATAGCGATCAAATCTCAAGAAACTGCTCATGTGATCTTCTACAGGAAGTCTGCAGGGGTTCTACAGGATGTTCTATAGGAAGAGACGAAAGAGAATTTTGGAGGGTTGACGGTGGAAAAATGGTGGGAAAGTGGAAATGGAGGATGGATGAAGATGAAAATGGGTCTAAGACCTGGTATATGAAGCTAAGAAGTGATTAAGATGGTTGGATCCATTCAAGGATGGAAGGAGCAAGGTTGCACAAAGATATAGAAATTAGGTCAAGTTGGAAAAGGGTGGTGAATGAAGGAAAGGAATCTTGAATTAGGGGCTAGAACAAGTTGGATGATGGAGGAAGGGTAGGTAGGGATGTATTATAGGTGTTCTACACATTACTTTCCGAAAACTGATCCAAACAAAGACAAAAAAACAAAGATCTATCTACGTTGACCTATTCTACTTTAAAAAAAACCAGAAATATGATGAACAAAAATCTATAGGCAGAAAATCATGCAAGATAAGTATGGAAACTAAGCAAGAACAGATTCTAAACATGCAAGTACAACTAGTATCAACTTTCCTAACTAAAAATCTAACACTAGCAATTGCATTGAAAGGCAAAATCAGTGTTTTTGTGGCAGCAAGTATGCCTTGGTCTCAGCACATGGTCCCAAGGAGGGAGAGATGAGATCAAGGATTTCTTGATGGCCTTTTTGCAGATATTTTCTGTTACCAAACTTTCAAATCAACCTGAAGCATGAAAATCTATCCTAATCATCAAAAAGAACCTAAGTAACAAAGAAAGATTTTAACCTAAATAATAGAAATTATTCTATGAATGTAGCAAAGACACATAAAAGTACACAACGGAGGTACTGGGCACTTGGGTTGGGCCCAACCCCAAGAGCTACAGCCTCCTAAGAAATATTAGAGCTGGTGCAAAGCTGGATTCATCTTTATTGATCCAAAAGATAATAGTTACATCCCAAAAATTGTCTACAAGAGAAAGCTCGAAAATGTGCTGAAATGCAGAGCTAACCTACTGACTAAAATCTAACTAACATTTGCCTAACTTCTGACTAAAAACTGACTAACTAAAATGAGGCCCTAAGCCTTATTATTTATACAAATTGAGGACCCCAACAGCCCTCCTAAACTTTAGGAACTCGGCTGCCAAAACTTGCAGTTAACAACAGTCCTAATTGACTTGCTTGGCTGCCCCTTGTGCTCCAAGTTTTTGATGGAGAATTCGAGGTAAGGTCTCATAAATGAAGGGGACATTTTCCTACAAATCCTCTCCCTTGTTCTTCCACGAATTTGGCTGCCAAGTGCTCATTAAACCTTTGATTTTGTCTCAAAATTGACCAAAAATCTGCATAAAGCACACATTAGAATTTTTGGCATAATGACTAACCCAATTCACTCTATTAGCATAGATATAATTAAATAGATGCAATAAACTAATGAGAATGGTGGATTAAGTTGAATTAGGAGGTTGAATGAGCCCATATAATTACCCATATCTGGGGCTCATCATCACCCCCTACTGAATGTGTTGCTCATCCTCTGAGAAACTAATCTATCTCTTCATTCTTGATGGCTCTAGTGGCCTCCTTATCATCCCAAGTTTTTGAAGTGATCTGCTCATGTGTGCCATAAAATTCTTCCTTTTTGTCCATGTCCTTCCACTGCTCCTCCTATTCTGCTTGTTTGAATTCTTGTGCTTTATCTGGCCTTAAAATACATGGAGGCCTACCTTTTTCTCTTTTATTTTTGTTTTGTAGGTGTGCTTAATGCAACAAGAAAAACTTCTACCTCCTTTGCCAATATCTCAAGTGATTTCTCCTCCTGCTGTTCTTTTTCCTTGCTTCCTGTAGAAATCCCTGTGTCAACTGTTTCTGTGTGTGTTGCTAAGATCTCAGGGTGTGTCTTTTCCTTTTGTTTTTGTGTGCCTACTTTGACTGTGGCAGCCTTCATTTGGGCTTTTTCGGCCTTCTTTGTCCTACTCTACATCCTCATTTCCCTTGGTGTTTTTTCTGTTGTTTCTTCCTCTGTTTTAGGCTTAGCAATCTCACCCATTTCCCTTTTTCCTTCTGTTCTTTCTGTGCTTAAATGTCCTGTGTTCCTTCACCATTGGTTTTCTCACGTTCTTCAGTGTGTTCTCCCCTTATGAATCCTCTTAGCATGGTGAGAGTGCTCTTTTTATGTTTTAATCAGAAAAGGAAATGCTCAGGCAACCAAACAGTCAATCTGAAACAGAGGATAGCTGAATTTGGTTTCCCCTGAACCCAAGAACGAATTTCTCATGTGTCCAATATCAACTAGAAACAATTTGTTTTAAGACTACTGTCACCCAGAACTCAACTGTTTGCTTATGAAAGGAAGAATTTTGTTTTTATAAGCAGAGCACAAGGATCAGGTTCTCTTCTCAGCACACAGACAGATATGCAAATCCAATTTTTTTTTACACATGCACAGGCTGGCCTCCACGGCTGCATATATCTTCCCTACAAGAGAATTTAAAAAGAAAATGTGGAGGAGATTTTTGATGCAGGAAAACTGGGGAAACTCAGTGCAATATGCAAGGAAATGTTTTACTTCCACTACACAAGCAGACTTTTCCTCTAATTTTCCAATCTAATGCCATTCAATTCACCACCTTACACAAACATACCATGCATAGAGGAGTTTTTTAGAGCCTACCTCGTTTTGATCTTAAAATTCACTGAAAATCCTGCGTTTTCTTTTTGCAGGGTTGTTTTCTACCTTTCCTATAGAAGTCTTCCTGTAGACATTGTTCCTGTAGAATGAAACTGTGCTTCCTGTAGAGTCCGCTAAGCGGGAGATTTAAAAAACACAGGCAGAAATCTGGCGGAGGATGACTGGTTAGCTGCTCTGGAAGTGGTAGATGCATACTCTAGTTGAGAACATCATGAAGGCACAGTGAACAAAGAGTGGGGAATGCGTTAACTGAGTTATCTTTTAACTATTGGCATGATTCGTGGTGAGGAGATGAGGTGGTTGGATGTACGTGGCCACATGCAGACTGCAGTGCTGTTATGAAACTCCATGTTTTCTACCTGTTAATCACTTGAAATCATGTGCACTGGAGTTTAGAACATCTGCCACTACCTGTTTTTTTAAATTTCTCGTGAGTTGACTAGACATGTGCGCTAGGTGATCTCCGGATGAGTGCAATCGAACCAACTGAGGATTTCGGGTTAACTGGCCAGCTTTCTGGCTTAATCCAACCATTTCATTCATTCATGAATTTCTTAAATTACATTCATGCAACAGAGGAACAGGTTTAGTCACGTACGTAGAAGTCGAATGCATTTGTTGTGTACTGTTGTGGCCTTTCCTTCTGCTGCATGCCTTTGTTTATGTGGATGCATGCTAGTCTGGTTGTCGATACATGGTTATTTTTCTTGTGTAGGTATCCTCTAGCTGGATCTAAGCTGTAGGAGTCTACTTCCACCTTCAGATTTGCACCCTCATGCTGCTGATGCTGGATTTTTGCAGGACAGCGACTTGTTTTCTCCATAGCTCCCAAACGATAGATCAGATTGAATTGAAACTTTGTGAGCATATTTCTATCATCATAATGCACCTCCCATAGCAAAATTGTACTCAATGGATGCACAAATTTCGAGAAAAACGGAAAATGGCTGAAGGTGACATAGGTCAATTTCTCAGAAACCGTGCACTGGAATTGGCTGAAATTGCTTGGGCAGCTTACTATCACCTATATGCATCTCCCCATGAAACAAGTTTTGAAATGGATGCACGGATATGGAGAAAATGCAAAAATGGCTGAAGGTGATGGAGGCTGATTTCTTGGAAATCATGCACTGGAATTGGCTGAAATTGCTTGGGCATGTTGCCATCATCCCTATACAAATCCCCATAAAACAGTTTTTTAAATGGATGCATGGTTTTGAAGTTAGGGAAAAAACAAATTTCTGCTCTATGTATTTTTGTCAAAGCATTCTGCAGTTTTTGAAAAAATGATCTTGGGTTGTAATGCAAACTTGGGTCTCAGCTGATGAGGAATCTCGATAGAGGGTAATAGGTTTGGTGAGTGAAAATTTGCTGCTTTATTGTCATTAAGGATTTTTTGCTGTAGTATGAAGAAAACAGGATTTATGTGGGTGACTGGGCAGGAATATAAAAAATGAGTGCAATGGAGGTGTACGGATATGGAAAAAGGTGACATATGGTGATGGATGGAAGCAGGGATGTTTACAGGCCTCATGGACAGATTCCTAACCTTCGAGTCCTCTTCTGAGATCAATTTTGGCTTGTTTGCAGGCTCTACAGGATCTTCCTGTAGAAGACACAAAACTTCCTGTAGAAGGTGAAATCTTAGTCCGAATGAGACCAAATCTTAGGAAAGGGTAGTGGTCATGGAGGAATGGATTGTGATGGATGCTTGCAGCCTAGTGCTGACCTCTTTCCTTGTCTTGTATGATCCTCCTAACCAGCAATGTCCTTCCTGCAACCTGCAATTATTCAACAGAAATTAGGTTTATTTTTCTTTTTCTCTTTTCTTCTTTCTTTTTCTCCTTTTTTTTTTGAAAACAACTAGGGCACCTCATGGAGGTTTTCACCCTAATTGCCTACCCTGGGCGCCTCCAAGGAAGGTTTTCACCCAGGGATCTTATTCTTTTTTTTCTTTTCTCTTCTTTCCAACCGATTAACCGCCTCATGGAGTTTTTCAATCAGTAATCCAATCTGAGACGCCTCCGAGGAGGTTTTCACCTTAGATTTTTATTTTCCTCTTATTTTCATTTTTTCTATTCTCCTTTTTATTTTTTCCTACCCTACCCTACTTGAAAAAGAAGTCATTTTCATGTATAAGAATACTTCCAATAAAGCCATGTGCACATCGAGATGATAGACAAAATGATGTGGAGGCTTGAAATGCATGCTTTGACAGGTATCCAGATTTCAAAGACCAAATGATTTGACTTTGAAGGGATCAAGCATAGCTGAGGAAGAGAGTACTGCTGCAACTTAATGACTGTATGGAACCATATCTCAATATAGCTCTGATATCCTTGGTCCTTTTGCTGATCTAGATCATTCTTCATTTCACCTTCTACCATGACCTTCTCATCTTCCTCTTTTTTCTGATTTTTCTCTTGAATACATGGAGGATTTGATGCTAACCATGAGGGAGCTCTCTTGATCTCTAATTCTATTGTCTTCTCTTTATCAAGTGCAGCCCATGGTTCTTTGATCTCCTCTTTTGAATCTTCTTTTGCTGGATGTGGTCCTTCAAAATTGTCAATATAATATTTTTTTTGCAATAATCTTCCTGAGTTATGGTGAATATCATTGAGCTCAAGAGGATTTGTTTGGACATGTTGTACCTCAACTTTTTAATTGGGTTGAGCTACTCTAATGTGCAGGTTTGGAAATGGAGGGAAGGGAAGTTGAGTGGGGGTGTATATTTGAGATGGATGTGGATGGGGTTGTGGTTGGGCAGGTGGTTTCCCACTATATACTTGTTCAACCTGCTTGTTATTTGGGTTCAAGTTCGGTTGAACAGGCATTTGGGGCTGCCTTGGTGAAGCAGGAGGCGATGGTTGCGGTTGAGCAGGTGGTGGAGGAAAAGGAGTGGAAGGAGTGTTGTACTAGGGCCTCCACCCCTGATGAGGTACATTCCACTGAGGCTGTGGCTGAGCATAGGGGTGAAATGGATGAGCAGCTAGTTGGGCATAATATGGAGATGTGAAGGACCAAGGAGGAGGTGTGGACTAGGAAGGATGAGTAGGGGAACCCCAAGAAGGCATGGAAGTGGCTTGATAGGGGTTGTAATAGGTCTGGGACGTCCCATGCATTCCCTACTAGTAAGGTATGGGTCCATGTGGCCTCCTTTGGTTCATATAATAGAGTGGTTTAGTGGCTCCTTTGGCCCTGTGATATGCAGCTTTAATTCTGGGCAAGGAGGGGCACTGATTCGTAGGATGGTCTTTTTCACAGACAAAACACACTTCTATAGAGTGTAAAGGACATTTGTTCCCAGAATGATTTCTAGTGCACCTAGGACAAAAGATGGCCAAAGCCCTCTTGGCTTCCTCTTGCTTCCTTTGGATCTGCAAGGTATCCAGTTGCATGGCAAGAAACTGCCTCACCTCGCTCTTGAAATATTCCATCTGATTTGCAAATTCGTTTTTGGATAAGGTACTGCTCCCAACATTTCTGTTTGTAGCCATTTGCTCCAGAGGAATGTTTTCTTCTTCTTCTCCCTTAGAGTTTCTTCAAATATGTCTTGCTTCCACCTAGGGGTTCTTCTTAATCACATCCATCGAAGAAGAAAGAAGGTTGGCTGTGTGAAGCAGTGGGGGTGTTGTGCAAACATTTTTCTGAATTATCTCTACTCCTACAAGGCATGAGATGAAATATTTTTGGTTGATTTTTGTTTTTTTTTTCTACTTGTACGTGCAAAACTGAAATAGATTGAACTGCAACTAACTAAGATCTATCTTGCTGAAATGAAAATGCAGAATTGAAATGAAAGAAGGAAAGGACTAATCTATGCTGCTGAAATGAAATTGCAGAATTGAAATGCTAGGCTACGCTTGGAGAATTGAAATTGCAGAAATGAAATGCTAAGCTATGCTTGCAGAATTGAAATTGCGGAAATGAAATGCTAAGATATGCTTGCAGAATTGAAATTGCAGAAGGGAAATGCTAATCTATGAAAGCAAGAAATGTCTAATCTACTTTTGAAGAAATGAAATTGCAGAATGGAAATGCTAATCTATGCTTGCAGAATTGAAATGCTAGTCTAGGAAAGCAGGAAATGTCTAATCTAATTTTGTGGAAATGAAATTGCAAAATGGAAATGAAACAACTACTCTACGCTTGCTGAAATAAACTACTGAGCACAAGGTTGTAGTAGAAAATAGAAGAAAAGAAAAAATCACTAATACTCTGACACTTCCCCGAAAACGGCGCCAAAATGATGGTGGGCTCCAGTATTGCAGCAATAATGCTGCAACTCCTAGGGCTCCCTTCTTTACTTTTATCAACCCAGTAGTTCGTAGCAAACTTGGAAGCGATGGTGCTGTATGCACAAGTACTAGCTCTTACTGCAGGCTGTCACTTGATCAGCTGGCACAAGTCCGCTAGGAGCTTAAGCCAACTTCTATGAGCTCTTAGAAGAAGCTTTTAACTATGATGGATGAAAGCTAACTCAAAAGAGGCTAGTCTACTTGCATAAAGAAGCTGAAAGCTGAAAGGAAATGCAAACCCTAGCAAACCCTAGTTTTACCGACTAACCCTACTGGTATGCGAAAAGAGATGAAAGCGGTGGAAATGGATGCCATTGACTCTTGGAAAGGTAAAATGCATGTGAATAAGCTAATTCTGAAGTAAAATCTAGAAAAAGCATCTTTTTGTATTTTTGAGTAAGTTGGCAGAATTATTATGCATGTGTTGTAACTGTTTTTGACTGTGCAGAGGTCAATTGGTGAAAGGAAATGGAGTGGGCGCTTGCAGGAGGTTGGGGAGGTGAGAAGAGGGCCTAAGGGGTCCCTAGCACCCTTCCAGAGAGTTTCAATGTGATCAGATCTCGAGAAACTGCTCACGTGATCTTCTACAGGAAGTCTGCAGGGGTTCTACAGGAAGAGCCGAAAGAGGATTTTGGAGGGTTGACGATGGAAAAATGGTGGGAAAGTGGAAATGGAGGATGGATGAAGATGAAAACGGGTCTAAGACGTGATAGATGAAGCTAAGAAGTGATTAAGATGGTTGGATTCATTCAAGGATGGAAGGAGCAAGGTTGCACAAAGATATGGAAATTAGGTCAAGTTGGAAAAGGGTGGTGAATGAAGGAAAGGAATCTTGAATTAGGGGTTGGAACAGGTTGGATGATGGAGGAAGGGTAGGTAGGGATGTATTACAGGTGTTCCACACATTACTTTCCGAAAACTGATCCAAACAAAGACAAAAAAACAAAGATCTATCTACGTTGACCAAATCTACTTTTTAAAAAACCAGAAATATGATGAAAAGAAATCTATAGGCAAAAAATCATACAAGATAACTATTGCAACTAAGCAAGAACAGATTCTAAACATGCAAGTACAACTAGTATCAACTTTCCTAACTAAAAATATAACACTAGCAATTGCATTGAAACGCAAAATCAGTGTTTTTGTGGCAGCGACTATGCCTTGGTCTCAGCTCATGGTCCCAAGGAGGGGGAGATGAGATCAAGGATTGCTTGATGGCCTTTTTGCAGATCTTTTCTATTACCAAACTTTCAAATCAACCTAAAGCATGAAAAGCTATCTTAATCATCAAAAACAACCTAAGTAACAAAGCAAGATTTTAACCTAAATAACAGAAATTATTCTATGAATGCAGCAAAGACACATAAAAGTACACAAAGGAGGTACTGGGAACTTGGGTTGGGCCCAACCCCAAGAGCTACAGCCTCCTAAGAAATATTAGAGCTGGTGCAAAGCTGGATTCATCTTTATTGATCAAAAAAATAATAGTTACATCCCAAAAACTGTCTACAAGAAAAAGCTCGAAAATGTGCTGAAATGCAAAGCTAACTTACTGACTAAAATATAACTAACATATGCCTAACTTCTGACTAAAAACTGACTAACTGAAATGAGGCCCTAAGCCCTCTTATTTATACAAATTGAGGACCCCATCAACCCTCCTAAACTTTAGGAACTAGGCTGCTAAAACTTGAAGTTAACAGCAGTCCTACTTGACTTGCTTGGCTGCCCCTTGTGCTCCAAGTTTTTGATGGAGAATTCAAGGTAAGGGCTCATAAATGAAGGGGACACTTTCCTACAAATCCTCTCCCTTGTTCTTCCACGAATTTGGCTACCAAGTGCTCATTAAACCTTTGATTTTGTATCAAAATTGACCAAAAATCTACATAAAGCACACATTAGACTTTTTGGCATAATGACTAACCCAATTCACTCTATTAGCATAAATATAATTAAAAACATGAAATAAACTAATGAGAATGGTGGATTAAGTTGAATTAGGAGGTTGAATGAGCCCATATCATTACCCATTTCTAGGGCTCATCAGTTGTCATTGTACATTACATCTGAACAGATTCCTTTGAGCTACCCTGCATCCTATCAACTACCATGTATTCTGTCAAATCTGATATCTCTTCTGTAGATTCATCTAGTTATATATAAGTGAGTTGTTATGCTACAAGTGGGTTTCCATCAAGTACAACACATGCATCATAATGCCAACACTCAAAGATACCCTGATCTGACCATCATTAATGTATGCCCCTAATTATCAAAACGACTGTTTACTATATCCCGCCGCTATAGGTAAAACCTTTGCTATGTGTTTAGTCCAAGAAGAAGATGGGGTTGAACATCTAATCTATTATTTGAGTCACAATCTCAATGATATGGAAGTTAAGTACTCTTACATCGAAAAGCAAGCTTTGGCTACCATTCAAGCTGTACACAGATTTCGCCATTATATCCTGCTTCGAAAGACCAATGTCATTTTGGATTGCAACCCTTTAACATGCATCTTGTCACGTCAATTGTTGGGGGCCAAATATTTGAAATGGATTGTCATTTTGTAGGAATTTGATTTGGAATTCATCAAATCCAAGTCAAAGAAATCTCTAGTTTTTTTCGAGCTTCTTTGTGACATTCCCTTTACCGCCATTGACTCAACAATGGAACCATCAATTCTGGATGTGTCTCTGTTTATGATTTCGTCATCTGACCCTTGGTATGGACACATATTGATCTATCTCCAAACCCAAACTTTCTGACACGATACCTCTCACTCACAACAACGACGTATTCGATATCAAGCCAAATATTATCTGATCATTGGCGATACCCTTTATCATCGCGGTATCCATACAATTTTACGAAGGTGCCTCACACATGAGGAAGACGAGAAAGTTCTGAATGATTGCCATTCTGGTGCTTGTGGTGGACATTTATCTGGTTATGCTACTACACAGAAGATTCTTTGTGCTGGTTACTTCTGGCCAACCATATTTAATGATTGCATTAGTACTGTCAAAAGTTGTCATGCATGCTAGATTTTTGACTGTAAAACTCGATTACCACCTGCGCGACTACATCTTGTCATCGTTGTTGAAACATTTTCAAAATGGGGCATTGATTTCATGACATGTAACCCCCCCTTGGTCGGGGGGCATGGGTATATTATTGTCATTGTTGACTATTTTACAAAATGGATCGAGCCGATGCGTACATTAAACAACTGTGGTGAGACGGCTACTCTTTTTTTCTTCAACCATGTCGTTGCACAGTTTGGTGTACCACAAGCTATAGTTACAGATCATGGTTCTCATTTTCACAACCATATGATGACTGAATTAACTACCAAGTTAGGACTTTCCCATGATATTTCTACTCCTTATTATCCACAAGCTAAATGACAAGTTGAAGCTATCAACAAAATCCTTAGGCAAATACTTCAACAAATGAAAGGAGTTCACAAATGAAACTGGAATTTGATCCTGTAATCAACTTTGTGGGCTTACCGAACCTCGGTGATAAATTCAACTGGATTCACACCTTTTTAATTAGTGTATGGTTTGGAGGCAATCTTTCCCATACAACGTGAAATTTCATTATTAAAACTCACAATTGACCTACTACTTGACACTTCTGATGAAGAAGCACATTTCTTCGAACTCATCCATCTAGATGAAACACATCGTGAAGCCGCATTGGCCAATGAAGCACATAAGAAACGAATTAAGGCGCAATATGACCGAAATGTCAAGCCTCGCATTTTCTTAGAAGGAGACCTAGTCTTGCTTTATGATCAGGAAGCCGATAAATTAGGAGCAAGAAAATTTGAACCATTATGGATGGGCCCCTATATTGTCAAGCATGTTTTGGAAAAAGGTGCTTACGAGTTAGTCGATTATGATGGAATTCCATTGTCACAACCCCAAAACGGGTTGTATCTTAAACATTACTATGCATGATTATGTGTAGTAAAAAACACTGTATATATGCTTTGATTGCGTGTGTGTGTGTGTCACATTGTGACTTTTAGAGTTTTATGTGGTTAAGTAATCCTCTTTGCATTTGTTGCAAATTTCAGAACATTTGGAACCATTTGTTGGTTATGCTGATGGTGCTAGTCATAGTACACAGAACCTATATTCTACAGAATGGGCCATATTCGCTCCAAGTGGCGAGTTAGTGAGTTTTCAAGGGATTTGTATTTTTTGTTCCATGAACAATATAATTGAGTATAACACATTGATCGAACTCCTCTCTGATACCATTTCACTTGGCATTCATCGAATCATCATTAGGCTGGACTCACAACTTGTCGTACTGCAACTTACAAATGTTTATACCGTCCGAAATCCAACTATATATCGTATGTTCCTTAGAGTTCATTTCTTGGAAAGACATTTTGATTAAATTCAATATCAACACATTTCCAGGAACTTTAACACATTGACTGATTCTGTAGTGAACTATGTGTTAAACAGACATTTATGACACATGTAAAAAAAATAAAAAAATCACATCAACAGTTGAATAGGATTGCACATAACCATATAAAAACACTGAAAGTAAAATAAATAGATGTTTAAAGTTTTTACAAAATTTGTGTCCAAGACATGTTGGTCATCTTACCTCAAAACTTAAAATGCATACAGTAAATCATCCTAAGTAGATCTAATGATGCTCATGATAACAGATCACTGCCTAAGCTATCATGTGCAATAGCCTCATCCAACGGCTAGGTACACCAATAGTATGGCATTTTAGCCTCATTAGTAACTCCTCAATCTAGACATCCAGTATACCGAAGGTTAACCCCTCTATATGATCCTGCAACTCCACCAATGTCTCGGTCAAATCCAAATCTTGGAGAACTACTCTTCCGACATTTCTCTGTGCTAGTTCACCTGCCTCTTATTGATGACCCATTAGTCGAATAGTGCCAACATGTGTATGCATGAGAAAATTGTTAGTTTAGTCTTGGAAACATAAAAAAAATACAAAATCATGTAAAAACTTTTAAAAAAATCAAAACATATGGTCAAAACAATATACCTATAGCACCCCATTAAGCACCCACTAGTAATCTCAAATCCGAATCTCCATGAAAATCCATCCCTGCATATGGATGCTCCTCGATGACAATGTTTTGTCGATGGAGCCAACTGAAGAATGGAGGAAATGAGATTGATGACTGACCAGAATTCCTAGCCATCAACTCAACCCATCTCTACATCCATGGATCTCTGGGACTAGTCAAACTCAGTGACACATGTTGAGGTTGCATCAATGGAATTCTCTCTAAGGTAAAAGAAATCAAGATCAAACCATAGCTAAAAATTTTAGTCTTACCACTCTTTATTATGGTCAGTTGCTCTTTCATTGAAGAGAGAACTACCTCAAACCAACTGAATATAATTGGCTCAAGACACTCAAGCGCATACTATATGTATGATCTGTTCGCTAGATGAAGTCTCGCACTACACGCCAACTTTGCAATAGTGAAAAGGATTGTCCGCAAAGGCAAATCATGAACATCCCTTATGTTTATCTTCCCATATTTTCTAGGCTATGTACCTAGCCGACAGAATTGTCGAATGTAGTCCCTCACTGATTCACCCCCATGGGAAAAACTTGAAAGAGAAATGGGGGCACCATGTCTCGACAATCCTGTAAGGAAGTAAATATCATCAATCAATATAGGGAGCACTTTTCCACCTATGTGAAAAGTCTGTTCTGCTAAATCCCATGAATGAACTAAGAACTGCAATATTTCTAATTGTTGCCACATCCCAGACAACCTGAAATATTTGAGTAACCCACAGTCTTTGAAGGCCTCAATAGTACCAGAATCATTTAGGGAAACAATATCCTATTCTTCATGTTCTCTTTCATGCCAAATAATAGTCATTCTGATCCAATCAAAGTCTGAAATGAAACCATAATCTTAGTTAGGATCCATTTCATGCAAAAAACTAGAGAGTTTTTGGGTAAAACAGAAGAAAAAAATTTCTAAACTGTGCCCAGCATAGCCCTGGTCTTGAGACAATGCGCTTCATAGTAGGTACCCTTCTGCTTGACTGCACTGGAACATAGTTTTCGATGTGTTAGGCTACGATGATTCCAGGGTGAGGTATATTTTCGCTAGGGACCCCAAAACCCTAAAAAATTGCCTGAAACTGAAAAAGAGTGACCTTAAATGAAAGAGAAGAGGTAGATCTCCTACATGGTTCTAACCACACGAATAATGATCCACAGAATCTCCCGCAATCAGCTATTGAATTTCGAGGTAAAAAATGGTTCATAGCACAAAACTAAATGGTAAATATCAAATGGTGAAAATGACTTGGTAAATTCTTGTTTTATGGTCATTTCATGTTCATTAAATGAATAAACTATAGTTTTTACCTATTTTTACCAATGAATTAGGTATGTATAATCCGTTTGGTGGTTCTTTGAACAGGTTTACAACTGACATAGTGAATTTGACGTGCATGATCGTGAATTGAATTTTTGACCACAGAGCATACTTTTATCTCTTTTTCAATCTCTGTTAAACATCGAAAAAGGAAAACCCCTGGAGTCCTCTTTAAGCTCTTTTCAAACTCTCAAAATATGAAAATATTTCTGAGCACTTGTAATTTTCAGCTTGTAAATGGATTGGAAATGAAATCTACTCAGTATAAGTTTAACCCTTTTCTGGACTGAGATAGATTACTTACGAAAAAGGAATACATTGATTGAACATGGTTAATAGGTTCTCTCTTGTATTATTTTACAATTTTTCAGACTTGAGAGACAAATTTACAAAAAAGAACTTGTGGAGTTTTCTTTTTGTCCCTTTTCAAACTCTCTAAACATGAAAAGGACCAAGTTCTAATTGTCCTTAAACTCATTAAAACATCAAATAGAGACAAAATTGTCCATCATGACAAGACTGAGTTTCACCTTCGCTAGACTCATTAAAACATCACATAGAGATGGATTCACCTGAAGGGTGGAATTATATTACAAGCATATGTTATCCTCCTCAAGCTTGTTAAAAAATAAAGAGGTATTTGTCAGCAATGACTGGGGAAAATGGGAAAAGGGATAAATCACTTTATGGTAGCAAGTCGCTCTTGAACATGAAACTTTCACTTCATCTCTATGACTATTTGGGTTGGCTTATCAACTTGATGGTTATCATACCTATGGTATATCACACCATCCATCACTTTGGTTTTGGGTCAATGCTTCCAATTCATTCAGTGTCGCCGACATGTTCAAGAGAAGTCACTGAGTAAACTTCATCCTTTGTAATAATCATAAACCTTCATTTTCATGACCACCATTCCCGAACCTTGTGTCATTAGTCACATTCTACCTTCAAAATCATTACACTCGTTTCATGTCATTGATGGGGGATACATCCAGGCCCTCCTGTGACAAGTCGCTTCTTGTCGACATCATAACATTATCTAGCAAGTTGACTTAGAAAGACCCTTCCAGTACCTTGAGGCTTGCATACATCAATGGAAAGTTTCCCGCTTTCGGTGACAGGTTGACATCACAGGCCTTCGACTGAAAGACTTTGTATGGAGTTCGACATCAAAATATCTATTCACACCATGCAAAATGTACTGTAGTGCCTTGAGAATCATTATCATTATCGGTGATTTCTCTCGCATCTGTTAACAAATTACATCATTGGCTAGTAATTAGACGATGTCTTCCCATGTTCAACTTCAGATCACATTTTCACATGGTTAGACTCATACTTGAGCGAATGATTGGACGAGATAGAAGACCCTTGATCTAGTTTCATCCATCCGAGCTGCAATTTCAGGAGAGTACTAAAACATCTATACGATGGCTTTACACAGATGGCCATCCTATCATGGGTCTATATCTGTAGATGACTATCTGATTTATGTACATGTAATGAAATGATTATATGTTGAGTACAGGTATGCCTTCCCTCAGCAATTCATGAAAAATTCAAAGATATCATGATATTATGTATTGTAATCGATGTAGGTCGCCTTCCACTTCAGATCCTCCTCATCACATCATAAAGCATATCACTCGACATTATCATTTTCGAATTCATGCTTTAGGCGGAAACTATTACAGGTCTATTTGGGTACATCACTCCCGACATTCATATCAGTACAATTAGGGCTCATCAAACCCTAATTTAGTTGTTACATGCCCTAGACAAGTCATAAAATTGAATGTTTCCATATATGAAATTTTCCTTGCTTGAAAACCTGCTAAAATGCCTCCTTGGGACACCAGCACAGTCTTGGTCAGGGGTAACTGCGATGTAGAGTAGGTAGGCCCATTCAGGCCTGCACTGCAATGCACACAGGCTCTCTTTCACCTACATTGGGCGACGATGAGAAAAATTCACATTGGATTATGGGAATATTCTCTAATTCTAGAGCATTCTAGAAGGATGCCCAACTCTTATCTCATCCTATGAGGTCGACTTTGGATAGGCTATGGATAGAATGTCCCTCTATCCTCTCATCCCTTTCTCCATGGAGACTAACTCCAATTTTGGAAAGTTGTTCAATGCCCAATTTATGGCATAACCACCTGCATTTCCCTATAAATTGACCACTCATCATAGTGATCAGGAAGCTGGAATTTGAAGATTGTAGAGAAATAATGTTTGTTTGAGATTTGAGTTCATGTCAAGTAATGTTATGTTGCTGGATTGGTGTACTTTTGGTGTGATGAGGATTGGACTGAAGTTGGATGAGTGACACGAGATTGAACCGCATTGGGTGTAACTCTTCCTTCTATAATAATAAAGTTGTTTGTTCATTTTCTCATATTCTTGTTCATATATATGATTATTATGTGTTTCAATGTTCTCAATTTCACTGGTTTATAGTAGATAGATCATGTATGCTTTGATCGTTGTCATTTTCTGTTTCTGTTGACAGGTACCAATTGAGTGAATTTAGTTCGAGTGGGAGCAACAGGAGCAATTCAAAGGAGATCAAGGAAGTGAAAGATCACAAGTAAGTTCCTTCATCTCATCTATCTATTATAAGAAAAGGTTAAACTACTTTCTTTCTGTTGTTCTAAGTGTAACTACCCACTTAGGGAAAATGTGTTTATCCATAGATGCAAATTCAATATAACACAATGACTTCAGTGGTGAGTTCTATAGGGATGCCTTTAACCACAGCAGTGGCATGGGTCCTAGTTAGTGGTATGAGTGAGAGAGAAAATTCTTTCGATACCTTATCATTATATCCCATCATTTTTTCAAAGATACCCATCCAATTTTGTCTTGTGAAGATTTCTACTACACGAGGGTGTTGATGAATTCTCACTGTGCTTGTGGGTTCCCTCTTATTAAATCCCCCTGTCATTTTTCCTTTGATGATTGTGGAGGCTTGTATGGGTTTAATTCCAAATTCTAATGGGTGAGAGATTTTAAATGACAATTCTATATCCAATTCCCCTAGACTACAATCTCCTTAACAAAATATAAGGTTTTTCTATATTTTTTTAACTTGGAAAGTGTGGGAAGGTATAGCTCCTACCTCCTTGTCACTGCTTGATGAAGCCAACCTTTGGTTTTTCTCTTTTAAAATTCTCACTACCAATCCTATATACAAATGTTCTGTATCCTGTATGTTCTCCTATAGGATCCTGTAGGTGCTCCTGCACTGAAAAAACTTCTCACTGTATTTCATATAGACACTTCTTCAGGGGCCGAGCGCAAGCTTGCTTTGATGTATCCCTAAGATTGTGAATGCCTCTTATTCATGGGAATCAATGTTTATTTCCTTATATAGGTGATTTGTGTGGGATGGTGTGCTGGCGACCGAAGTACGAGAACCCACTTTTGAACCGTTGGTCCCACTACCACTTCATCATTTCTCCTCCCTCGTAATCATCTCCCACTTCGATCATCTGTAAGTTAACCACTTTTGTCCTCATCTCCACTTTATCCTAATTTGACTGTTGCCACGTCTGTAGGTAACTAAATGTATTCTCTTCATTGACTGGCCAAAGGTGGCCAAGTTAACCAGCCACCTTTGCTTATAAAACCAACTCTTTCAAAAATCTACATTTTTTATCATGTTATGCTAATGAGAGAGTTTAAGCAAGATGATATACTTGTGGTAAAATGCCTTGATGCTGCTTGTTGGAGAGAGATGTCCTTGTTGTGTATTTGCTACATGTGTTTTCCTCTTCTTTTTTTTGTCCTCCTTTGATGTTTTTTTCTTTGATGTGCAGGTACTAGATGGTGATGTTGTTGATCCTACTCCTACTGTTAAGCTCTAGAGGAGCTTCCTTGACATTAGGATCTCCATGCTGAACCTGACTACAACCTGTGAATTTTTTTTTTTGTGGGATAGCTTGCTACAACATTTCCTACAGGAAACCTACAGGATGTCCTATAGTTTCCTCTACCCTAAATTTGTATTCATTCCTTCACTTCTGGAACATGATGATTGTTGTCATGGGTAGAGAAGGGGTCTAGTGATTGATAGGTGAGAGTTCTAGTCTTCACGTGTTATCCCCTTGTCCTCTGTTCTTATCCTCTCTTTTTTTTCTTTTTTTTGAAAACTATAATCTTTTAAAACTGACTTATTGGATGAATGCACGGGTAATCATGGTGGAGAGAGGCATTGTGATGAGGTGGTGGAGTCAAATTTTATTTACTTTGACACAATCGGGTCATCCCCTTGCTCTAGGTTTACGTTCCTTGGGATTCCCAAGCCACTGTAATTCATACAAGATCATCCTGTAGGTTTTCTAGGAATCTTGTAGGTTTACAGGGAATCCTGTAGAAAACATAGAACCCTTGCAAACTGAGCTAGATGAGTGCACAAATGGAGGGAATTATGGGATTATGAAGAATATGGAATGGAGGAATGCAAACATAAACTGTATAGGTCCTTTTTCTCCTCTCTTATTGCTCTGATCCTCCTCCTGTTGACCTGCCAACAACATTTTCAAAGTTTTTCTTTTCTCTTTTTTTTTTATATACTTATTTTGTTTTTTGTTTTTTTTTAAACATCTAGTTTGCCTCCAAGAGGTTTTTATCCTAGTTGTTTTCTCTAGGTGCTTCAAAAGAGGTTTTCACCCAGAGATCTTTCTATATCTTATTTTTTTGTTTTGACACCATTGGGCTGCCTCAAGAGGTTTTCAACCCAACAATGGGACTCAGGTGCCTCATGTATGTTTTCACCTGAGTCTTTTTATTTATTTATTTATTTCTTTTTTTTCTTTTTCTTTTTTTTCAGTGACTTGATGGGGTAGGAGCTGAGACTTTCTCCACTACCATCAATGACTATCTTGTTGATGACATTAATGAATTCTTGCTTTGACAAGGGCTTCTTGTAGACCTTCAATCTATGTCCATCGACAAGTAAAGCAATAGCCTCTACATCAATGGTTCTTATTTGCACTAAACCATTATCATGACATTTTTCTATGACATAAGTACCTAACCATCTAGTCCTTAACTTGCATTTAAAATCCTTGTATCTAGAATCATAGAACAAAGCCCAATCACCTTCTTTAAATTGCTTGTCCTTTATGTTCTTGTCATGCCATATCTTCCTTTGAACTTGAGTCACCTCTGTGTGCAGGAGGTCCTGCATTCTAAACTCATCTAATCCATTTAGATGGAGCAATCTCTCGTTTTGTGCCCTAGTGAGATCTAGATCTAGTTGTGTTGCAATTCTTAATGTGTTGTACTCAAATTCAATGAACAACAAGGCCTTCTTCCCATAGACCAACTCATAACGAGTGAATCCAGTGGTGGTATTCTAGGTGGTATTGTAGGCCCAAGTGGCCTGAACTAATCTATCTGCCTAGTCTTTTATGTTGTTGGTAATCACTTTGGTTAGAATTCCATCCAACACTCTATTGGTCACCTCCACTTGCCCATTAGCTTGTGGGTGGTAAGGAGTGGATCTTCTATGCTTGATCTTGTGCTGGCTTAACAAATTTTCAATCATGTGAGATGTAAACTGACTACCTTGATCATTGACTAGTTCTCTAGGGTACCCAAACTTATAAAATACATTTTATCTTAAGAACTCAACCACTTTCTCCTTTGTTGATGCTTTGATAGCCTTGGTTTCAGCCCACTTGGTTAGATAGTCAGTAAACACAATGATGTACTGCATTTTCTTGGATGGTGGGTCAATGGATCCAATGAAATCCATGCCCACTTGTCAAATGGCTCGAAAGTCACTTGAGGTTGCATTGGCATTTCATCCCTTGAGGTAGGTTTTCCCATCTTTTGGCACCGATCACACTGACTAGTATACCACCTAACATTCTGGGTGAGAGTGGGCCAATAATAACCAGCTTGTAGCACTTTGAATGTTGTCTCTTGGTTGCAAAGTGACCTCCACAAGTCCCATCATGACAGGTCAGAAGGATGTCAAAGACTCCCTCCTCCCTGACGCATCTTCTCATAAATTGATCTCAGCCTAGTTTGAAGAGGTTTCCCCCAATCCAAGTGAATGGGGTGCTCTTCCTCACAATCTTGCTTTTATCTTTGGTGGAAATGTTCGGTGGAAACTGTGCAGACACTAAGTAGTTTTCTATGTCAGCAAACCATGGAGAGAGAACTAAAATGGCAAATAGAGAACTAAAATGGCAAATAAGTGTTCATCTGGTAGCTAAACATCAACCATTCCTTCCTCCCCTGTAGGAAAAGTTAACCTAGATAAAAAAAAATTGCAACAACATTCTCCTTGCTAGGCTTATCAATAATATCTAGATCAAATTGTTGTAATAAAACTAACCATCTAATAATCCAGGCATTTACATCAGTTTTATTCATCAAGTATTTAATTGCAGCACAGTCAGTATGTACAAATGTTTGGTAACCTATAATGTAATGCCTAAATTTGTTCAATGAATGCACAACAACTAGGAGCTCCTTCTCAGTCACAGTATAGTTCAGTTCAACCTTTAACAAATTCTTAATGATGAAGAAAATGGGATAAGGTAACATGTCATCCATCTAGCCTAGAGCTACTGCTATGGCTGTGTGGGAGGCATCAACATGTATATGGAAAGGAAGGGCCCAATTTGGGCCTTAGAGAGTAGGTGCAGTGGTAAACTTGTCCTTCAGGGTGTCCAGCACCTCTTGACAACTTTCTGACCATACAAATTCATATTCTTTGGCCAGTAACCCAAATAAAGTGAATCTAACTTGATAAATTCTTTTATAAATATCCGATAATATCTAGCTAAACCTAGAAAACTTCTGACATCCCTTTGTTTTTCGGAGGTGGGACCCTTTGCATGATGGTCATCTTATTTGAGTCCACCTACAGTCCTTTCTGGGATATTGAATGACCTATAACAGTCCCTGCAATCATCAACAACTCACATTTTTCAAGACTAAGGAACAATTTAATTTCACTGCATTTGTTCAACACCTTACCCAAGTTGGATAGAGTCTACTGGAAATCATACCCATAGGGTGTAAAATCATCCATATAAATTTCTACTGCATCATGGACTAGCTCGGAAAAGATACTCAAGACTGCCCTTTGGAAAGTGGCAAGGGCATTGCATAGGCCAAAAGGAAGGACCCTATAAGCGAAAGTACCCTAAGGAAAAGTGAAGGTGGTTTTATCCTGGTATTCTAGGCTAATTTGGATTTGATTGTACCCTCTGAACACATCTAGGAAAGAGAAAAACTTCTTCAGTGCCAAGCCATCTAGCACTTAGTCAATGAAAGGTAGAGGGAAATGGTCCTTCTTTATTGCTTTGTTTAACTCTCTATAATTGACACAAATCCTCCACTTCCCATTTTTATTTGGAACCAACACCAAAGGAGAAACCCACTCACTGTTTGAGATAGGGTAAATGATTCCTACATCCAACAACTTTGGCATTTCATCTTTGACTATATCTTTAAGAGCTGGATTCATTCTCCTTTGGGGTTTTCAGACTGTTTTGTAACCTTCTTTGATATAAATGTGGTGAGTACATACCAAGGGGTGCACTCCCTTCATCTCCTTGTAACTCCAAGCAAAGGTACCCAGATGTTCCCTTAACATATTGCACAACTTTTCTTCTTGGTGTACAGAAAGAGAGGGGTTGATTTTCAAAGTTCTTTCAGGGCCAAATTATATGGTTTTGACATGGGTGGGGTTTGAATCAACTAAGCATAGATCAATCTAATGATTTCTCTTGATTTCCTTTACTACTTGTTCTAAGGACAAGGTGTTGGGAGTTGGACTTTGGAGTATGTGTTCAATCAAATCATCTTCATCTGGTTTTCCTCCTCCCATGGATGTTTCTAAGGTATAGAGTTGGGCTGAGTAGACTTCATCTTCTTCCTCCTCCTCTAGCCATAAAGGTAAGTCATGTTCTAGAGATCGCTGAGAAGGAGGGTACAAGACTAACTGCTTGAACAGATGCCCATTTTTTATAGTCATATTTCCAGACCTGCAGCTAATGTATGCATCGAAAATGGCTAACCAAGACCTCCCGAGTATGAGAGGATAACCAGTCAGCTTAGCCTTATGCTGGAGAACTAGGAAGTCTGCAGGGTACTCCCAAGAGTCAATGGAGACCATCACATACTCAACAATCCCCTCAGGTGTCACTGTGGAATGGTCTACAAGTTGCAAGACTGTTGTGGTCTTTCTTAATGACCCCTGGAGATTGAGCTTGAGCATGGTGTCCTTAGTCATTACATTAATGGCAACCCTAAGATCAATCAAGGTGTGTGGGACAATGGTGTCATTGATTTTCACATCTACTACAAGGCTTCTAGGTTCCAAATACTTTGTGAGAATTACCTTCCCCAGTGTTAAGTCAGACAACTATCCAATGACATTAATGGTAGGAGTGTCTCTTTTTTGCCTCCTTAGATGTTTGAAACACTTCTCTTTAATCAACTTGTTGTAAATAGGTACATCCTCGATGGCTTGGAGAAGTGGAATTTTGACACATAGGTTTTTCAATTCACCCAAGTGTTCATTCTCTTCTGGGTTAGGATGGACTGGATGAGTTAATCGTTTAGGAAAGGGTGGTGGATTCACTCTAGGTATGCTTTCCTCTCTTCCCTCCTCACTCTCCCTAGGTGGAGGTGGAGGTTGGTTGTCTGGGAGTACTCTCCCATATCTTAGGTTGATTTCCTAAATCTCCACAGCGTAATCAGGGTAGGATGTTTCTCCATTGTAGACTTGTTGTTCTTGTCTGTTGTTTGGGTTCGGATTTGGCTGGGCAGGAATCTGAGGTTGTTTAGTTGGAGTCGGGTGTAAAAGTTGTGGTTGAGTAGGTCGTGAAGGAAATAAAGCTGGAGCATTGTTGTATGGGGGCCTCAACCCCTGGGGTGGTGCATTCCACTAAGGCTGTGGTAGAGTATATGGCTAAAATGGCAAGCTGGTCAGCTGGGAATGGTAGTGAGGTGCAAAATATTAAGGAGGAGGTATAGACTAGGAGCGATGAGCAGGGGGGCCCCAATAGGGAATGGATGTGTTCTGGTTAGGATTGTAATATGCATGGGATGACCCTTGCATGCCCTGGTGGTATGGCCAAGCCCATGAGGTCTCCTTTGATTTATGTAGCAGAGCTATTCAATCTCCCCTTTAGTTCCCTGATACACAGCTTTTAGTCCAGGTAGAGAAGGGCACTTATCTGTGGAGTGGTTTTCTTCACAGACCGAGCATATTTCAATCAGATTTAATGGACATTCATTCCTAGGGTGCCTCCTTGTGCATCTAGGGCAGAAAATGGCTAATGCTCTCTTTGCTTCCTCTTTCTTTCTCTTGATGTGCATAGTGTCCATCTATAGGGAAAGGGTTTGCAACATTTTAATCTTGAAATCTTCCAACATATTTCCAATTCCACCTTTAATGGATGTGTTGGAAGAGGATGGGCTTGCTATTGGTTGACTACCCCTACCCTTTTTACTAGCCTCCCTAGAATGATTCCTAAAGACAATCTTGATATCTTCATAGGGTAGCTAGTAGATGTCCCCTCCTGCTAGCAGGTTTAGGGTATCCAGAAGATCTTCCCTTACCCCTCTGAGTAGGACTAACTTCAGTGACTCAAGATCAAGTGTGCACCTGACCCTTTTGTAGCTAAGCTAGAATCTTTCTTCATAATCCTCTAGGGATTCATCATGCCCTAAGGTCATCCTAAAAATTTCTTCTTTAGTGTCTTTGGACCTATAGTAGTCTCGATACTTGTTGTTGAAGGCTTGCTGCATCTGAGCCCAGGTTGTGATGTTATCCCCAGGTAAACCCATGAACCAACGCAGAGCTGCATCCTTGAGAGTGGATGGGAATAGTTTCAACTTCTTCTCATCAGTGGTGTAATCATAAGTTCTGCATATGACAACAAAATCAAACAATCAAGTGTCTAGATCTTCTGAGGTCAGGCCATGGAAATGAGGAAGAGTAGAGGGGCTTATTTTTTTCATCTTGGTATCCCCATTGGTTTCTCTGATGGGAAAGGCACCCTCAATTCTTTCTCTATCTCCTCTATCATTTCTATTCTCAATTAGTAGGTCAGTTGGAATGGGTTCTTCTTCTTCTTCTCCCCATGTAGGCTCTTCAAATATCTCTCATTGTTCACCTAAGGGGTCCTCCAATTCACAGCCACTGAAGAAGAGAGAAGGTTGGCTATTTGACGTGGTGGGGGTATTTGGTAGAAATTTTCCTAAATTATCCCTATTCCTATGAGACATGAAATAAGTGTTTTTGTTTTTTTTTGTGTTTTTTCCAGCTTTGAGACTAATTGCAGAATTGAAATCACAAACTGAATGGAAGCTAACTGCTTGAATGAAATCTCACTTGTATAATGGAAAATAAAGCAAACTAAATTACAATTACTTTTGCAAAAATGAAGCTAATAGAAAAATGTCAGAGATAAGAAATGGAAGAAAGAAAGAAGAAACCATATCTTACTCAAACACCTCCCTGACAACGGTGCCAAAAAGTGATGAGCACCAGTGTTGCAGCAAGAATGCTACAACTCCTGGGGATACCAACTTTACTTTATCAACATAGGGTTCATACAAACTTGGAGGTGATAGTGTTGTATACACAAGTAGATGCAATGGGTCTTCTCTTTTACACTGCTAAGTTGGCAATAGACCACTATGGTTTCTCAAACTAGCCTTCTATTGATGCAGAAGAAGCTTGATTACCAATGAGGAAAAAGGGAAATTTACACTAAATGAACTCTTGTCTACTGTATTAAGGAAAATACTGAAATCAAATGCTTAAACACACCATTCATCTAACTAACTGCTAAGAGGCTTTACTTCAAAATAATGCGAAGTTAACATGTGTGTGATCCTACTTTCCTAGGCATGCAATTTGAAACATCCAAACATTCTACTGTTGCACATTTAAATGAACAAAATAACTCTCTTTCCTTTTTGTCTTTTTGTGTGAAAATGTGAATGCTAATTTCTCTTGGTGATGTGGCAGGTGGATTAGGGATGATGGTGAATAGTCAGATGGCTTGGGAGGCAAGTAGGTGTCTTCTCCTATATTCCTAGGTTCTTTTTCCACAATTTAGCCTCAAGACAGGCCACTGCAGGTCAACCTACAGGATGTCCTAATGCCTCCTACACGATGTCCTAATGCTCCTACAAGATCCCTTGTATTCCTACAAGATAAAACCGGGAGTAAGAGAAGGGATTTGAAAGGTGGTTTAAGGATTAAGGAAGGTGAATGGTGGGAGAAATGAGGAAAGGGAGTGCCTAGGACTCCTTCAGAGCTCAAAACAGATTTTGTGTGATCTGAATTTGAAACTACTTGAAATTTGTTTGCAAGGTATTCAATTCAGAAATAAACATGTTTAAAAGACTTCCATGTCTTGCAGAAAGGAAACACATGAAATTTTCAGCTGTTTATGACCCATCTAAGCATAGCAGAATTATTTCCTTTTACTGTTTAACACATTAAAACGAATTTGTTCTACAAAATAAACCAACCACAGATGCAAAAGAAGTTTATAAAGCAGTTCACCCCTCCTGGGCTACGTCTGCTGGGTCCAAAGCCCCCAAATGGGCTTGTCCTTGTTTTTATAAAATGCTCAAATTGAAAATACAGCTGAATAGAAGCATCTACAGGAGAAATAGATGGTAGAAATGGATTCATAACACTTGAATCCTTCAGTATTGACTATTGGATCACCTCCAATGGATACCTGCAACCCTGTACAGTCTTCCCAATACCGGCCCCTGGTGGCTCCTAGAACTTTCACGGCTTTAAAACGTATGAAAATGACCTCTGATGGCTGTAAGACCTGCACCAATGGCTTCAAAAGGTCGAAAATACCCAAAATAAAAAAAAAAAAATTCGTCCAAAACCGATTTTTCTAGCCAAAGTTATGGCCATTTACTCCTGACTGCCAGTTTGGCCTAACAAAACCCCAGTGACATTTAGTGATGGCCAGTTAAGCCCGCCAAATATGGCGGGACCGCCAAATTTGGCGCTCCGCCAAATAATCCGCCAGCTGTAACTGCAGTTCATAAATGCGCATGTGACCACAAATTTCGGTTGGCGGTTAACCTTGGATTTCGCGCCAGGCGGTTTAGTTTCTAAGCCCACGGTTCTGGGGCCATGGTCACATGAGAGGGCAGAGCTGGCCCTTAGGGGCTGGCCCCCTTTGTTTTCCCACCAAACATAGTTTTCAATTCAAATATAATTTCTTTGCAATACATTTCACGTCCGGCTGCCATGGTGTAATGGTAAGGCGTTGGGCTGGCGCAAAGGAGGTCGCGTGTTCAAATCTTGCCGATGCCAGAACCATTTTGCATTGTGCCCCAACAAAAGGTTTGCTGACGTCATCTGGGGCCACGTGGCAGCCTTTGATTGGTGGCTGAAAAAGAAATATTCCCTGGAATATTCCAAGGAATATTCTGGAATATTCCAAGGAATATTCTGCGGAATATTCCTTTTTTAATTTTTTTTTTAAAATTCAAATTTTCTAATGTTTTGGGAAAAATATTCTTTTGGCCATATCTTCCTCATACGACGACCGTTTTTCGAACCGTTTGCGGCGCCGGAATCGGGAGGACGAGCACTTTCCAGTCGTTCAGCTTTGAACCAGTTCTGAGCACTTTAAATTTTGAGCATTTTTACGACACTTAGGACATGAGCACCTTATCATTGTGAGATGGTTGGATTTGCTCAACAAGCTTGGAGAAGTATTCTTATGGAATGATGAGTTTGGTGAAGGACTTAGTGGAAAAAGTGATAATCATAGATGGATGATGCTAGGATGGGATTGTTGGTCATGAAATCCCTTTGCACTATTGAAACTCCTACACTACATCAATCACTGACATTTATTCATGAATCATGTAAACAAGAAAGATTTTCAATGAACTAAGAAAACATAATTTCATGAGCTAGCTACCTATTTCATGCATGGGAAAACTTGCAGAATAATGTGAAACCCTTAGGATATCTAGTGCAAGGCTGAAGATATCAGAAATGACAATTAAATCCTACTCTTAGAACTAGTAAAATGCTAGCCTAAGTAACAGAAAACCCTAAATTCCATAAGAAATTAGAATTCTGTCTTTTTGGGGCTGCATAGGAGTTCTTTCCTCAAACCATTGTCCCTGAAGGGAGGAGTGAGGCCAAATCTACCTACTATCATCTTTTTGATATTCCTTTATCTTCCTAAGCTAATGCTGAAGCAATGCACAAATGGAAGAAAATTACTTAAATCCACAACCACTTGCAATGAAATGATGCCAAAGACAATTCAACCATTAATCTATGAAATCAACTAAGCATACAAATACAAGAAGAGGATCCTTTGCTGCTAGGTTTGGGCCATAACCCAAGAGCTTCAGCCCTCTAAGTCAACTCAGTGTTGGATCAAGGAAATGCTCATTCTCATTATTAAATCAGAAAATTACATAACAATGTATTCCACAAGTCTTGAACTCGAAAAAATTTTAGTTCTTTTACATCAAAAATTCGAATCCTAATGAGGCTCTAGGCCTCCTTATTTATACAATTGAAGTCTCCAACAACTTCCTTAAATCCAGGGAGTCTCAACTCCCAGACTCAAGATGAACTGGCTCTTTAACTGTCACTGGCTCGGCTGCCTTTTGATCTTCATGGCTCGACTGCTTGCAACTACGATCTAGTGTGATTTGATGGAGGAATATTTGAATGAGTGAGGAGTAAATGAGGAGGATCTATCTCCTACAATCTCTCCTACTTGTCTCATTCGAGTTTTTTCCCTTAATTAGCCAAAATTTCCATGATTTGCTCTCAAAACCCTACAACCAATGCACATTAGTCCACTAGGCATAACATCTCACTTTTACTCATCCCATTAAACAAAATATAATCAAAATATGTAAGCAATTATGAGAAGAGTTGATTTAAATAAGCTAGGAGGTGTATTAAGGTCCATATAATTACCCAATGATGAGTCTCATCAACTAGCTCGGGCAATGGTAGCTTATCTCTAAGAAGCGATGTGGTGGCTACACGCCTCTGAACTAAGTTACAATGAGGCTCAAGGGCCTTTTTATTATTGAACAATAAGAGAAAACCCTAAACAACCAAAACCATAACCCAAGGAGATGTAACACCAAGAGTTTATTGGCCCCGTTGGGGTTAGTTGGGCAGCCAACTTCCTCGGGTTTTAACTTTGTCATATTATCTCCGTTTGACGCGCATGATACCTCAATGGAAAGATATCTCTGAGGACTACAACTGAAAATGTGATTTCAATGAGATCTCTTAGAGGAATATTTTCAAAAAACATTGTTTAGGGCCTCAAAATGACTCTAGAAGTTCAGGACCCAAAAAACTGCCAAAAATAGTAAACTGTGCTACAATTAAGGAAACTGAAAAACTAAAAGAAACAATGGTGGGGGCCTACGTGGAATAGGCGGGTGGCCACAAATATCCACTTGGATCATTGAATGACTAGTGTCACCTATATAAGGCTTCGCATAGGAACACAAAATCATGTAAATGCCTTTAGCGTTAGATGGATAAATCTATTCTTTAATTTATGTGAGGCAAGACCATATAAATTTGAGTGACTTAAAGGTCATATAGATTTTGTTCTTATTAAGAATATGGGCCAACTTGGAAGAGGTTCCTTGAATGAAAGGAAGATGAACAATGACAATAGGATTGTTGGCAATAAAATTTCTGATTATCACCATAAAAAGTTTAGAGAAGTCATTGATATAGAGAAATGAGCTGCCAACAATCTTAGTAGAGATGTTGGCTAGAAAATGAGTAAAAAATGGATTCGTACTCTCTCCTCTAGACACCCTTCTTAAATTAATTTTTTTTCTAGTTAATTTTTTCTATTTTTTATTTATCTTTTTCCATCTATTTCTATTTATTCCGTTTTTGTTTTCTTTATTTTATTTATATCAATGTTACTGACTTTCAACCTTAAATTTATCATTAGCCTTAATTTATTTCCCCGGGCTTAAAATTTTATTTATTTTTATCTTATCTTATTTGTTTATTTATTTAATATCTTTTATAGGGTCACATATTTAGTCCAACCATTATATTTAGGTTTTTTTTTCTTTATCTTAATTTATACTTATTTAAATGGGCTTAAAATTTTAGTTATTTTTATCTTATCTTATTTGTTTATTTATTTAATATCTTTTATAGGGTCACATATTTAGTCTCCGGCCGTGGTTGACCATTATATTTAGGTTCCTTTTTCTTTATCTTAATTTGTATTTATTAATAATTTTTAAATTTTGGCCCATATTAACTCAATTTTGTTTTAACTTATTTATATATTTATTAATATTTAATCTTTATTTGTATTTTGACCTTTGTAATGCTTTAATTTTTCCATGCAAGAATAATATTATATTTTTAACATTTTTATTAGGACTATGATAATAGTATACTTTTTATTTTACATATTTATTTTACTTAATTTATTTAATATCTTTCATTATCTTTTTGAGAAATTTTTTGTTCAATATTCTTAGATTTCTCTCATCTCAATTTATATTTAATATATTTTTATTCATTGATAAAATAATGTTTATCTAAATATTAGCTATAAATATTTATCAATAATTATGATTTGAACATTATTTCTATTTATTATTATTGATGTTTTTTTTAATATTATTTTACTATTATTTGTATGGATTATTATTGAATTTCTTTTATTGTAGCTTATTATATTATTATATATAAATATTTTATTATTTTTGTCAAATTTTGACTTTTTACCTTATATTTAAATATTTTATTAAATTTATCATTTTTTTTTGTTAAATAATGATTTTCTATGACTTTTGACCTAATCTTTTGGTTTTTAGACTCCTCCCTCATTTTTTACACTCATGTCGGATGAATTATCTTCACATTTTTTTCCTAATGATGAACCACATTGGTTGGTTCAAAACGTGTTGGCAATCAATACTTTCATGTAATATACCTGAAAGACGAATATCTAAATAATTCTATTCACAAAAGCCTCCATTCAAAAATGTAATCAATTAACATATAAGTATTAATAATGGCTTTTAGGGTTAACATGGGGATTATATAGGGCTTAACATTCTTATATATGATTTCATAATCATATCCCAACATCTTGGTGAACCATTTGTGTTACTATGGTGATTACAATTGTTCGTGGAAGTACTTTAGACTATGATGGTTAGTCTTGATCTAAAAATCAATCCCTATGAGATATGGTCACCAAGTCTCCATTTCCTAAGAATAACCATCATTTCCTTTTCATATGTTGATTTCCAAACTTGAAGTCAAGCAATTTTTTACTAGTGAATGTGAATGGGAATCTTACTTGTATCAATGTCACTCCTAGACCTCTTCTGGAGGCATCACATTCCAAGAAAAAAATATTATTAAATCTAGGAACTACTGGCACTAGAATAGTAGATGTAGTTTCCTTTAAAGCTATGAATGCGTATGTTTCTTCTTCACTACAGGTAAGTGAATTATTTTTTAGTGAAGTTAGGGGAGTTGCAATTTCAACATAATTTAAAAAAAATATGAGTGTATCTTGTAAGTCCTAACAATCTCCTCAAGCTCTTGAGTGTTTTAGGGCATGGCCAATATTACATAGCCTTAAATTTCTTGGGATCAACTTGTACTCCCTCCCAACTTAAAATTTGACTAAAATATTCGACTTCAAAAGTCCAAAAAACACATTCATGGCACCTCACAAATAATTGGTTCTTTCTAAGAGCTACAAGGACTTATTAACATGCTCTATATGGGATTCCCATTTTTTACTATAGATCAAGATATCTTCAAATAAGAAAAAAACACATTTTTATAGGAAACCTTTGAAAATATTTTTCAAGAGGCTACATAATGGGGATGGTTCATTACAAAGAACAAAAGGAATCACTAGAAACTCATAATGAACTTTGTGTGTTTTGAAATTTTTCTTTGAGTTGGTTTCCTCTTTCATCTTGATTTGGTGGTAGCTTAAACGTAGATCAAGCTTAGTGAAATATTTTCTCTGTGAAGTTCATCCATGATATTTTCATTAACTAATCTAGGAAATTTGTCCTTTATTTTCAACTTATTATGATCCCTAAAATCAACACACATCTACTAGGTGCCTTCCTTGTTTAACACCATGACTATCAATGATGAAAAAGTGATTATTTTGGGATGTTTTACCCCTACCTCCAATAGTTCCCAAATGATATTTTATATTTCATTGAAGCAAAAGGGAGTTTATAAGGAAACAAATTTTGTGGTTTACTTCTTAGAATCAGGGGAACTCCATGTTCGTGCTCTTCTTGAGGAGTTAAACCCTTTCATGTCTCAAGGACTTGATGATGTTTGTTAAGGACTAGTTGCAAACCTACATGGATTTTTTGTGTTGTATCATTAATGACCTATGACGGTGTATTTATATTTTTTCATTCAGTTAAAGGTTTTGGGGTACATTGTATATTAATCTTGTCAAACCAAGGTCGGTATACTTGTGAGGAAGTTCGTGCAGTATGCACATGAATTGAGTTTTTCACCTTCTCCTAAATGGACTGAGTCTATTAAGAAATAAAATTTATGGGAACATATTTTAGATGGAAGGATTTTCCAAAGGATGGCCCACAACTTAACTAGATGGAAACTCATGCACCCAACTCTTATTCTTGGGTGGTTATATCTATGTCACTAGGTAGGATTGAATCCTAGCAATTCTAGAACATATTGATTCTATAGTATATGTTTACCATATTTCAAAGCAAGTTGACTTTATTGCAATTAGCCACATGTATTCATCCCCAACAATTAAATGTCAAGGAAATGGGCCCTAGTACTATTAACCAATATATTCACAAATCCACACCATTCATTTACTGTGATATTGACTACTTCGAAATAAAGTAGATTTAAATTAACTCAGCATAAAAATATTAAAATAACAGGTAACCACTGAAAAAAAATGTTGTTGTACATGAAGAAAAAAAAACAAATTATTATCACATGACTGAATGTTGAGTCGAACCCTCTCCAAAGTCGGCATGCACCTTATATTCTAACAAACTATTAGCATGGGTTCAAACACATCCAAATTAATCATAATAGAAAATCAAAACATAATCACAATGCTCAAATAAATTTCACAACACTCACACAACTTTTATATTTGTGTTAAAACGGATAATAGAGACGATGAAAAAGTCTTTACTTTTTAGGATCCCATTGCTTCCCAAAAACATACAAATACATAATTTGAAGGTAATTATTGTTTTAATGTATGGTAGAATAATAATGTTGAATGGTGTTAAAAGTAAGAAAAGAAAAAAAATAGTTATAGTAGGGACAAAAAAAACTACAACAGTTCAAGTAACCATGGGGATTAATGCCCCCTATTATTCTATGCTGACCATACAAGACAATGGTGTAGCTACGAACGTTTCTTCCTAAACTATCCAAATCCCTATTCAATTCTAAGATATCTATGTTTTTCTGGGCATTGGATATCACCATATGGGTGTTGTATAAACTCCTTACTATTTTATCATTATTGTGGTGGATATTCATATTGGAAGTTGGCTTTTTGGCCCTGGAAATAAGGCACTCATATCTTTCATCATTTGAAAGAATGACCCTCATGGAATTCAAGGGTTCCAACCACAAAATTGCTAGCATGCCCCTGCACCTTTATACTTGTATTGGCGCCTTTTTACTTTAAGCTACATGTGGACTGTGTGTTAGCACCGTTAAGGTGGACAATTATACTTTAAGCTACAGGTGCACAAAATGCTAATAACATTCCATTTATGAATGGGTAAATACAGTAGCAAGAAGTAAAGCTTAGAAAAAGGTGTCAATAGAGATAAGAAGGGAGTATTTCTTGGATTAGGAGAAAAAAATTAGAAGGGTATAGGGTAGCTCAAATATTTTACTCAATATATTTCCTTTAAATCCATACTACATAAAATAATTCAACGAAATGTTATAGAGAGAACTTAAATAATAAGAGGAAATATATCGTCCCCATGCTTTGTCAGACGTGGCTCGAGCATAACCATATTGTAAGTACCTTTATGATTTTCCAATCATCTTGAAAATATTTTTCATGTCTTAATTAAGTGCCCCATAAAGATATCAAGAAAGGTAGCTAGAACAAAAATTTACTATCTCTCTTTTCTCTTTCAAAATATACTATTTGATTCCCCAGTTTTTGGCCCACGTTTTCCCAATTATTCCTTCCAAGAAGGTTTTCAAAGTTGGGGAGTTTCCTTTCTCCTCGTGATATTGGCTAGAGACTAGTTTTTTGATATCACTATGTTAGAAGCACCTGAAACCATGTTTTCACTACTAGATTTTATTTTTTTTCACAAAAAAGGAAGGATTAGGTGGTTGTCGAATCGGGTGAGTGAACTACCCTATCCACAACCTTTATATGGATTCGCTAATAAGAGTTTGGATAAATACCTCTTTAGATTGAGGCTTTTGATATAGCTTTAGTCACTTCTTATTTTCCATTAACTAGGTCCGGATATCATCAATAGTGTGTAACTTAATGGAACAATTACCATACACTATGTCGACTTCATATGACCCAAGACATATACTATAAAATTTACCCTTAAAATCTTTATAACTTGAATCAAATGGGAGATACGAATATAATTATTTAAATTTTTTATTTTTCACAAATGCCTCATGTGACTTTTCTCATTGCTATTTGTTGTAGTGTTTTCTTCTCAAAGATGTACAAAAAGAACCCACTTAATATTTTGGATGAGAAACAATCTCAACAATATAAATGGCTGCTAAACATTATAGATTTGTAGAAACTGATAGAAACAAAACCTACCAAAGTCCGATCTATGCCACAATCATAGTTAAACAACAAAAAGAAAGAGTAATAACTCCAATCATCCAATGTAAACCAGATATGTAAAGAATAATTTTATTATAACACCTGTGAAGGGAACAAATAAATGCTACCAGTACCCCTCTATGGGATGGGTTCTTGGCTATCCTCAAACATCTTCAACTTGTGTAGAGTCTCTCTCCTCTATAATGTATAAACCCAACAAAAATATGGTGTGCGACAATGAAAATAATCAAAGTTACAATAGTGAGTGCAAGAATGAAAATAATCCAAAGTGAATAATGAATGGAAAACCCTTATATTTATAACAAAATATTTAGTTATTCTCGACTAATGAGCAATAATAAAATATTATTGATCATATTCTTAGAATATCCACTTGGACTATTTTATTATATTTGTTTAGGAGAGAAAAAGTATTTAAACTTTTATTTAGAAATAATTAATAAATAAATGATTTATTTATCATCTCAAGGAATTAGTTAAGGAATAATAAACAAATAAGGATTTATTTAATTATTCCTAAGGGATTTAGTCAAATTTAGCAAAGAATAATAATTATTTAGTGATTAATTAATTATTCTTGGAGAAAAATAAGAAAAATAATGATTTATCTATTTATTTTTCATGATTGGGTCAAATTTGACAAGGAATAATAATAAAACAATGGTGTAATTAATTATTCCTATAAGAAAATCAAATAAATAGTGATTTATTTAATTATTCTTCATGGGTTTAACTATAAATTACTTAACAAAGATGGTTTATTAGGTAATTTCTCACAGTGAAAGCAATTTTACTATGGTAAAATTGGCTTTACATGGTGTACTTCAATCCATCTTGTAAATTAGGCTATATGATCAATTTTTTGGTGATAACAGATTGCCCCCAAACGTACAAATGTTAGGAGAAAAAACTTATGATTGAAGTATGTTGTAAAGACAAAATCACTAGACAATACAGGGGAGTCAGAGAGAGAGAGAGACCAATGAAGCTGAATTGAAAGAGGATAGGGATAGAGGGGTAGAGACTAATGCAAGTCTCCTTTTATGTTGTGGTACCAGACCTCACTAAGGTGGGGGAGACATACCCATACCTGCTAAGCTAACTTAGTACAAAAATAATGGTTCGCCCATAAAAATAAAACTGAGCAATGAAGTACATGCTGAATGGAACATGACATGCTGGCATAATGGAGCTAGAAATAATACAATGTGTCCCATATACATAATGCACCTAGAAAAACATGAGCGGTGACTGAATATAATAATATCTGAGTACATGATATATAAATCCCATTCACTGAAAAAATGGGTGGGAGGGAGGGTAGAACAACCAGAGTAGGCATGTTGAACAAGGAAGGGCTCTGCAAAACCGAATGGATCATCTCGAGGAGACATGCATGTTATGACCATTGTGATCGGTAGGAAACGAACCCATCAACTTTATGGAACTACATCTGAGGCTGTAGCATAGTAGGTATTCATCCAAGCATGTGGAGGGCTACCTGAAGGGCCATCACCTCATGAGGTCTAAAAACATCTCACACGCACACGAGAATCACTCGTACAATCTGCTGCATCACTGGACCATCGAGTGTATGGAGGTTGGAACTGAGATACACCACCCTCTAGGTCATTCTTCTGGAATAAATGAGTTGACGTCGATAGAATAAGTCTCGCAATAAATGAGGCAATGAGGATCCTGAACTAAAGCACGAGGGGAAATATTAATGTGATGGATGGAATGACACCAGGATAATGGGGAAAAGTGGGACTGAGGGATAAATAGACGACTACCCTTGTCATAGCATAAAGTGCATGGTTGACCTAGCAACAACTGACTAAACTCTGGAGGGGATGGGGACAGTATGACTTGAGGCCAAAATGTGCAACAAAGGATGAGAAGTGTGAAAATATGGATGGAATACTATGACATGATATGATGGGACATGAAATAGACTCCAAAAATGCAAGGGTGACTCGATGACGTTGCCACATAGACTAGGCCCGGTGGGGACCATCAAAACATGAGTAAATGATGGTTACTCATGACAAAAGTTGACATATGGTATGAAAAGGATTAAGAGGAGGTGGACCTCAAAGTAAAAGTGTTGCTTTATGATGAAATTCAATTTTGAGAGGCGACGAAGTGACCTTTCTTTGGAAAAAGGCTTCCTAGTGAAGTGTCAAATCATCAAAAACTGAGAAAGACCCATTATAAAACTCGTTGAGAGATTTCCAATGGTGTTTATGGTTCATCAAATAGATCTGCGATTTGTTCGCAATGTGCGACAAAAAAATTATGCATTTTCCTATAAAAGGGTGTTTTCCCTCCAATTTGAGAGGAGGAGAAGGCCCTAAATTTTGTGGAGATCGTGGCGGACAAACCGACCATTGGAATTGGGATATAAAAATTTCAATAAAGTGGCCTTACCTGTATAAATATGGCCTTAATTCTTCTTGGAACGATGGTTCCTAGTGAAAAATTATGGGAAGAGGAAAACGAGAATGAACTACTAGAGGAGGTCTAGAATCACCCTCACCCACTAAGTCAAACATGGGGACTTTGTGGACATAGAGTAGAATATTTGAAGAGATGGTATCAAATATGTAAGATATGGGACGGGCATATGGCTAGATTTGGTGGGATCTAGGCCGAGACTTAATTGAGAAGATGGCTAGGGGAAAACCATCATGCCACCAAGCATGGGATACTGATCTAGGATGCAAAGGTGGGAATGATGCCCCCCTAAAAAGCGGAGTTTGTGGAGTGCCATTGTGTTCCAAGTGCTCAAAATAGGGATTCAAGTATCTCAGACCAACTTGGCACGAGATCCTCCAAAGGATGACAAGGATATGTAGGGGTCTATGTGCCCCCCTAGTATGATATGGGCATACCAGACGTATTTAGAGTGGCAGAATCCAAACACTTATATGATACATAATATGATTATGCATTTTATATGACAATGATGGTTCACCATGTGTTGTGTTTATGGTTTTCTTCTGTGGTATACATGTGATAAATGCCAATCTAGAATGTTTTTTTCAATGGTATCTACATAGTGATTTTGGGATCTAGGCATATGACTAAACGTAATGGTTTCAAATTCACGTACCAATAGCTTAACTCATAGATACTTTCTAAATAGGACTTGGTTATGCACATGATACACACCATTAAATTGCATGACAAGTAGCAAGGAATCTAAACAAACACAAAGATGAAGGATGCAATGAGCGAGGGCATCGACTAACAAACCTATCACTGCATCATATTCATCCTGATTATTGGTGGAAGATCTCATGCACACAACGTTTGAAAGGACTAATGTATGCAAAGGGGTAAAAAAGGCCTAGGCTGTCGAGGCTAGATTTCGGGAGAAGCAACTCACACCGTTGGCATGACCGATATATAGTGTGGATGATGGATCCATATGAAAGGTGCAAAAGGCAATGGATAAGATGATGAAATATACCTAACTTCATGGCAGAAATAAATACACACAAATCAAAGGGATGTACTATGAGAGAAATTTCTTGAGGAGAGCACATTGGGAGAATTAGGAAGGAAATGGCCTTCAAAATCCTCTGAAGAAATTCCCCCTTGCCTAAGTGCAAGGGTAATCAAGGGTAGACATAGCTTCCATGGTGTCCTCGTCAGGCTGGGACATGGGCAGATGGGAGGAAGACTGCCTACATGATGCAGCGGCGTTACCTGGTGAATCAACCTGAGAAATAAGGTTCACATACACATCGTTTGGAATGGTAGATGAGGAGTTGGTAGATTGAGGATCTATGGATGTTGAGACCTGGGATTTTGTCGAAAGAGGTTAGATAGAAGCACGTGGAGAAACCTCAGAAAGGTTTTCCTACGAGGAACTCAAGGATGACAACAGGTAAAGGATGTGGTCTATGGTGTCTGTCATCTCGACATCGGGGGAGGGATCGCAATGGTAGGACCAGAGTCCCCCTGTTCTGGTTGACTAGTGGTACCAGAATCCACGGGTAGAGAAGTAGATGATCCACTATGAGTGGCTTCATATTCGCGAAGCACCCCAAGTAAATCACGAAATTCATCGAGATGAAGGAAACAATGGGAATAGTGACCATGATGTGAGGCACAAGGGTGATTTGTGCACAACGTTTTGAGTTCTTAGCTTTGCCCCCCTGTCCATAGGTTTTCACAACAGGAGCTGGTTCCTATTCAGGTTGTGATGGAACTGAAGCAGCGGCAGGGGTCATGGGGACCTGTTGAACCGGGGTCAAAGCATGATAAGGTATTAGATGAATAGGCATAATGTTTGTAGGGGGATTGATGTACCATAATGGGATCCCCAAAGTCATGTTAGGAAGGATCAACGAATCCATGACAGGCACATAAAATATTCTCGGAGGGGGAAATAAGAAAGGTATATGGCCTACAGGGTAATGTATCGTCGGAGCAACTCTTGGATGGTTAATATCTGGAGGAACAGTTCCTGGTGGGAACATAGGAGAGGCACCCAATAATAGAGGAGGTCTTGGGTGGGTGGATTCAGATGACTCGGCTTAGATGGTAACAACAGAGTGTTGAGGAGCTAGTTGTTGATCAGAGGTATTGACCTCATCAGAATCCATCATGAGGATTTGGTAGTCACCATGACTATAAGGTTGGGGGGTATGGGCTACTTGACCTGGATTTGGTTGAGCAACAACAAATCCTTGTTAAGGGAAAGAATTTGTGAGCATTGTCGGCTGAGAAGGCGTAGGATTCTGAGGCGATTGTTGACCTCTAGAAGATGCTTTAACTTCCCACATTTGGTGCATCTGGGGTAAGAGGGGACACTCATGTGTACAATGGCCATGTACACCACAACATGCACAAGGCTTGTTCGTACGAATAGCCTTGTTTTGCTTGGGTTGACTGCCCTATTTCTATTTGTTAGTGTGAGGTTGGTTCCCCTAGGGTTCGCTAGGTTGATTGCCATTATTACCCTGGTTACCCTTGTTACCCTTCCACTTATCCTTTTTCTTCAAATTTGGGGGATTGGTAGCACTCTGCTATGCAAACACATGGCCCTAAGGGGGAGGTAGTTTCTGGGGCTAAGGATGCATGGGAGGTTGCGACGCTAATGCTTGAAGGGCTAGAGCGCTCAGTTGTACATAAGGAGGAGCAACAGTTTGGTAGACAGGTTGGGGTCCTAGAAACATGTTTCTAGCAAGAGGGGCATAAGTGTTGGAGGAACTACTGCCCCCCTACGGGTAGCCATAGCTTTGCTGAGTAAATGGCAAAGAGTGTGAAAGGGATCCAATGATATCGTCGTTAGCGTGAGATGCTCCTAGTTCATTGGCACTTCCAGGAAGAGGGAGGTATGGAATGACGGTATAGACATAACCAGATTGTGCATAAATCAAGTCATATCTCAAGGTGGTTTGGAGAGCTTCTTCCTCGTTTTGAGGAAAATGGGATGTGACATCTTTTCCAATGGGAGATAAAAGGCTCCAAAGAAACCAATCTAGATAGACACGGTCTTTGAAAGGCGGGGCATGACATGTGCTCCTCCTTCGATGCCACTCTTGAACATGGCTAGAAAGGCGAGTGGCGGAGGGCTGACGGAATGTGGTCAATAGCTCGGTACCAGTGTCGTACCGGAGACATAACTGGAAATATGAAAGGAACGTTTTAGCAAGCGTCACGAAAATGGAATGAGATGCAGAGGGCTGGTCTACTTACCATTTTGCACCGTCTCCAGTGAGCGTGCATTGGAAGAGCCGAAGACGAATGGAGTCATCGGTTATGGAATTGGACGAACACCACATGTGGAAGGATCTAACATGGTTGGTAGGATCCTCTCCAACATTACCCTCAAACTTTGGGATGTTAGAGGGAAGCTTAGTCGGCCTAGAGGGCCAACCAACATCATGGTGTAAAGGGTCGTTTATAAACTGGTTAAAATCCGGTAGACTTAACCCATCCATTAAGGGGACCATGGGAGCTGCCGGAATGGTTCTTGAGACTTTTCAACTTGATGTGACCACCGGGATAGAACCAAAGCCAACACTAGTTTGGGTTCCTGCACTAGCTATGGGTCCAGACATGGTGATGATATGTGGTGAAGGAGGCCCGGAATCAAATGAGGAATCAGAAGGACTAGCAGAAGAGTTGGTATGGGGACTCAGAGGGCTATGAACTCAAACCCGACAGGGAGGGGTAATATGTCAAAGCGAAAACTGGGGGTGAAGGCCTAATAGTCTCTGTGACAAATGCCTTGGTGGCACAATAATGATAAGACATACATTACATGGAAATGGTGAAGGGAGATCAACAATATATCTTTGTCTCAATGCAGGGAGATAAATTTATTATGTTAAGTCTTGGCTTGGTGGTGTAAACCAAGCGCCTTTTTCTTAAGTTTTGCATGTGTGTGCAAGTGTATTCAATTGATTAAGCCTAGATCATCTTTGTAAGAAAGAAAAAATATTGCTAAAAATAAATTGAAATAAATAACAGAAAATGAACAACAAAACAATTAACTAAACCCCACCCAAACTGGGTTTGCAAAACACTATACTGTTTGGTGGCTAAACTAATGGAAAATAAACTGAAACGGTCAAGAGATCTAAATGTCGATGTGACTGGGATCAAGTGACACTAAGCTACTGGAAAGTGGTGCAGCAATAGTAGAAAAGTAGAGAGAAAGATTGCTACGAAAAGATAGGGAGATGGGTGAAACACTTAGGGAAAGCGATGGGAGACTAAGGCAAATGGCCAAACAAGTTTAAATGTGAAATATGGATGGTAACAACCTATCTTAACAGATCTAAAAATAAAGGGTACAAATATGGAAAATGTGGTTGAAAGTGTTGCAGAAACCTAGACTACTCACTCAGCTAAACTCCTCTTAGAAAGGTGGAAGCATAGTAGAAGCCCTAGGGGAGGCTAAATTTGACTTCAACAAGTAAATTAGAGTGGATCAAAGCCTAAGTAGGGTGAGACAGAGGTCAGACAACCCAATAGAAAACTCTCTATAAAACCTAGAAACAAATCTGAGAAAAACCCTAAAACCCATAAATCGCAAGTACTGACCTGTTTCTATGTAGGGATCAAACTTTTTGGGCTGTTTAGTGCATTCTAGCCCCTAGATTCCACTTTTTGGGCCAAAAAGTACAATTTTTTTCTCCGTGGATCTCGGTCTAAAAATCTCAAAAAAAAAGTGCCGCCTTTGTCGCGGCTGGTTCCTATGACCTGCAAAAAAGACCAGAAAGCTTGCGGAAGTCAAAATTTTATTAGATCTAGGGTTAAAAAACTAGGAAACATTAATAGATTTGAAAAAAGAAGAAACCCTAAGCTGAAAACCGAAGGTCAACCAAGTTTCTGGATCTAAAGTATAAACCCAGTGGAGTCATCAATTTTGTTGTAGTGTTTTATTCTCAAAGATGTATGAAAAGAACCCACTTAATATTGTGGATGACAAACAATCTCAACAATATAAATGGTTGCTAAACATTGTAGATCTATAGAAACTGATAGAAACAAAACCTTCCAAATTCTGGATCTATTGCACCATCATATTTAAACAATAAAAAGAAACACTAATAACTCCAACCATCCAATGGAAACGATATATGTAAAGAATAATTTTATTATAACACCTGTGAAGGGAACAAATAAATATTACCAGTCCCACCTCTATGGGATGGGTTCTTGGCTATCCTCAAACGTATTCAGCATGTGTAGAGTCTCTCTTCTCTATAATGTATAAAACCAACAAAAATATGGTGTGCGACAATAAAAATAATCAGAGTTACAACAATGAAAATAATAAACAATGAATAATGAATGGAAAACCCTTCTATTTATAACAAAATATTGAGTTATCCTCGAATAATGAGAAATAATAAAATATTATTGATCCCATTCTTGGAATAAGCACTTGGAATATTTTATTATATTTGTTTAGGAGAGGAAAAATATTTAAACTTTTATTTAGAAATAATAAATAAATAAATGATTTATTTATCATCTCAAGGAATTAGTGATCTAGGTCTAGATGTGAAGAAGGACCCTTCCAAGACATTTTACTTTCGTGATGTGTTAAATTGCATTTTAAAACAACATTAATGAATACATCTGCATGTGGAAAAGAAGAGGAACATAACAATCATCAGCACATGAAAACATAAGCCGTTGATAACGGAGTTCGTCCAGGAGGGACTACATCTCTGGGCCCCGGTGTCAAGATGGTGTAGGCCGCTGCATTAAGTGCTGTCAATAATGATGATGTACACAAGAGATGTTGTCGTGATTATACAAGGAAAACTACCCTCATGCAGGAGTGGCTCTAAGAGATGTTCCACTACAGGAACTCTCAGTCAAAAGACTCCTATCAGTATGACACAAAAACATGAATGATGAGCATCCCACCAACATGGCACAAAAGGAATCTCAATGCAAAACTCATGCATGATGACAACAAGAGTATCCGAGCAACATACAACAAGGGATCTCAAAGCATAACATGATGAGTTATGACAACAAGTACATCACATAAAAGATTCCGCATCAAATCAAGCAAGGAATCATGACAACATGTAATAAACAATATCATGCATCAACATCAATCAAGGATCTATACATCATAATGCATAAAGAAGAAGTACATGAACACATCATATACCTCACAACCAAGGGCCATCTAAAGAAGTGGATGTCACACTGCTGAAGCTGCTTGGACCATCAATCTCACGGCATCGATCTCATGAAAATGGCTGCTCGCACATGAACGTGGACATCTGCACTGGCACTTAGAAAAGTGACTAGAAGAAGAAATGAGAGAATAAGAAATCTAAAGGCACCATCAAATTTGTGGCGTCGAGTAATGCTGAATCAACTGTCCAAAATCCGAATTCTGAGAAGTTGAGAATTTTGGGCTCAAGGAATCTTTTATATTCCCCCGGGATTCCTCAAAGATTTTGTTCCATGGATGGACTGTAAATCTAGAACTCAGATGGCTAATATGATCTTGCCATTGCGATCCCTGTGGAAAACCATGAAAAACAAGTATAAACTTGACTATAATCTGACATATCAAAATTTTACCTCCTTGGGAAAATTTCATGGCTCATGGTTCTGCTCCCTATTTTTGTTGAAATCATGGTTCCACATGCATTCTGAAAATGACCGAAAAATGTAGAACTCTGACGGAGAAATGGACAACACCATTTCCCTCATGCAACGAGAGGTGTAAAAACCATATAAAATTTGCCAAAATCTGACAAAGTGAAAATTTTGCCCTCCTACAAAATTCATGGCTCCTTTTAATTAACTGCCTCGAAATCCGTGCCTGCCTTCTGCCTCGAAATCCATGCATGTAGTCTCTCTCCTCTGTCTCAAACCATGTGCATTGGTAAAAATGAATGTTTATATAATAATTTCAGTGGATTTACAAATGTAATTGGTTAGCGCATTGGTAAAAGAGGCATATGGTTGAGGAGGGGTTGGGGGATCAAATCCCACCCCTCTATATATATTTTTTATGAACCAAAATGATGTATTAATGGGGTCAGGTCCGCATTGGGCGGACCGCCCATTAAACCCCGCATACTACATTATCGGCGCATATGATATCGGCACATGTATCGGCACATATGAAATCGGCGATCGGCGTTTTCGTTGGTGCATGTATCAACGATCAGCGATGGTTGGAGCCACCAATTTCAAAGATCGGCGATATATATATGTATATATATATATATATATATATATATATATATATATATATATATATATATATATATATATATATATATATATATATATATATTATGATGGATGGGCCGTTGGGGTGTGGGCCAGGTCCACCACTGATGGCCCGCGCCCACCCCATAATAATATATGGTTATGTTATATATATATGCAGAGGGTTTGGCGGGGGTTATGGTTGCCAATCCCGAAACCATATATTTTGACTTTGATTGCGATTTGGCCCGTCAGCCTTATAATAATAATAATTTGTTATAAAAATTTTGGGGGTGGCAGCGGTGGTGGCCTGCCACCTCATGACAAATTATATTTGATTTTTATAAGGAAGGGTGTTCTGAAACTTCTAGAAAACAAGGGTTATTGGGAAAATTAATGAGGCAACAATTTTGAACGATTTCAGGGCTAGGTTTATGCCCCGGGGTCGGTCAAATTGTAGGACACTTAAACCTGGCCCACAGCCCAACTTTAACCAAAATTTGACTGGCCTGTTCTCCCTCATACAAGCTCGGTTTGATGAACCGTTCACACCTCCACGATCAGGACGATGAGATCTACACTCTAGTCCTAGTTCGATGTCATTTTGATCACTTTGATTTTTGAGCCCTCTTTGTCCTATGTGTCTCTCTGGAGCCACGTGGATCAATCCTCCCCACTGAGGAGCTTTTACTCTTCCAAAAGCATGAAAAATAATCTACAACTTTCTCTGTACCCTATCCACATCACAAGTGTCTTGAAAAGGTCTCGCTTCCATCTCCTTCACCTTTGTTCTTCAGAGCCTCAACCGACGAGCTGACACCTACTACTTCTGCAACCTGTAGTACATGGTTTCGCAAATTACATGCTTTGAATGACATGACCAACTAAAGACCCAAACATCCCACACTTGCCACGACTTTATAACACATACTCTGTGGTCAAGTTTACAACAAGATGGACGCAATACCCCAGTTATGACAACAAGGCCAACATGTCATTGTTGCTTCAAAAAGTGATGGAAAACACATCATCACTTCAACACATGATTTACATACATAAGGCCAAACACTACTGTTTTGAAAACTGTTGGAAACATAACATCACTTTCAAAGTGTAAAATTTGACTCAAAACATGACCAGACATCATTTTTGCTGACCAAATGATGGAAACACATCATCACTTTTACAATTTAAAATGCAACAAATGATTTACAAAAGAATGACCATGAAATGACAACATGTCTAGAAACCATTTTTCACTTATCAATGTGAATGGGTAACCTCCCTGAGGTGGTTTTTCTTGTCGAACAACTGCTCTTCCCGGTTCCCGCACCGACACTTTGTCTTTAAGGCACTGCTCTGGATGGAGCCTCCAACAAGTGGCTCTTTGATGGCCATTTTTGTCACAATGATTGTGGTAGGTTTTCTTCCTCCATATTTGCTTAACCTGCTATTGCGAGGGTTTTTCACGCCTCATCTTTATGAGTGCTGCCATTCTTTTCAAACACTTAGAAAAGGTATGGTTAGGTAAACCACAAAAGGTACATCTTTTTCGATGTCTTGATCTTCGTTCATTATTAACAACATGATCATAATCAAAATGAACATTCAAATATCGAAAGTGATTATACCTTCCTTTGTTGTCTTTGATGTCAGTATGGCGATGAGAGAGTGCCTTAGCCCTCTCCCTGCAATGGGCATTACCGTGGGATGATGGGGATGTGTTCCCATCATTCTTCTTCCTCGACGATGTCTCGGACGAATCTGACACCTTTGAGCACTCCCCTTTGGTGTATCTCGAGCCTACAAATCGATGTTCATACACAACCTCCAAAGGTTGAGTCATGCCTTGGTTATTAGCACCGAGTTATTCTTTCTCCTCCTGCCTCATCCTTGTAAGGAGCCTCATGTTTGTCCCTATAATTGGGATCTTCAAATCTCCAACAGAAAGCATACTATGAGAAGATGAAACCGAAAGGAAATCAACATCTTTTACCTTCTCTTTGATTTGGAAAGAACTGATGAGGGTTGCTCATCATCAGTTGTTGGTGGTTCGCTAACTATCTCAGTGCCTTCCCCAACTTCTTTCCTGACATACCCAAGTCCTACCTGATGGGGTAATTCCTCTACTTTGATGTGATATACAATGCCTTGGCCGTTAATGCCCAAGTCTTTTCCTTCATACCCCATTCTCTTCAACAGTTAGGAGCCAATTCCTGTGGTGTGATTTTCAAAAACAGCGAAATCATCATCAGGAAACATACATGAAGATGGAGAACTACTTTTTATCTGACATGGGTCACGCTGCAGCTTTTCCAAGGCCTCGTACTTTGCTTGCAGCTATCGTAGCAAACTCTTTTTTTCCTCTTTCTCTTCATGTAGATGCATCTTCAATTCATCATTCTCTATTTGAAGATTATGTTTGTTTCGCTTCAGTTCTTCCATGGCCACTTTCGTGGCTTGCAACTGAAGCTGCAACCGCTCCTTTTCCTCTATCTCTTTCTGTAGATTTTCATACACGATTTCCACTCTCTTGGAAGTGTTGACCATGGTCTCATACATCACTCTTTCATTCTCTGTCGTTGCACGTTCCATTGTTCACGCTGCAATTCACATCAATGTAAAGACCGCTCCGATACCACTTGATCCAGGTCCGGGTGTGAAGAAGGACCATTCCAAGACCTTTTACTTTCATGATGTGTTAAATTTCATTTTAAAAGAACATTAAAGAATATATCTGCATGCGGAAAAGAAGAGGAACATAACAATCATCAACACATGAAAACATAAGCCGTTGATAACGGAGTTTGTCCAGGAGGGACTACGTCTCCAGGCCCCGGTGTCAAGATGGTGTAGGCCACTGCATTAAGTGTTGTCAATAATGATGATGTACACAAGAGATGTTGTTGCGATCATACAAGGAAAATTTCCCTCATGCAGGAGTGGCTCTAAGATATTTTCCACTACAGGAACTCTTAGTCAAAAGACTCCTATCAGTATGACACAAAAACATGCATGATGAGCATCCCGCCAACATGGCACAAAAGGGATCTCAATGCAAAAAAAATGCATGACGACAACAAGAGTATCCCAATAACATACAACAAGGGATCTCAAAGCATAACATGATGAGTTATGACAACAAGTACATCACATAAAAGATTCTGCATCAAATCAAGCAAGGAATCATGACAACATGTAATAAATAAGATCATGCATCAACATCAATCAAGGATCTGTACAGCATAATGCGTAAAGAAGAAGTACATGAACACATCATATACCTCACAACCAAGGGCCATTTGAAGAAGTGGATGTCACACTACTGAAGTTTCTCAGACCATCAATCTCACGACATCGATCTCATGAAAATGGCTGCTCGCACATGAATGTGGACATCTGCACTGGCACTTAGAAAAGTGACTAGAAGAAGAAATGAGAGGATAAGAAATCTAAAGACACCATCAGATTTGTGGTGTCAAGTAGTGCTGAATCGACTGTCCAAAATCCGAGTTCTAAGAAGTTAAGAATTTTGGGCTCAAGGAACCTTTTATATTCCCCCGGGATTCCTCAAAGATTTTGTTCCATGGATGGACTGTAAATCTGCAACTCAGATGGTGAATCTGATCTCGCCATTACGATCCCTATAGAAAACCATGAAAAACAAGTATAAACTTGACTATAATCATTTTACCTCCTTGGGAAAATTTCATGGCTTATGGTTCTGCTCCCTGTTTTTGCTGAAATCATGGTTCCACATGCATTCTGAAAATGAAAAAAAAAAATCAGAACTCTGATGTAGAAATGGACAGCACCATTGCACTCGTGGTGACAAGAAGTGTAAAAACCATATAAAATTTGTCAAAATCTGACAAAGTGAAAATTTTGCCCTCTTGCAAAATTCATGGTTCTTGCATTAAAATATTAATTAACTACCTTGAAATCTGTGCCTGCCTTCTGCCTCTAAATCCATGCCTGCAGTCTCTCTCCTCTGTCTCAAACCGTGTGCAGTGGTAAAAATGACTGTTTATATAAGAATTTTGGTGGATTTACCAATGTAATTGGTTAGCACATTGGTAAAAGAGGCATATGGTTGAGGAGGGGTCGGGGGATCAAATCCCGCCCCTCTATATATATATTTTATGAACCAAAATGATGTATTAATAGGGTCGGATCTGCTTTGGGCGGCCCACCCCTTAAACCCTACATACTATATTATCAGCGCATATGATATCGGTGCCTGTATCAGCGGCATATGAAATCGGCGATCGACGCTTTTGTTGGCGCATGTATCGGTGGCCAGATGCGGTGATTAACAATGGTTGGAGCATATATGAATATCGGCGATCAACACTTTCGATCGGCACTTAAACGGATGTGTCGGCATACATATTGTTGCGATATATGGTGGTTGCGCCAAATTCAAAGATCGGCGATATATTATGATGGATGAGCCATTGGGGTGTGGGTTGGGTCCACCGCCGATGGCCCGCGCCCACCCCATAATAATATATGGTTATGTTATATATATATATATATATATATATATATATACAGAGGGTTCGGCGGGGGTTATGGCCGCCAATCCAAAATATATTATTGTTGCAATTTGGTTGTTTAAAGGGTTCGATGAGGGTTATGGCCACCGATCCCAAAACCATATATTTTGACTTTGATTGCGATTTGGCCGGCGGGGAGTTATGGCCCATCAGCCTTAAAATTAATATGTTGTTTAATATGGTAGGGGTGATTAGGATGGTGGGGAGTTATGGCCCGTTGGCCTTATAATAATAATAATTTGTTATGAAATTTTCTGGGTGGCAGGGGTGGTGGCCTACTACCTCATAACAAATTATATTTGATTTTTATAAGGAAGCGCGTTCTGAAAATTCTAGAATATAAGGGTTATTGAAAAAATTAACGAGACAACAATTTCAACCGATTTCAGGGATAGGTTTATGCCTCGAGGTCGGTCAAATTGTAGGACACTTAAATCTGGCCCATAGCCCAACTTTGACCAAACGTTTACTAGCTCGTTCTCCCTCATACGAGCTCAGTTTAACAAACCGTTCGCACCTCCACGATCAGCACAACGAGATCTATGCTCTGGTCCTAGTTTGAAGTCATTCTGATCACTTTGATTTTTGAGCCCTCTTTGTCATGTGTGTCTCTCTAGAGCCACCTGGATCAATTAGTTAAGGAATAATAAGCAAATAAGGATTTGTTTAATTATTCCTAAGGGATTTAGTCAAATTTAACAAAGAATAATAATTAATTAGTGATTAAATTATACTTGGAGAAAAATAAGATAAATAATTATTTATTTATTTATTTTTCATGATTGGGTCAAATTTGACAAGGAATAATAATAAAACAATGGTTTAATTAATTATTTCTAGAATAAGATCAAATAAATAGTGATTTATTTAATTATTCTTCATGGGTTTAACTATAAATTACTTAACAAAGGTGGTTTATTAGGTAATTTATCATAGTGAAAGCAATTTTACTATGGTAAAATTAGCTTTACATGGCGTCCTTCGATCCACCTAGTAAATTAGGCTAGATGATCAATTTTTTGGTGATAACACTATTGAATAAGAGTCATTTGTTGTAGGGCATCTGTTGGTACCATCCCATGACCTCCTTTTTCCTCCTAAAACATATCATTTGCTTACCTCTTTCCGTCATACATCTCTTAGATCCCTTGAAATTGATTAGTTAATAGTACTATAGTTATTAAAATGCATTAAAATTGATTTAGGAGTTTTATGTTAAAGAATTAGGAATTTTTGATAAAATGACTACAGGAAGTTACAACATCCTGTAATTGGTTTATTGTTTGACATATGGCATGACAGCTAGGCTAGAGCGAAGGGTAGGGATGAAAAGTAGAATGTCCAAGCATGGACGAATACCTATCCTACAGCAGAACCGACCCTCCTGCATGCGCGGTCAACGATGGTCAAAGCACAACATGTTGGCGACAAAGGCAGCAATAGCATAGCATTCTAAACTGATTTAGTTTTGTTCCTTTTTGAAATCAGTTCAGAATAGAAACATTTTAAAAAGTCATGACATGATAAAAGCGGCAACAGCCGCTTAATGAATGTACATTCCAAATGTATGCGGTGTTAGTTTTTAGCAAGACATATGTAAACACAGTGGTTATTGTTTTTCGAAAAAAAAAATGTATCGTTATCAAAACAGAGCTTTGGTTGAAACGTAATACGAAAAACTCAGCTGCAGTCACGATTTCATATTGATTCTATAATTGGTTGATCACAGTCCAGTATACCTTTGAAAACGCGGACGGGCCCTGCGTTGAACAGGTATATTGTCATTTCTTTTTATTCGCAACTTAGGGTATTAAATGATATGCACAATTAGAATTGGTTTTTGATTTCACTAGAATGCGTATGAGTGATGTTTATGATAGTGCTTGAACAGTTCATCACTGAGATCGTGAATCGTATCCTGTAAGGGATTCGATCCTTTGTTGTCTTTTAAAGCAATGTCATGAACTCTGTTATCATTTTAAAGTATGCTTATGATTTCAGTATGTCTTTATCTTTCATGAATATTAGTTGAATGCTGAGTATTTGCTGAACAGGGGTTTTATGCACAGTGTCTCTGTAAGGAGATTGAAATCTTGGTTTAAAGTGATACACAGTGTTTTAATTTGGTAGATGAATTGAATGACAGTGTTTTAATTAGGTAGATGAACTGAGTGACCTAAGTGTTTGGGTGATAGGTAACACACCTCAATCTTCCGTAAAGAAGTCCTGTAACCTACCATCATAACCACTTAGCTAATAATCCTTTATGTCTATATATTGTAGATGCATGCCTCTAAGTCTACACATCCTGGTCGATAATAAATATAGCTTAATCTAGCACCCTAGATAGGACACTACATTTTGGGAGGCGTACTTAAAGGATTTAAAAAAAAAAATTCAATAAACAAAAACGAGAAAAAACATAGATTTAGAAATCATGTTCATTTATGCCTAGATTTAGAGACAATCAAGGTAGATTCATAAGAACCCCCCATCCAAAAACTAACCTATCATCAGGAGTAGACTCTTTAGGAAATACAACACCAGCTGAGGAAGTCACCATACAAGCATTAGAGGATAAACAAAAGTCAGGACAAAGGCTTACTCTCATCGAAAGGCAAACTTTATTAGCACATAAATCACAGAAGAAGCACTTTCCTAGATCCTCCACACAAGGAGAAAGTAGCACAGTGACCGAACAATCTTTCTTTAATCTCCTCTTTAAAACAAGTGACACTGACACAGAGGAACCTATTAAAATGGCTGAGGAAGGAGATGGATCAGCACCAAATCAAGGACGAAGAGATGAAGAAGAGTCAACCTTTAAGTTTCCTATACATGAACCACAAGAAGATGATGAGATCAAAATGAAAAACATACCCCCATCCGTGCTACCAAACTTTTATGGCATGGCTTCAGAAGACCCTGATTCATTCTTGTTCGAGTTTGACATTGTATGTCGAACATATGGCTACACAGATGATGCCCATAGGCTTAGACTCTTCCCAGCGACATTAAAGGCATCAGCCTTAAGATGGTTCATGAGGCTTAGTGAGCATGCGATAATTGATTGGGATGGCATGAGAAGAATATTTCTAAGGAAATATCAACCTTATTGTAGATCCAAATATTCCAAAGATGATATCTTTAGAATGAGCCAACAAGAGGATGAAACCTTGGAGGAATACTTAGAACGGTTTGTCTACAATTTACAAAAATCCAAACACCGAACTATGCCTCTTGATCTGATCCGCACAATATTCTTGAAAGGCATCCGAGAGGAATACATGGATGATCTTAATTTGATGGGAAAAGGTGACATTTCTACCTTACCTTTTGAAGAAATCGCTGAATTATGTGAAAAGTATTCAAGGAGCAAAGCTAAAATTGGAAAAAGAACCCTGTCATCCAAAGTCACAAAATCTGCTTCAGCAAGTGTCACAAGGGCTGAAATAGGGAATATGTTAGAAGAATTTAAAACAGATCTGTTAAGCACCCTAGGGAACCAAATTGACACTCTAAAAGCTAAGAAGAAACAAGAAGATGAAGATCAGATAATGGCTATCTTCTGCCCAAAATTCCGGAAGAAACATGCCTTAAAAGACTGCCCATTAGAAAACATCCAAGTTTGTGCTTTCTGTACTGAACATCATGATATATTTAATTGTCCTAAAGTTAAGGTTTTGCAGAACTGTAATATGGCAGCTAATGCAGAGATGGAAAACGTGTATTATATGGGCACAAAGAGACCATGGCAACCAAGGCCAGCACCTCAAGGTATGTTTCCAAATCAAAATTTTCAATTTCCTGTAAATGATCAAATGTATGCTCAAAATCCATGGAATGTACCCATGCCATGGCAGCACCAAAATCACCCACAGCAACAGTGGAGACCATCTCAACAATACTCTCAATCCTATCATACATATCCTCAATCATACCAACCATATTCACAGCCATATCAACAATATCATCAACCATACTCATCACATCCTCAACCATATTAGCAGTATCCTCAACAGCAAGTTGTTTACCAACCTCAACCTACTCAACAAGCATTGCCTGCTCCTCCACCAATAAATCCACCACAACTGCAATTTCCATCTAACTCACAACCTCCCAGACCTACTCAAATTCCTGCTCAAACTGTCCCAAATCCAAATAACAGAGCAGAGAGGCCAGCCTACAATGTAGAAGAGGGAACCTCATATCCCACACTACCCTTGCAAAATATAAACTTGAGGTCTGGTAGGGTACTCCACAAATATTCTCCAATAACAGATAAACAAGAAGAAAACACAGAAAATGAAAATGAAGTGACAAATCAAAGAAAACTAGAAAATGGTACCAAAGATAAGCAAATGCAACCATTGCATCCACCTTTTCCAGACAGATTGGTCCAAATGAAACTACCAATGTCTATACCACAATTTGATGTTTTAGATGAACTCAAGAATGTCTATATAAAAATTCCGTTGCTGCAAGCTATAAAAGACATTCCCATATATACTAAAGCCATCAAAGACATGTGCCTCAAGAAGCCTACTAGGAAAAGGATTGATCCTCAAACCATTCATGTTATAGGACATTTAGCTGGCCTTATGACAAACACCATCTCGATGGAAAAGTATGTTGATCTTGGTACCCCAAGAGTTACTACAATCATTAACAACATACAGATTCGAAACACTTTAATAGATCTTGGGGCTGCAATAAATGTCATGACTCTTGAAACCATGAGAACACTCCAGCTCATAAATTTGCAACACACAACGATTGTTCTAGAACTAGCTGATAGGTCTAAAGTGATTCCTGAAGGGATTTTGGAGGACATAATTGTTTCACTAGACTCTTGGGAGTACCCAGTGGACTTCTTAGTTCTTCAACCCAAATCCAATTTAGGAGGGCACCCTATCATCCTTGGTAGACCATGGTTAGCGACTGCTGATGCATTCATAGGATGTCGATCGGGCAACATGATCATTTCAAGAGGGACTGAAAGAAAACAACTCACTCTTTATCCATCGACACAATCACCAGTAGTAACACACAATTTATGGCTTGATGATAAATACAATGATAAAGAAGAAGTACAATCTGTTTTTAGCATTGACCAAATCTATGATTTCCAAGAACAAAATAATAATGATTTGGTAGAATTGTTCCTTTCTCAACCTGATATTTCCGAAAATTTGAGAAACGACCAATTTCATGCTGCAAATGTACTTTTAGCCCAAAATTTTCAAGAAACATGCACCATTCAATCTTTGCAAACCACATTTCACGATATTTTTCCAGTTCAATCCATCACAAACACACAGAGTCAAATCATAGAGATTAGTCCAGGGAAAACTCTGAACATAGGCAATCACCTAGACTCATCTCAGCAAGAGAAATTGATTCGACTATTGAGAAAATACCAGAAAGCATTTGCTTGGGACTACACCGATATGCATGGGATTCACCCCGACACATGCACTCACCATATTTATACAGATAGTACTATCAAACCAGTGAGGCAACCGCAGAGAAGAATGAACCCCATGCTCCAGGATATTGTCAGAGAAGAATTGCAAAAACTGTTGAGAGTTAACTTTATATATCCTATTTCTGACAGTCAGTGGGTATCCCCATTGGTTATAGTGCCCAAGAAAAATGGTAAGTGGCACATTTGTGTTGATTACAGACAGTTGAACAAAGCAACGCTCAAAGATTATTTCCCACTACCATTTATTGACCAAGTGTTAGACACATTAGCTGGGAAATCATCATTTTCTTTCCTTGATGGTTTCAGTGGCTACAACCAAATCAGGATAGCCTCAAAAGACTAGGACAAAACCACATTCACTTGTCCTTGGGGCACCTATGCTTATAATGTTTTGCAATTTGGACTTTTCAATGCTCCAGCTACATTTCAGAGAGCTGTATTAGCTATTTTCGCTGATTTAGTTCATGGTTGTGTTGAAGTTTACATGGATGATTTTTCAGTGTACGGCAATTCATTTGAACATGCATTAGAGAACCTTGAAAGAGTTTTGAAAAGATGTATTGAAGCTAATCTATCCCTGAGCAATGAAAAGTGCTTTATGATGTTAAACGAAGGGATAGTATTAGGCCACTATATTTCTTTTCAAGGCATCAAAGTTGACCCAGCAAAAATCCAGATCATTGTTGATTTGCCAATTCCAAAGAATCAAAGAGAGGTAAGAAGTTTCCTTGGGTATGCAAGCTATTACAGAAGATTTATTGAACATTTTAGTAAAATAACTTTACCTTTGTTTAAACTTCTAACAAAAGATGTACTTTTCAACTGGAATGAGAACTGCCAGCAAGCATTTGAAGCACTCAAAAAGAAGTTATCAACCGCACCAGTCTTAAGAGGGCCTAATTGGAGCCTACCATTTCATATCTTTACAGATGCATATGACACTGCAGTGGGTGCCTCATTAGGCCAAAAAGGGGAATCTTGTAATTATGCCATTTATTTCATTAGCAAAAATCTAACACCTGCAGAGTCAAACTACACAGTCACAGAAAAGGAAACACTTGCCATCATATATGTTGTGAATAAATTCCAACATTATATAACTGGTTGTGAAGTCTTTGTACATACTGATCATTCTGCCATTAGACATTTAATGAATAAACCAATAACTAGTGGCAGAGTTACCATATGGTTATTATTGTTACAGGAATTTAACATCACAGTGTTAGATAGACCAGGTAAAGAGAATCAGGTGGCAGATTTTCTTTCTAGACTGCAAAATCCAGGTGAGGTTGTTCCGGTTGAAGATTCTTTCCCAGATGAAAATTTATTTGCAATTTCCATAGTGAATCCTTGGTATGCTGACTTGGCCAATTATTTGTCTACAGGAAGGACACCTCCATACTTTACTCCAAAGGAAAAGAAGAGACTAGTCAAACAAATTGCTCGATACTCATGGATTAATGGCGATTTATTTTACACTGGTTAAGAAATGATGAGATAATTGATATTTTAAAATATTGCCATGATGAACCGTGTGGTGGGCATTTTGCAGCTAAGAGAATAGCATTCAAAGTTCTTAGTCTTGGATACTACTGGCCATCCATTTTTAAGGATTCCAAGAAGTATGTGAAGAGTTGTGACAGCTGCCAACGAATGGGCAGGCCAACAGCCACAGATGAGATGCCACTTCAGCCCCAAGTACACTTAGAGCCATTTGAAAAATGGGCTCTTGACTTCATAGGACCCATTAACCCAACCTCCAATGGTAAGAAGTACATCTTAGTATGTACTGATTACGTAACAAAATGGGCTGAAGCAAAAGCACTGGTTAGAGCCACCGAACAAACAATGGTAAATTTCCTTTTTGAAGAGATTTTTGTAAGGTATGGAGTACCAAGGGAGATAGTGATTGATCAAGGTACTCAATTCACTTCAAAGTTAGTGAAGGACATCACAGACAAATACCAAATCAAGCACAGAAGAAGTACACCTTACCATCCACAGGCCAATGGGCAGGTGGAATCCACAAACAAAACTTTGGAAGGGATCATTACTAAAACTGTGGCAATGAACAGGAAGAATTGGGAAGAGAAGCTAAAAGATGCACTCTGGGCTTACAGAATTACGTGGAAGAATACTACAGGATTTACACCATATCAGTTGGTGTATGGCAAAGAGGTAATGCTTCCTATTGAGTTTCAAATACATACTTTTAAACTGGCTGCAGATTTGCAAATTGACCTGGACCAAGCACAACAAGAAAGAATTCAGCAGTTGAACCAGCTGGATGAAATGAGGCAGCAAGCAGAGGAAACCACAATCCTCATGCAAAAACAAAGGAAGCAGTGGCATGATGCACATATCAAGAAGAAGCAGTTCAAGGAAGGCGACTGGGCTTTACTTTTTTACTCTAAATTCAGAGATCATAAAGCCAAGTTTACCACCCATTGGATGGGCCCATACCAAATTATTCAGGCTTACGACAATGGTTCAGTCAAGCTCAAAACTATTGATGGAGAAGGTCATTCCTTTACTGTCAACGGTCATCGCCTGAAACTTTACACTAAGCCCATCAGCAAGCAAAATTTTCTCCAAACAGTATCTCAACAAAGAGAGGTTGAGATACTGCAGCCTTCAGCTGCAGTATCCCTGCCTTAGTTCATTTCATTTCAATTTAGAAATTCAAAAAGAAATTAAAAAAAAAAAAAAAAAACAAAACAAAACAAAACAAAATCTAAAAACAAAAAAAACAAACACAACAAAAAAAAAAATTAATAACAATGGGTTAGATGTGAAAACCAGACTCTGGCACACTCTAACCCTGAATTCTTACTTGAAAACCAATTCGTTGGCGGGTAAGAATTCCTTTTCTTTTGTTCCCTGTTTGATTTATCAACTGAATAATGACTTGAGGACAAGTCAAAACTTTAGTGGGGGAGAGAAGCATCAGCATTTTGTTCTTTTTGTAAATTCTTAAAGATTTCTTATCTCATTTCCTCACTGTAAATTTCCAAAGCAGTTTGTTTCAGCATTCCAGATTTCAATAAAGAAGTTGTTTTTTCATTGTTTTATCTAAGAGGGACCTGGTTATAAACATTATGCAGGGGGACCTGTTCTGTCCAGAAGACCATGTTACCAACACCAGCAGTAATGGGACCTGTTTAAGACACATAAAAGGGACCTGTTAAGAGACTGTTACTTCAGGATTACTTCAACAAAGCTTCATCAAGTTTCTACAAGGATCCACAGGTTGTTGGGCACCAAGACTTCATCAAATACCAAAGATCAAGGAACCTGTATACATATAATTCTTTCTCCAGATTTCAAAGGAGCTGCATGAACATCTTCAAGATCTCAGAGGGACCTGTTGCATTCGAATCTATCTCAGGGGACCTGTTATGAACAGCAAAGAATAGTCAAAAGAGACTAGTCCTACTCAGCATGCCAATGCAACACTTGAACAACCAACAAAAGTGTAATGTATTCCTTATTCTTAACATTTCATTTCTTAGATTAATTTTTAATGTTGAATTTAATAACTGTGACTGTTATGATCAATTTCAAAGACACTACATTTTCCATCATCCCTTATCTTACTGTTAATTCTTATCATCTTTCATACTCCAACCTATTTCATACCTCTAAATTCGTTACCCCCTTTTCATATCAACTTTGTTATGTCAATCGGATCTTACAGCCATACCAACATCTTCCATTTGGCCGAGTACCGATAGAAGTAGGACACGTGGTGAATTGTTCTTTAAAAAAATAAAGAAACAAATGTTAAGCGGGCTTATTCATTGTATCCCACACGGCTGAATTATGATTCCACCACCCGACGTAGCCAAATGATACAGAGGACTCCCTGAAATCATACCCCAGTACTGCATATACGCTTCCAGCGCTTCTATGATGGCATCCATACAAGCAGTACAACCATTCCTCTGTTCCAAAAGATGAATACGCTATGAAGTAAGTGTAGTTGGTTATTTCACCATCATTCTCAGTTATTTCACGTTGGCATTCGACTCCAGTGACTTCCACAGTAAGGATTCAAAGCAGTGAGCGCCACAAAAGGAAAATATAGCCATTCGGGTTCGACTTCCACCATAATCACAAGACAGTCAACCGAGCATCATATGGGTTACTAAGGGAGCGACACCACCAGGTCATCAGTGTTGGGGCGGAAGATAAAAAGGTAACAAATTGAAACTTCTTTGTTGAAATTGCAAAACATAAATAGAGAAGAGTTAGAGCACAACTCTCTGCCAAAATGACCAATAGGGTCGAGCCGAGCATGTTCGACAGTTCCCAGTATCATGAAGATTGCATTTCAATTCTCAAAGAGATATAGTGGCTGCCTTTTTTAGAGAAATTTCGTGGAAGTAATGAAGAGGTCACCAAACAGTTCGCTTTTACATTCAACGGAGAGAAAGCTCTGATAGGTAATTTTTCTTTCAGAGTTTTGGAAGACACCATAGCTCAAGCCCTAGGGATCAGCCCAGAAGGGGAGAAGTACTTCAAGACAAACCAATTTAAAGAGAAATCATGGACCCAATTTATGTCCAGATCTAGGGTTTCGTCCGTTAATTGGAAGAAAGGCGTCCCAAGAAGTTGGCTGGTGCATCCCTGGGACGAGATGGTCTATATCCTCCAAAAATTCGTAACTTGTGAAGGCCGTTACAGTATTGTTTATCTGTACCATATTAAACTACTGCTACACTTGAAAAGGCAGTGTGTTATCAGTCTACCATACTTCCTATTGCAAAGCCTAACCAAGATGTCGAAGACCATCCAAAAGCAGAAGGGAAATGAAGACGAGAGCTTATATCACTTTGGGCTAGTTAAAATTCTTGTTGAGCATGAGTTACAGAGAAGAGGGAAAACGTGGAAGGAATTCTTGGCCGCCAACCAAATTAAAGATGAAGAAGACAAAGAAGAACTGCAGGAGAACTCAGGGTTCATGAAGGATATCGATGAAGAGATCCCAGTAGCCAAAGCAAGCAAGGTACCTCCACCTGTGAGCAGCATAAGGACTAGGAAAATGAGAAAAGAGGATGCTCAGAAAGCAGAGCAAGATAAAATTTTCACCACCCATTCAAGAAGAACGAGGAGAGCATCAAAAGCCTAGTTACAAGAAGACCAGCTTGAATCAAATGCACCTATGCCGATGGATATTGAAAGTAGTGCCCACTCACAACCAGGACCAGGAGCTGATATAGAGGTTGAAAGCAATAACAGGCAAGAAAAAGGTTCACCACCTCCCATTAAGAAACAGAAGAAACTGGAGAAACAAATTGAGAAATTAAAGGAAGAACTCATGGAGGCCAATATGCTGGAAAAAGTTATCAAGAAAGAAAATGAAATGCTCCGAGCACAGAGTAAAGAGACTCAACAGAAGAATGAAAAGTTAAGGGAGCGAATCAATGAACTTGAGGCTGAGCAAACAAATATCTGTAAATGGGCCACTAAGTGGTACAACCAGAAGAAGACCCTCAAAGAAAAATACAAAAGATTAAAGCAGGAGCTCCATGGTCAGAAAGATGCCCAGGTGAAAAAGAATGTGGATACATTGCTGAAGGCAGCAGAGGTACAGGCAGGGACAGAGTTCAAGGGAAGCACTTCGGGGTTAGCAGGAGGTCATGCTAATTCATTAAGTCGGGGAGAGATGTTGGTACCATCCCATGACCTCCTTTTTCCTCCTAAAACATATCATTTGCTTACCTCTTTCCGTCATACATCTCTTAGATCCCTTGAAATTGATTAGTTAATAGTACTATAGTTATTAAAATGCATTAAAATTGATTTAGGAGTTTTATGTTAAAGAATTAGGAATTTTTGATAAAATGACTACAGGAAGTTACAACATCCTGTAATTGGTTTATTGTTTGACATATGGCATGGCAACTAGGCTAGAGTGAAGGGTAGGGATGAAAAGAAGAATGTCCAAGCATGGACGAATACCTATCCTACAGCAGAACCGACCCTCCTGCATGCGCGGTCAACGATGGTCAAAGAACAACATGTTGGCGACAAAGGTAGCAACAGCATAACATTCTAAACTGATTTAGTTTTGTTCCTTTTTGAAATCAGTTAAGAATAGAAACATTTTAAAAAAAAGTCATGACATGATAAAAGCGGCAACAGCCGCTTAATGAATGTACATTCCAAATGTATGCGGTGTTAGTTTTTAGCAAGACATATGTAAACACAATGGTTATTGTTTTTTGAAAAAAAAGGTATCGTTATCGAAACAGAGCTTTGGTTGAAACGTAATACGAAAAACTCAGTTGCAGTCATGATTTCATATTGATTCTATAATTGGTTGATCACAGTCCAGTATACCTTTGAAAACACGGATGGGCCCTGCGTTGAACTGGTATACTGTCATTTCTTTTTATTCGCAACTTAGGGTATTAAATGATATGCACAATTAGAATTGGTTTTTGATTTCACTAGAATGTGTATGACTGATGTTTATGATAGTGCTTGAACAGTTCATCACTGAGATCGTGAATCGTATCCTGTAAGGGATTCGATCCTTTGTTGTCTTTTAAAGTAATGTCATGAACTCTGTTATCATTTTAAAGTATGCTTATGATTTCAGTATGTCTTTATCTTTCATGAATATTAGTTGAATGCTGAGTATTTGCTGAACAGGGGTTTTATGCACAGTGTCTCCGTAAGGAGATTGAAATCTTGGTTTAAAGTGATACACAGTGTTTTAATTTGGTAGATGAATTGAATGACAATGTTTTAATTAGGTAGATGAACTGAGTGACCTAAGTGTTTGGGTGATAGGTAACACACCTCAATCTTCCGTAAAGAAGTCCTGTAACCTACCATCATAACCACTTAGCTAATAATCCTTTATGTCTATATATTGTAGACGCATGCCTCTAAGTCTACGCATCCTGGTCGATAATAAATATAGCTTAATCTAGCACCCTAGATAGGACACTACAACATCATAATAGAGATCTGCTATAAATATCTTGTGATTGATGGAAAAGGCTAGAAAACGATGGTAAAGGTGTGAATGATGATGACAAAGGTGATGAGGAGAAAGCAACAATAAGAATCATGATTATATTAGAAACAATGTAAAGATTTTGAGGTTAATTATTAGATAGCAAATCACCTAAAACATAAGTGGAACCCACTTAGATGGAAAGAGATCTACAAGAACTTTCTAGTGGTATGTTGAAGTATGTAAATGGCCTTCTAGATCATAAGAAATGACCAGCCAAAGGCAAGATCCCAAAATTCAAAGTTTTACAGAGTTAATTTGGTAGCGGTGCTTTGGAGAAGGCTTATTTTTGCACATTTCCAAATTTGGCGGAGGAGATGGTGAAATAGTTGGTGGAGGTGGCCATTTGAATGGCATGCATGTTTAGTGGCAAATCGGGTGCCACGCATCCCCATTGGCGCATCGGATAAATTGCACATGGGTCTACATCTCAACAGATAATGCATAGATGGAGTGGCACAACAAGTAGTTTCCATACACTATTGATCGTTAGATCAACATCCAAGGATTATTTCCCCATCCCTCCCCCCCCCCGCGTCTCAAAACCACAAAAAACCTTTGGGGGGGGGCATAAACCATAAGTGGTTTTCGTCATAATGGAGTGGCTAAACAAAAGATCAGGCAATGTGGCAGAAGGTTAAAGGCTTGAAGCTAGTGGTTTTCCTTAGCAAATTAACAATGGAAATTGACACAAAAAAGGCCTTGGTACCCCTTTTTCTCTCTCCTCTCTAAAAAAAAGGTGGTGAAATGTGATTGGCCCATAGGAGACAAATGGATACACAAGTGGATAATGGCATTAGAATGATGTGGCCCAATGGGAGGAGGACATGTGTCATGCAAATTTTTACTTTTTAGGTATACTAATGGGTCATTTTAGGGTGACACATGTCGCCACTCATATTGTGCCACATGAAAGAAATGACATGGGCATGAAGTCATCCCTAAAATTCAACCCTAGAATACTTCACTAGTGCATATGAGGAGTGACGGGCTGACTGGGCATCAGGATGACATGGAATTTATGAGAGATAACTCACCCCAACTAGCAGGTGATTAGCCTACAAGTACAATGGGTAAACCCACTAGGACGACTCATCTTTAACCCTTGACCCCAGAAGAAAATTAAGGTGCGTAGGAAGGATTATTGGGGTGACAGGCTCTGGGACACATTGGTAGTAAATATTGGCAGAGGCAACCAATGAGAGAATACGAGAGATGGCCCCATGGGACACATAATCCCATAAGGAAGAATTTAGAATAATATTAAAGGCATGATAAGCTAACATTGGGGAAAAGGTGTTGAGGGCCGAAGCATAAGCGCCAAGATATGGTTTTATATGTGGCATATGACCAAGAGCATAAATTTCTAAGGTGTGGGTTGGATAAGCACTTAAGAAGTTAAGGACCAGGTCACAATCCTTGGCTATATGGGATATGGGGCCATAGTACGAAGCACACAGGGGCTTAAAGGTGAAATGTGGCGACATGAATAGATCAAGCACTTATTTGGTATATTTTTTAAATATAACAGTCATCCAGAGTTGGAACTGCAGTTAAAACTCTAGCTAAACCCTGTAATGTGCTAGATTAGCTAAAATTGGTAGTAAAGCTCAGAGATTATATTAAAAAACCTCATTAAAAATGTAATTTGATTTCACACATGTAGAACCCATGTTCATACATGATGAACATCAAAACAACTGGAGAACACTTGAAGAAATCATGATAGAAGGTGAACTTAGCTAAAGTTTTAAATGAAAATTAAGAATATTAACTCAATCATTTTTATCAGAACATTAGATCAATGACTGAAAATAGTTTTAGCACATTGAGAAGACTGGTTAACAAAATATTTATGCATGAAGGAATATCTAAAGGTAAAGAGAAGATAAATTTTCCAATCAATTTTTCTTAATGAGCAGAATCGATTAAGGGAGGTTGTTGTTGTTTTGAAGAGAACGAATTGAGTTGCTACTAGTGTAAATGGTGGATTTCTTAGTAATCAGAGATTGTTGAAGTTGTTTTGGTGATTGTTTGAAGAGACATATTTAATTGTCTATGTAAGAATTTGGCATTCATGCTTATAGTTTGAAAATGGATGAAATGTGAATCATTAAGGCCAAGCAAGTTGCATCTTGCAGATCAGGGGTTGTAGCTCCTTCCGATAGTTGCTCGTAAATTTTTAGAAGTTTGATCTCCTTTCAATAGAATCTAATAAATTTGTATGAGTTCTAGCTCCTTTTAGTTGTAGCTGATAAACTAGGGAGTAGTAGCTCCATGTTAGTTGTAACTAGATAATTTTATAACAAGGAGTTGTAGCTTGCCTTATGAAGAAATTGCAGAAGAATTTGAAGAATCTCTGTGTGCTATTTTTGTTGTTTATGTTACTTCTTATCATGCTCATACAAGTAAATTTATGAAGAATGTCTTGGTGTCCTAATAACATTTCAGGTGAGAGAAATTTTTTAAAATTCCTATAATACTAATTCACCCCCACCCTCTCAGTATTGTCTTGGTTTCTAACAAGTTCATCAAGCTCATTAAGCTAATTTAGTCAATGTTGTTGTGCTTCCATAGGGTACATCCCAACTTGAAGTTTTATCTTCAAATTTTTGACTTCAAATTTGTTTGGAACTACTGCTTGTTTCCTATAAATAAGCTTATAAGGAGTGAGGCATGTGTTGTTCCTCCAAGTAATTCGATAAGCCCAAAGTTCTTCTAGGCGATTTTTGGCCTAATCCTTATGATATTGTTGGAATTTCTTGGTAAAAATATATTTTAATATCTTATTAGTGACCTATACTTGTCCATTTTCTTGTGGATGGTATTGGTCGGACATTCAATTCTCGATCCTAAAATATTCAACGAAGGATTTAATAAGTCTAGATGTGAACTAGGTTCGTTGATCTATGACAATTTCTTGGTAACATCATAAAAAATAAAAAATCTGTCATATATAAATTTAGCCATTTCTATTTTATCACTTTTGGTAAGGCCTTTGCTTCAACCCACTTAGTTACATAATCAGTGCATACTAAAATGTATGTCTTATATCTTGATGTTAGTTTTATTTGCCCTACAAAATCAAGGGCCCATTTCTCAAAAGGTTCTATCATGATCTATGGTTGTAGTTACTTCTCATCTGATTCTGTAAGTCTTTCCATCCATAAACAATTGTTACAAATCCTGACATACTTCTTGGAATCCTTAAAAATGGTTGGCTAGTAGTATCATAGTCTTAATACATTCTTTTTAGTTCTCTTATCAGTGAAATGTCCTCCACATGGGTCATCATGACATGCCTTATGTATGTAATATATCTCATCTTCTCGCACGTAGTGCTCAATCACAATATCTAGTCAAGTGTAGAACACGTACCCCCAAACCTAAGAATACATGGCAACATGTCTAATAGCCTTATGATGTTCTCTTGATGATAAATGTAGTGGAAGCTTCCTTGTAGCCAAATAATTAGTGATATCTGCAAACCAGGGGATATTACTAGATACTGCAAACAAATTTTCATCAAGAAAGACATCTTCTACTTGAACAAATTTTTCTTCATTATTCAATTAAGAGAAAAAATCATCTACACGATTCTCCTTCCCAAGTATATCCAAAGTAGTAATATCAAATTCCTAAAGAATAAGAACCTATATGGTCACTTCATCATTATTAATAGGTCTATTCATCAGAAGGAATATGGAAAAATGATCAGTGTGCAAAAATAAAGGGTATTAGGTGATATATTGAAGAAATTTGTAAATGCCATGTATGATAGTGATAAATTTCTTCTTAGTCACAGTGTAATATTGTTCGGCTGGGGTAATATTTTTACTATTGTAGAAAATAGCATAAGTTGATTTTTCTTCCATTTTTCCTAACATAACTCTAATGATTTTATCTAAATAATCAATGGACATATGAAAGGGAAGGGACTAGTTAGGACATTGCACGATAGGAGTTATGCATAGTTTTTATTTTAAAGCTTCAAAAACTAATTGGCATTTTTGTCAATACAAAATAATTATACATCTTTAGTTAATAAATGAAATAAGGGTGACGCTACCATAGTAAAGTTTTCTATAAATCTTTGATAATATCATGTATATACTAGAAAACTAGAAACATCTTTTTGTGTAGCTACAGTTGGGAAATTAGAGATAACCTCTATCTTGGTTGTATCTACCTTATGCCTTCACATGATACATGTTGTCCTAAGACTATGTGCTCAGTAAGAAGAATTTGACATTTTTCACCGCTAAGGGAAAGGTTGGTTTCTTTACACCTGATTAGAACCTTTTCAAGATTTCTTACAGCTTCCTCAAATATATCCCCATATACAATGAATTCATCCATTTATCTCTCAACAAAAGCATTTGTGAGCTCAAGGCATATTCCAAGGATAGTCTTTTGGAATGTAGCAGGGATGTTACATAAACTAAAGGGAGGAACTTGGTAAGCATAAGTGCCCTAGGGATATGTAAATTTCATTTTCCCCTGGTATTTAAGAGCAACCTAAATTTGGTTATATCCACTCAATACATCAAGAAAAGAGAAAAACTTCTTCCCTGCTAATATATCAAGGATATCATCAATGAATGGTAAGGGAAAATAACCCTTTAAGGTAGTACTGTTCAGTTTTTTGGAATCTACACACACTTGCCACTTACTATTCTTCTTAGGTATGATAAGCAAGGGTGAAACCCACTTTATATAGGATGTATAAAACCTTCATTGAGTAATTTATAAATATTTTACTTAACTATATCCTTAAGGGTAGGATTCATCCTCCATTGGGTCTGTTGGATAGGTTGGGAATCTTCCTTAATATTGATATGATGAGTACATAACTTCCAATCCACCATTGTTATTTAAGATTTTCCCAGGAATAAGCTTAGCGGAGAGGATATGTACCTTAGAGACAATAGATAGAAGCTCCATGTTATCCCTTTGTTGAATTATCTCAACTAATGAGAATTCTTGAGAGTGCCTCTCAAGGAAATGTGAAAAACATGAAGTTAGATGTGTGAGATTGAGTCATAAAGGTGAAAACCAAATCATATTTAGTACTTTAATTAAAAAGTGAAGCTTGGTCAAGAGTAAGGTGAGGTTTAATTTCTTCTTCATCACTGTATTTGGGCCAAGGTGGAGTCTCATAGTCAAGAATAGTCTCAGTAGGGAAATAGAGTGTCAACTTATTGATAGAATTACCATGATAAATATACATATCTCCATATCTAAAACTGATGTATGCATCATCGATAGCTACCCATGGAATTCTTGAAATTGAAGGATATCCCCAAGATTGGTTTTGGATTTTAGAACCATAAATTTAGTAGGGTATGAAGAAAAATCTATGGAAATAACTACATCTTCAAGGACTCCTTCTGGTTTTATAATGGACCTATCAGTGATTTGAAGCATTGTTAGAGTTATTCATAGTGTTGAGAGTTGGAGTTTTTCCATAGTTTCTTTTGAAATAACATTAATAACTTCCCATAAATTTATTAAAGTATTAGGTATGGGGATATTGTTAATATTAACGATTTTGACTAGACTCCCAAGGTTTTCATATTTAGCTATGAATATTTTTTGTAACGTTAGGACACCTAGTTTTCCTATGACCTAAATAGCCTTAGGGTCCTTCTTTCTCCTTCGTAGCCTCTTAAGACATAGTTATTAAACGAAAATAACATAAATTGGAACATATTTTTGGGCTTGTAATAGAGGAATATTTACACAATAATAATCAAGTCCCCCTAAAAAATAAAACTCTAGTTGTAAAGGAGTTTTTCCTAAACATAATTATTGTGGACATGGGGGAAGTGGCTCATTCTTGATATGAGTTCAAGAGGAGAGGGTCTATTTTCAATATTACTTGGCCTTGAAGTATGTTTCTCATCATCATGTTCTTAAATAATAGAGGTATGTGGATCCATTAGCAGAATTTTGAGGTCTAAAATGGGCCTCCTAAGGAAATTATAAAATAATAGTGGAAATAATAAAATAAGATTATATTACATTATCAAATTTTAGAGGGAAAAAAAAAACTATTTTTTCAACTTATCTCTCTATCGGTTTACTCAAATTCTGAGCAGCAAAACTCGCTGGATGTAGAATTTGATTCCTCATCCAAGGAGTACCCATGTTCGATACTTTTGATGGACCCTGCTACACGAAAAATGAGAAATACATGAAAAACATGATTGCAATCACGCTTTTTCATGTATTTATCATTAGTTGTGTAGCAGGGTCCATTGAAAGTATGAAACATGGGTACTCCTTGGATGAGGTATTAAATTTTTCATTCAATGGGTACTCCCACTCGAAATTTGAGTAAAACCTTAGGGAGATAAGTTGAAAATACGAGTTGAAAAAGTAGTTTTATTATTTTATTATTTTTTAATATTTTTACTTTTTTACTCCGAAAATGGTGAATCATCCCCCATGGTTGACATCATCATCTTGAATCCTATTGGTTTTTATAAAGTTTATTTTAGCTGTATATTTTTCTTAGGAGTCCCATTTTAGACCTCAAAACTCCCCTAATGATTGATCACCTTCCCTAATTGCAAATGTCTACCTTGGAAATATGTTGGAATGATAGCATAAGTTGGAAAATAATGTAGTTAAACATTGTAGATGGATATGATAATTTATTACTTAGATTAGGAATGGATTAAGTAGGTAATTTTGGTCTTTATAGTGGTTGGTTGGATGGTAGCCAAAGTTGTTGAGGTTGAGGGGATGAATATTATGGAAATTGCGGTGGCGTGTTCCCAAAATGGGAAGGTCCTCTCCATCCCTATGACTAGGTTTTATTTTGCATTAGAGCAGGCCATTTCTTCCATGGAACTCGAAAGTACCAACAAAGAAATGGATTTTAGCAAGGGGGAAAGTAATCAGAGGTGTCTTGTGTTGGGTCGACTAGTTTGGGTAGCCAAGGCTTCTTTTGGGTTACAAAATTTATTTTTTCAGTTCCTTCATTAGCCTCTTCGAATATTTCTTTAATCCCTAATAACGATGGAAAATATTGGGTGGTATGATTTTTTTCACAGATGCTACATACTTCCACACCAATGAAGGGACAATTTTGACAAGGTTGTTTCTTTCAAAATTTGGAACAAAAGATAGGCAGAGAGATCTCAGATTCTTCCCTTTTCTTTTTTTATCTTGTAAGGTATCTATTTGGGAACTAATTTTGATAATAATATCTTTCTTAAAGTTATCAAGCACGTTTCATAGTTGAGCTTTCGTCAAACCAGTGCCTTGTGATTGATTAGTTTTCAAAACAACATTTAAAGGATCTATTCCATACTTAGAGCTTCCCATAGAATATCGTTGACATAATTCACATATGTATTGATAGGTTAATTTGAAAACATCTCTTTACCCCATAAGTTTTAAGGTATCAATAAAATGTTCCCACATTGCTTTAAGAACAAGGATGTGCAAGGTGTTGTTATCACAAAATCTAACCCTAATAGACAGCTGATCAAGTAGACTCTGAGTAACTCTTTCGAACCAATCTTTTGGTTGAGGCTTAGCCTCCTCAACCTGAGAGGGCTCTCCCAATACGTTTAGGATTTTTTGATTAATAATTAGATGGCTAACTCTAGGAATAGAAATGGATGAAAATGTATAACTGGTTGACTGGTTGAATCAAATATTAGCAAACATCTATTGGGCTATGGAGCCAAGATAGTCTTCAACAAAACATTATGATCAACAAAACATGGAAGTCAAGGCACTTGAAGTTTATGTTTATATGTAAAACAATAACACAGTGAATCAACACATTTTACAAGCATGTGAAGGAAGTTAGAGCATTTTCCAATGAATTCTAAGTATCACAAGCTCATACCACTGCAAATAAGTAATTGAAAAAGGCCATAAGAACATCAAACACATAAACCCCTTGTGAATCTTGAGTAGTCAAACTGATCTCTATATTAAGTTTGAAAAACCACAGTTTCTTACAATAACACAACTTTCTTTTTCTAATGAAATTACCAACACTGAGGAATTCCATTCTCATGCTTTATATAGAGTTTTTACAACCTTGGATTCTATGATCCATCCTTAGGAGAATTGAACTTCCTAACATTGACACCTATCTATTCCTAAAACAAACTTCTTAATTACAACTTGACAGCTAACTGTCTTTAAGAGTCCTAATACAAATAGGAGTGAAAATCCTAAAACATGCTTCAACAACCTTATCTATGACTTAAATACATTCTTTAATCAGCTGCTAATCCATGTCTTCGAGCTTTATGATGTCTCCAGTATTGTTGCAAACCCTACTGATTCATGACCTAACTGTCCTGAAAACAAGGAGATAGAGTTCCTCCTTTTAAGCCCTTAATCCTTTATTCTTATCTTTGAGCAGTTTTGTTGGCATTCATGATTATTTCATATATGTGGCATGTGTTTGTAATCCATTAAAACTTCATTTTTCCACCTATGAAAAAAAAGGAACCTCGAACATATGGAAAAGAGGATGAAACATGACTGTGCTACAAAAATAGTTTGTTTTCGTAGCACAGCTTTTATATCACTTATGGAATACTTCTTTGAACTATTCTTTCTACATCACTACCATCTGAAACTTCATCTATGATCCTCATATGTCTACCAACAACATAAAAACTTGGCATTTATCAGACCTTACCTTTGAAATGCATCTATAAAGTGCTAAAAGGTCACCTTCAGCAGTTTCGTAGCGCGCTACGAAACTGCTGTGTATGCTCTTTTTCAACATGGTTTTCAAAGATCTGCAGTTTGAGAATTTCCAAAATTTCATAAAGACTGATATGATCACCAAACATCAAAACAACTTAACCTTATAAGATGTTCTTCTTCATAGATGACCTTCTTTTTAATACCAAAACTGTTTTAAGATATATCCTTTACTGCCCTTTTTCATCACCCTGTTTCATAATTGTTCTATCCTTTGCTTCAGATTTTGTTAACTATATTTCTAGGTCTTCAATCTGTCTCTTCAATATCCTGTTAGTAGCTCTCAACTGAGCATTCATCCCCCTTACAAAATTGGCTTCTTTGATTGCAGGAATAATCCAAGTAAAGTATTGAGTTTCACTACTGACTATTTCTAGTTTGGAAACATTTTCAACTTCCCAGAGGGCCTTTATCCTTTTGAAATCTATCTTCTCAGCAGCATGCCTTCTTTATCTCATACTTAGCCTAGAAATTTCATTATTAGCTACTCTTAACCTTTATTCCATTTCTTTGTAACTGGTTTTTTCTGTTTGAGTGAAAAAAACTCTGTTTTTGTGACCTTCAGGTATTGATGATGAAAGGTCTATCAACTCTTCCTGAACAGCGGAAACTTCTTCTATTTTCCCGAACTGAATATTGGACTCTTGTATCTTTTTAAATTCCTGGTTAAGGGTTTTCTGGGCTTGAACACAAATGCTGTAACATCATCCTCAAATTCCAGTTTCTTAGAGGATTTCATCTTCTTCGACTTTCCTTTATCAAATTCTATGACATCTACCTGCACCAAAGGGGATTCTGCAATATCAATGGCTTTTAAAATATCATTTAAATTACCCTTCAAGCTTGGACTTTCTCCCGAGATCACTGATTTACCCTTCTCCTTTGCAATTTGACTTCTAGTCAATCTCCTTTGAACTGGTTTGTTAGCTGACTATTCTTGTGTCATTTCTTTAACTTCAGCTATCTTTTCCTTTGTGGATTTAGGAGTCTCAAGAATAACCATTGATGTTTTGCTCACTTTCTCTTTCACCTGCTTTCTAGGTTTCAGCTTAACAAATATTTTTGACCTGGACATTACAGACTTGCTGGTTTCTACTGATGGAGTTTCTTTAACCTTAGGGCTAATGCTTGTATCTTGATTTTCCACTCCAAAACCACATAAAAACAAAAATGAAGACCATTCTCTGTTGATCCTTTTAAGTTCATGTAAAACTATCAGTTTAATTAGACCATGATGAAAAAGGGAAGTTTCATATCCTTGAGATTTCATTTGCACTTTATCTGCCATCTTAGCTATACTTCGATATAGGAAGTAAGGAAAATCTAAAGAAATCATACCAGTAAAATGCAACAGGAGTTTAAAATGATATGAATAAACTTTATGATATCTACCCTCATAGGTAAAATAACGTTGAATGTTGAAGAGCAAGTTGGCATAGATGTCTTTGATGTAGTTCCTTGGAATTGCCTTGGTTAAGTCTAATTCTTCAAAATCTGGCTTTAGGAACACTTTACATGGTTCCATGTCAAATCTGAAGTTTTTGAACCATATATCTTTCCCCCTAGGAATCTCTGTCATCAAAGCTATGATATCTGGAGAAATTTGCAAGTTTAGGATTCCAACCTTTGTGTTTGAGCCAGTGAAATGTAGTGCAAACTCCTTTGTCACTTGAGTATGTCCTCCCTACAATTTTTCACAAAACTTCCAACATCCTGCTTTCTTGAAGGCTTCCACAACTGAGTTATCTCTGGCTAAGGCCTTGGTGCTTTCAGGCTCTGTTCTTAAACAATGACCAAACCTGTGACTTTTCTTTTCTTCTGTCATCTTTGCCTCTGAATTCCTGTAACAAACCAACCTCGCTTGAAATTATGTTTATCAGCCTCACTTGCTTATGGTGGTCAACCTCGCTTGAATTATAGATGAGAGAAACTTTGGTAAGAAGTTACCATAAGCTTACCATCCAAAAATGATCTGTTTGAGCGTTTGCATGAAAACTGTAAAAAGAAACTAGCCAGCCCTTTTGAATTTGAAATTTCCTATCATGATGACCCCTAAATTCGAAATGATGAATTTTGGATGGCTACATGCTTAAGAACTGACTCCTTGCTGACACCTAATAATGAAAATTTAACGGAATCTTAACGACTTGATTTTTTGACAAGACTGTCTACGAACCCGCGCTTTTGTAGCGTGCAGGGAAAAGTGCCACAAAAAGAGCAACGTTTTCGTAGCACAAAATAGAAATTTTACACTGTCTGCACTACGAAAACATGGTTTCGGGGCTAATTCCAAAAAAAATTCAAAATGGTTTAAGATATGAGTTTCTAAACAGAATGTGAGACTTCTGAGACATGGAATAAGGTTGTTAAACTTTATTTGGATATGAAAATGAGACTTTTGAGACTCTTAACCTATCACCTACCCATTAAAACATAGGATGACTTGACACTTATCTAAGACCATGATTAGGAACAATGTAAACTCTTATTTTGGTGATAACAGGTGTCATCATCTAGAGCATTTTGTTTAGTCATTCATAGATTGCATTGAAATATTTCTACATTGTTCTCTAAAATTTCGTCATCTCTTTAGGACATATTGAATATTTATTTCGTAATATCGGGCACCTTAAAATAGTCTTAAAGGTTGATAATTATTAAAAAAAAATTGTCTTCATCTCATTCTAAGTCCAAAAGGTATTTCCCCCAAGTCCCATCAACCAACAAAGAGTTGAGTCCTTTAAAGTGGATAGGAATAACTTCAATTTTTCTGCATATGTCAAATAATCATGGCTATTGCAAAGGACATCAAACACAAACAAAAACGTTTTCGGGTCTCTATTTTTTAGACCATGAAAGTATGGAAGAATGGAAGGAGGGATGTTATTGAATAAAACTATTCCATCATGTTCTTATATGGGAAATTCAAATTTAACAAGTCTCTTTGGTTCATTTTTCCCCACTTCCCCCATCCCTATGAATGGTCACTCATGTTTTTTGGTCTTGTCAGAAGCTTCGAATCTCTTAGCTTCCTCCACTCTTATGGATTCTTTCGTATGGAGTTGATTTTTGATTCTATGGATTCCTTCTTAAGGGTTGCATTGCTCACCTCTACCAAATAAGATGTTTAATATGTGTGGATGCTAATGTGCCACACAATGGGTTTTTTATTTTTTGATTATCCTTTTTCAATGCACCTATCATGCACTAATATACAAGATAATAAGCACATACGTTATTGAAATAGGAAGGTGATGGTTATCTTTAGTTGCTTCTTGACCTAGAATATTTCAAAGTGACTTGGATTGTAAAAATGTTCAAGCGTGAATGATTAAAATGAACCATCTTAACAATTATATCGAGCATGAAAAACTTAAATGAATTTGTAATTAAAAAAAATGTGGAAGATCAAGAAGATAAAAAAAAACAACCAATTGATAATGTAGTTTGTCTAATGTGGACTACCAAATCAACCAAATCACAAAACAAAACAAAAGATAGATTAATGACATGAAAATTAGCCTCTTCAAGGGGGAACCTCCTTTACATCACATAAATGAACAATTATTATATGATTCAAATGAAAAGACCTCCTTGGTATATATAGGAGTTTAAATGGTCACAATATAATTAGAACCTACATAACAATAATAATGTAATGGCACAACAATAACAATAGTGGGCTTCTGTGGGGAACAACAATAAAAATACAAGGGATACATGGGCACAACAATAACAATATGGGGACTACACTAACAATAACAATAAGTGGGATATAGTAGTATTATAGGGACCTAACATGCCCCTCTCATTAAAAAAAAGTGTTGTCCTCAATGCTTAAGTTGTTATGGATGCTTCTATATAAAACTATCATTCTCTCATGTGGAGTCTTCAGTAGGAAGGTTCTTCCACTTAATAAGATACTTTGAAATTGATTGATTATGTAGCTGTCGGGTTCTTGTTTCTGTGACTGTTTCAGGCTCCAATATTATTTTTTCTTCCTCATCAAGTTTTGGCAATATTGTTTGAACTGCAACCTTGTCACTGATAACCTTCTTTAAGCAAGAAACATGGAAAACTAGGTGTACTTGGGAAGATGCAGGCAGCTCGAATTTGTATTCCATATTACCAATATTTTGCAACACCTTGTAAGGACTATATTACGTGGGTGATACTTTATTATCCTTCTTAGCTTACTTGAGGGTCTTTTCTTTGTATGGTTGTAGTCATAAAAATAACCAATCACCTATGTCAAAACTTCTTTCACTTTGATGCTAATCTACCTGTTGTTTCATTCAATTTTGTGCCAGATTGAGATTATCCTTTAAGAGTTGGAAAAATTGTTGTTGATGCTTGATGTGATCTTCCACTACTTGAAACTTAGAATTTTATGTTAAATATGATGTTATGGACGATGGAAGATATCCATAAAGTTCCATAAATGGGGTAATTTTTGCTGCAATATGGAAGGAATTGTTATACCACCATTCATCCAGAGGTAATCAATTGACCCGTTATGTTTGTTTATCAGATACAAAGAAACAAATATATCTTTCTTGTTGGCTTAGAGGGTCTTGACCCAGGTTCAGAGTTAGTTGTGCAAACCAACAAAACCCTACACTATTGGCTCTTTCGGGAACAAGCTATGTAGTTTAACCTGCAGTCTCACCCGAAGCAGTATGGGGGGATGCAAGAACCAATTTTCTGCATATAGAGACTAGTGTGATGTCTTCCACCGCCTTGGGTCTACCTCCGCACAGATCGATAAACTTCTAGGGCACATCATTGCAACTCAGTTAAAGTGGCCTTTAGACATTCATGAAGTTCCATGATCAGTCCTTGCAGACCCTTAACAGTCGATTTACCAACTTACATGCATCAAAAAGCAACCCTAAATTGGAGTTTGTGCAAATCTACTTAATTTGTCAAAAAACATAATAGAAAACACCAAAAACTTCGTGGAAGTGCCCAAGAATTCATTTCATACATTATTAAGATAGATTCAATCCATTCGCATAGCATGTAGTCATTATTTCATAAAACGTGCCATTCATCAGTAGCATATAGCATAAATAGATACAAATGGAAATACTCAGTAAATCTCTGGAAAACTATCTTTATTGATCTTCAATTCACTGGTTACAGACTCAAGCTACCCTACGCACACAGTTGTAGGGGTCCACGCACTCATATACAGACTCTACTTAGGCCTCTACACACTCACTTGCAGAGCCTTCCCTTCTCTACTTCAGCGCATGAAGCAAAGCCTTCCTACCTTAGCTCCTACCCAAAAATCTCAGTGGCCCAATTCTCTATCTTTTCTTACTTCACTACTTCTTCGAATCCCTATGACTCAACTATTTATACTATTTCTTTATACAATACCATGGTCCGCAGACCGTGGGATAATCCAAAAGCCGACAAAAAGCAAGGGGCTAAGGCCCCTTTGATTCTCTCTAACTGCACACTCTACATCCACATTTTGTGGAGGCTTTAAATCTTTTACAAAATTTGTTACAAAAAATAACTAATTAATTCCATTCTGCCACTGGGGACCCCATCCCAATAGTCCCCCAACACAAATATCGTGACTTGCCCTCGAGTCACTCAGCTAGTTGTTCTACTTTTTTGTGAAGTTCGTTGAATTCCTTAGTCAGCGCCTGAAGCTCTACAGTACTTTTCTCAACTACTTGTTGTACTTCCTAGACTAGCTTCTCGGTGGTTGGTCCCACTACTACCAGTTGTGTAGTCCTCTTTTTCTATTGCATTGCCTTCAACATCTCATGAATGGTCTATGAAAACTAGCTAGCTTCCACTGTCCAAGGCTCAAGCCGGGCGCTGAGCACATAATTCTTATTCTGCAAGTCCTGTATCTACAACAATTTTTCTTTTCCTTTCTGTAAGCACGTGAAGCGCTGGATGGGTGCCAACGTCCACACTGTCAAACTAAGCTCATCGTACTGCTGTTGCGCTTCCCAGATTTTTGTGTTCAACTGTTGCAGTGTAGGATCCTCTTGCCAGTGTATCCCAGAGGCCCAGTTCCTAATTGAAGAGCTGGTCACATCCTTGAACAACGACATCTAGCTAAGCCATGGATTCTTTTGTCACTGCTCCTATTTGTTCCCGAACGTCCGGCAATGTAGTCGGATGCAACTTCAACTACAACTCAACTATCTACATCTGTAGGTTGAAAGTCACCTTATCGACCTTCTCCTTTGAAGCGCACACTACAGCAGCTAATTTCTTGATCTTGGCTGAATCCTCTACATCATCTGGTATACCCAACTCAGGTACGGATTTGTAGGCCTGCTCAATTTCTATGACTAGGTTTTGACATTGTGTTTGTGACTCCTTCTGGTCCTTCATTACCTGAGTCTTTTATGCGAAAATTTGTTGGTTGTTGACTTTGTACTTACTAGCAGAAGTGAGTGTACATTTCTCTCTAATATTTAGCTCATCAACGACCCCCTGATGTAGCGCATGAAGGAACTCAAGCGGTAGCGCAGCAAGGTTCAGCCCCATATATTTTTCTACGCGAAGCACCGCGTGATCCTCATCTGACTCCACACGAACTGACCCCTCTGGCAAAGGAAAGACACTAAGATCCAAAGGCCAGTCAATCTCCATGTAAGTGTTATGGCCCTACGTTAGGCTCCCTTGCATGCAACCCACCTTCCCGACATCTCGTTGGATCTTATTCGCTTGGATCTGCAGCTCACGCTAATCCTTCTAGACACTCCCGAGCATCTGCATATATTATTGCTCAAATTGTTGCATCACCTCTATCATCGTGTCCCTAATTTTGTCACTAATATCATCGAGATCACCTTCTATGGGTACCATGGGATGAACATGCATCTGCTTATCAAACTTTTGTTTGTTTTGCTACCCACCTTTCTTCTCCTACGCACACTTCTTCAGGATGAAAGGAGTGGTCTGCTCCTCACTGCCACCTCCTCCTTGCTCCAACAACTCTTGCTTATCAATGTGGTGGGAAGCAAACTTTTCACTTTCCTTTGCATCCTTTTGTTCTTGCTCTGCCTGCTCTTTGGCAGTGCCCTCCTCCTCCATACAGGCCTTCTCGGAAATTTCCTTAGCACTTTCCTTCTTCTTTTGTTCTGTCAAGGTGCATGCAGCTTTCTGAGCAGCTTCCTTCCGCTTCTACATAGCAGAGCTCTCGACGCTTGTGCTTGTTCTGAAATCTAACTCCGTAGGTGTGCATCACTCCTATGACCAAAGCCCCACAACTTCCTAGATATATGTATCTGTTACATAATAGGGGAACGGGTGCCATTTCTACTCACGGTCTTTGCACACTTTCATCGAGACCCTATGAAAGTCAGCTTTGAATTCTACATATGCCAATAGCTGCATGTACAAGGTGGGAGACAACCTTGGCCACTAGTTAACCACCATGTGCATGTCCATGTACATCAAAACCCAAAATATATTTGTCTCCTTAACATGCTGTGGATCTTTTGAGGCCCATAACAAGGCAAACTACATTGCCTCGAGTAATTCTTCTTTGTGCGGAGGAAATTCACTATCCTTTGGCAACCTCCAAGTAACCAAAACAATTGACAATAATAGCCAGGCATAGTGAAATGGCTTGCTCTCCTGCTGCACTTCTCATCAATTTGTGAGGAACTCCTGACATAGATACTTGGCCCAATTGTACTGTACCCCCTTCATGCACTGAGAGGCAAGTGATATGACCGGCGCCAGAACTTCATCCGGGCGACTTTTTCTCATTAACTTTCCTGCTAGAATCTGGGCAACCAAATGTACTGTCGGTTCTAATATGGACATGATAGAGTACCCTTGCATCTTTTTGATCAGACCAAACTTCTTCTTCATCTTATTTGCCAATACTTTTTCTCTGGTTTTTCCTCCAAACTCCTTGGCAGCATTCTCCCCTTTTTAAGGTAGCTTTTTGATTCGGTGGATCAACATATCAGTGATGGGGATAGGCTCTCCTATCCATAGGCACCCATCATGCACCAATACGAGGAGCTGGCACACACAAATTGTATTAATGGAGGAGTGATGATAATGCCGCACTAGCAGCGAATTCAACAACCCTGTCTACTCAACACCATGGACCTACTTCATGGGCTCCAAAATTATAACCCCCATGTCATCATAGTATATTTTCTACATATATTTGTGCGTTGCTAAGTGCAGAAACTTTGTATGATCCATGAGGTCCCAATCTTTCATTTTGAGCAATGGAATACACGCCAGCCTGGGACCCTCAAACACAACATGCTCAGGTAACAAAGGTGTTGAAACTGAAAATTTCCCTGTATCGGGATCCTTCGTGACTTTAGTTTTTCCCTTCCATGGATGGATATACTCAGGCAGCCATGTCAAAGGCTCCACTCCTTCAGCATCAACATCTTCAATACCCTGGAATTCTTCTTGATCTTCTAGGTCTACTACTTTTTTTGTTGCTTATCCTTTTTCTTCTTTACCTATGTCTCAGTATACTTCCTTGGTGATGTGCGCACCGACACTGGCTTCTTCTTTTTTCTCCTTTATGGCTGGTTTCTTTTCTTCCATATCATGCTACTTTTCTTTAGCCCCAGTTTGCTTTGGCCTAGGCGACCTCGGTGCCATGAGCACAGCAGGCATCGCTTCCATACTAGACACTTTTGGTCCTACCCCGTAAGACACAACTGCTTCCGAACTAAGGGATTCAACAGGGATAGTGGCAGTCATTCTTTCCATAAATAGCTCTCAGGCTATAGGAGAATAGTTCGCGAGTGACAAAAATTCTTCCCAGAACACTCGGCTCATATGCGACAGACAAGAAAATGCACCAACAAGTCTTATAGCGCAAATTGTTCTTTGTTGGACCAGTATGCACAATTTATAGGGGGATTTGAATTAAAATCTGACAGTTGCCCCCAAATTCGGATAATAAATGTTATTTTGGCGACAGAACTTCAAATATTTTTGCCTTAATTGCCACCTCCCCACTCCTCTTAACCACTTTCTGGCCGTCTCATCATGAATAGTAACTCCAACGGTCATTTTCCTACTAGGCTACGTGTTACCTTTTTCTCTCACGTAACGTCCTGAGCGTAGCTTCATCTTGTGCATCCTTGTTAATTTCTGTGCAACCGGGTTATTACCTTATCCTCCAAACCAGATAGTGTAGTTTATAGTCCCGCGCTCCCTTGTAACTACCTAGAGCACTAAGATTGTCCTGCTGCCATATAGTCATTGCGCAAGATCCCCTGTGTACAATTTCAACCTACTCCCATTCACTCTTCCCGGGAAGGGTTCCCTATTTATCTTTGCAAGCTGAATTGCGCCACTAGCTGTAATTTCCTTCACAATATATGGCCCTAACCAATGCGTCTGGAATTTACTTGGAAATTTAGTGAACTTACTATCATCTAACAGTACAAGATCATTTACCTTGAATGTGCGAAACTTGATATGGTGATCATGCCATACGTTTTCACATTCCTTCTCTACTTGTTGATGGAATCCTCCAAAAATCGAACCTCTTCAAGCTCCATGATCTGCATGAGTCGTTCTTCCATGGCCTCGCGATCTGCCATATCCGTTAAAGTTGTTATGCGCAGACTAGGCACAATGTATTCCATCGACATTATGACTTCGACCCCATATACTAATCTAAACAATGTTTGTCCTGTCATGTTCTTGCAAGTAGTCATATAAGCCCATAGCACTACAGGTACATGTGCATCCCAATCATTCTGTTGCGCATTACAGATCCTTGTCAGCATGTTCTCCAAACTTTTGTTAAAAGCTTCGACAATTCCATTTGCATGTGGGTGATATGGCGTACTCTTTAGATGGTAGACCTAGACTTCATCAGTCAACACACTAATTATTTCATTTAGAAAGTGTGTAGCCTTGTCACCCATCAACACGTTCGGGCATCCAAACCTGGTTAAGACATATTCAAACAAGAATTTTGTTGTCATAGCCCCTATACAATCCTTTACGGGTTGTGCTTCCACCCATCTGGTCAGATATTCCATCGCATTGATAATGTAGCGCGTGCCTAGTTTCTTTCTAGGGGTCTAAATTGGCCCAATAAAATCAATCGCCCACTTCTCAAATGCCTGCAAAGAAACCTGAGGAATGTAATGGTATCTTATCCCTTTTGCAACGGTCTGCCAGTTATTTGACATGCATCGCATGCCTTATAGTATGCCTTGGAATCCTTGTGTAATTTTGGCCACCATAGTCCTGCGCGCAAAATCTTCTGCACAGTTGCTTTATCTGCAGAATGGCCTCCTGCAACTCCCCCATGAGATTCAACGAGAATTCTATCATGCTCAAAATCCAGCACATATCTTCGCAATATTTCATCTGCAACCATTTTGTACAAATGTCCCACAATGATTGAAAATTTAGTTGTGGGCATTACTAATTCCTTCTTCTGCTGACTTGTATATCCTTCAAGCACCATCCCTGTAGTTAAGAATTGAATAATGTCTACAAAATAGTCATCGGCTATGCGCACCACAAAGAGTTGCACATATGGCAACCCTTCCTCCAAATTACTGGGTTCTTCACCTGTTTCAATTTGCTATAGATGGTCAAGTCCAGCATTCAACCTCCCTGACTTCATAATGACTTCAAAGTCATACTCCTAAAATAATAACAACCATCTACAAATATTCCCCCCCAACACAGGCTTGTTGACCAGGTATTTTAAGGAAAAATGATTTGTATACATCTTGAAATGCCCGCCTAACAGATAATGCCTAAATTTTTGCAATGCGTAGACTATGGCCATCCCTTCATGCTCAGTCATTGAATAATTTTTCTCAACCTTCAATAACTTACTACTTGCCAAGACTATAGGATGGTACATTTCTCCTTCACCAACCTGTTTTAGCACTGCACCCAGCGCAATGCAAGAAGCATCGACATGCACATGAAACTCCTTTTTCCAATCAGGGAATAACAAGATTGGCGCAGTTACCATCTTTTATTTTAACACATCTAAACTATGTTGACATTCTTCATCCCAACATAATGCCACATCTTTCTTTAGAAGTTTTTCCATGGGTGTGGTAATTTGAGCATAAGCTTTGATCAATTTTATATAGTATCCTGTATGTCCCAACGTCGCGCGCAACTTCTTGGTGTCCCTAGGGAACTCCAAGTTCACAATCACCGCAATCTTTGCAAGGTCCACCATAAATCCTTGCTTGCACACTACATGACCTAGGAAGATTCCAAAAGGAACACAGAATATGCATTTTTTCAAGTTCAACGCGATCAGGTATCTACGACACATATCCAACATAAGGCATAGACTTGCTACATGGCGCTTCACCAAGCCAAACACCATCCAATCATGAAAGTACACTTCCAGTAACTTATGAATGAATTCCTTGAAAGATGCTATGACTACATAGGAAAATATCACAGGCGTGTTTTTTAATCCAAATGGTATAACCGTGTACTGAAAACAACCCCACTCAGTTGCAAAGGTCATTTTTCTTCTATAATCTGATGCGATCTTGATTTGATGGTACCCCAAAAACCCATCAGTAAAGGAATAGGCCTCCTACCCTCCCACATTTTCTAACACTTCGTCTCTAAATGGCATTGGAAATAGATTGTAAACACATGCATCATTAAGCTTCCGCATATCTACATAAATCCTTATTTCGCCATTTTGTTTCTTTTCTTGGACCACCATTGGGCTAACCCAATCGGATTCGGGCTCACTCTGTTGCAGACTCTACCCAGGCCTCCATGCACTCAGCTATAGAGCCTTCCCTTCTCTACCTATGTGTAGGAAGTAGAGCCTTCCTGCGTTAGCTCCTGCACAAAACTCCTCAGTGACCCAATTTTCTATCTTTTCTTACTTCGCTACTTCTTCGACTCCTTATGAATCAACTATTTATATTATTTCTCTATACAATACCATGGTCCACCAACCATGGGAGAATCCAAAAGCCGACAAAAAACAAGGGGCTAAGGCCCCTTTGACTCTATCTAACTACGCACTCCACATCCACATTTTGTGGAGACTTTACATCTTTTAAAAAAACTGTTACAAAAAATGACTAATTAATTCCATTCTGCCCTTGGGGACCCCATCCCAACACTTCCAAACAGTTTTTCACAATATAAGTTTTCCTATCAGATTGAGGATGATAGGATGAGTTATGAGGTAATTGAGTACCAAGACAAGAAAGTAATTTCAGCAAAAATTTTCAAGTAAAAATGGTATCTGTATCATTTATAAAAATCTTTGGCTTTCCATGTAGCTTTTGAATTGTTTCCATAAATGAAGTAGCAATTGTATTGGATTTCAAAGGATGAGATAATGCATAAAACTATGCATACTTGTTAAGTCTATCAAGTATCAACACTATGGAATTGTTTCCTTTGAACTTGGGTAAACCTGTTATACAATCCTTTGAGGCTTACTCCCAACATTGACTTGGATGGACTAAAGTTTGTAATGTACATGGGGCCTTAACTGTCTCAACTTTATTTTTTTGGCAAACCAAACATTCTGCCACAAAATGTTTGAATATCATATTTAAGGCCATCCCAAAAAAAATCCTTCTTGACCTTATGGTAAGTTTTTAAAAATCATTAGTGCCCTCCTAATGGAGAAGTGTGCAATTCCAAAAGAATATTTTGTTTGAGTTGGGAATTCTTACATAAATATAAGCGATCTTTGTAATATAATGAGTCATTATTTTCAGATAAATGTATCAAATGTACTAGAATCTTGTTGCAACTTTTGAATGAGTATCCACACCACTTTGTCATTCTTCCATTCCTGCTTTGCTTTAGTCATTCAATCAGGTTGGATAACAGAAATGGAATAGAGAAATTATTCCACATCCTCATCCCTTCTTAAGAGTGCATCTGCAACAACATTTCGCTTCCCTTTTTTGCATATGATTTCAAAGTCATAATACTACATCTTAGTGGCCCATTTTTGCTGCTCTTATGAAGATAATATTTGTTCCAAAAAGTATTTAAGGCTATCATGATAAGTTTTTACCTTGAAGGATCTTCCCATTAGGTAAGGGTGCCATTGCTTCAAGGAATGTGGTATTTCCAACATTTCCTTATCATAAATAGGTTTTTGTAAATACTTTCCCTTAATTTGGTGACATTGAAAAGTAATGGGTCTTCCTTCTTGCATTAAAACAACACCAATTCCATTTCCTGAGCCATCCCATTCCACCATAATTTTTTTTGTGAAGTCTAGTGTAGCTAAAACTCAAGCTTAGCACATTTCCTCTTTAAGATGTTCAAAGAACTTAGTTTCTTCTGGAGTCTATAAAAATGCATATTTCTTCAGTAATCTTATTAGAGGTGTTGTTATTTTCCTATAATTCTTAACAAACTTGTGATAATACCCTGTCAACCCGAGAAATCCTCGAAGATGAGTTAGGGTTGTGGGGATTTTCCTTTCCTCGATGGATTTAATTTTGTTTGGATCTACCTTAACACCGTCATGAGAGACAATATGATCCAAATATTCCACCTCATGTACCCTAAAGAAACATTTGGATGTTTTTTCATACAATTGTTTCTCCTCCAATAGTTTGAACACCATGTCAACATGTTCAACATGATCCTTCCAAGACTTGTTGTAGATTAGTATATCATCAAAAAATAATAACACAAATTTTCTATGGAAGGGTTTGAAAAAAGAATTCAGTAAACCTCAAAATGTGGAAGGTGCATTAGTAAGTCCGAAAGGCATGACCAAAAATTCATAATGACCTTCATGAGTTTTAAATGTTGTTTTCAGAATGTCTTTAGTCTTAATTCTAATTTAATGATATCTTGAACGAAGATCCATTTTGGTGAAGTAAATTGCTCCATGTAATTCATCCAACAATTCATCAATGACAAGAATTATAAATTTATATTTACTAGTGAGCTTTTCAAGCTCTCTGTAATCCGTACACATACAACATGATCCATCCTTCTTGTGTACCAATATTACTAGAGTAGAGAAAAACTTTGGCTAGGTTGAATTACACCTACCTTTAGCATTTCTGCAACCATACATTCAATTTCAGGTTTTTGGGAATAGGGATATCTGTAAGGTCTAATGTTTGGAGGAGTACCTCTTGGAATCAAATGAATATCATGATCATGATCATGAATAGCTAGGATTCCTTTGGGAGGCTCAAATACCTTGGAAATATTGCCCGAGATTCTTTGGAGATCTGGGATGATTTTAATGTTTGAGCATCTAGTGAGCATAATTGTTCAATTATGCCTCATTGTTCTTTATTCAAAAGATTTATCATTATATTAGAGATGATTATTTTCCCCAGTTTCTCTGCTATGCTCCTTAATTCAATTTGCTTTCCTTCCTAGAAAAAGTTCAAGAAAATTTCTTGAATATTAATTTCTATCTTCCCCAAAGATTGTAACCATTGCACTCCTAATACAACATAAACACCACCCACTGGAATGGAAAGAATTGGACTATTCAATTCATATTCCCCCATGATTATATTGATATTATGGAACTTCCCTGAGAAATTTATATTTCCTCTATTTGCAACCACCACTTGACACTCTAGTGCTAGATATAGAAAGAAATTCAATTGCTTGGCTATCTTACAATGAATAAAATTATGGTAACTACCAGAATCAACCAACACTATTACCTTTTTTTCTTAATATATCCTTCTATATTGAGAGTTTTAGGAGTGGTAATTCATACCAATGCATTACAAGATATGGTCAGATTGATTTATTCTTTCTCTAGACTTGGTTCCTAGTGTATATCATCTTCCTTTGATGTTTACTTTTCCTTTTCTTCCTCCTCATCATAATCTATGTAAAATAATTTCTTCTTAGCACACTTATGACCCTTAGTGTATTTTCTATTACAACTGTAACAAGGCCCCTTTGCTATTTTTTTCTCCAGTTGTTGTGGTGTCAACCTTGTAGTCCGTGGGAGGCTAGGACCATCAACACTTCCATATTTATTATTGTTAATTGTAGACTTCCTTGTTACCATAATTTTTCTTTCCACCTTGAATGCCTTCTCCAATGAATTAGGTTTCCAAAGGTGAACCTCGTGTTGGATTATATCCTTTAAAGCCCCTATGAAGATATCAATCCTATACTCATCTTGAATTTCATTTACCTTGATATTCAATCTTTGGAAGTCCTCGATGTGCTCCGCCATTGAACCCCTTTGTTTGAAATTTATCAATTGGCTACAAAAGGTACTTCTCTTTGTATCCTCATAACGTGTTACCAATTATTCTATAAAAATTGTCCAAGTGAAAATTGATTTAAGAGAATAAATTCATCAATACCACAAAAACTGATTTTGTTCCAAATGTAAAGATGCAATCTGTACCTTTTATGTGTGCGGCACATCATGTATATCAAATAATTGTTCCATTTATAATATACATGATATCGAATCCTTGCCATCAAAATTTTTCATATCAATCTTTGGAATATGGTTTTTCTTTATCCCAAAGTTGGATTCTCTAAAATCATGATTCACATTTAGTTTGTTCTCTTCATGAGTTTCTTGAAATGCCTTATCACCATTAAGAAGCCCTTTTTTTATTGATCGGAGAATCCACAGTTTCAACATCTTTATACCAACGTTTCAAATCCCAAGTGGGATCCATCATCAGGGTTGAAGAATGATGATACAAGAAGAGCATAAAACTTTTAATAAATACTAATGAGGAGGAATAATAATAGAGAACATAGAGTCGGCTTGGGAATTTTTAATTTTATTTTATATATTTTTATTTTATTTTATATATTTATATATTTATATATTTTATTTATATTTTATTCTTATTAATTATTATAAATAATTAATTTTTATAATAAATATTTAATTAATATTAATAATATTGTTGTTATACATGTAAATCATTATAAATAATTAATATGTTTACAATAAATTAATTATTAAACCTAATGATCATAATCATAATTTCTGTTATTCATATTAGTTACTAATTCCTTAAACAAAGATGATATTAATAATTAAAATATTAATTAATCAAATTAAATTAGAATGAAACTACATTCATAGAAATCAATTATTATAAATAATTAATTAATATTGTATAATAAATAATTAATTATTATTAAATATTATTAATAATTAAATATAATAATAATTAATTAATTAATAAACTAATTAATATATTAATATAATTATTATAAAAAAAAATTAATTTATATTAGAAAATTTTTTAGGTGATTAGGCTTAGGGTTGACTAATATAATAATTAATTAATTAATATGTTTAAGTCATATTAACTAATTAATATAACAAACAAATTAATAATTATTATTAATGATTAATAATTAATTTTATAGTTATAATAATTCATAATAATGACCAATTGTTATTGATTAATTGTCCCATAAAATGATGATTAAAATATAATAATAATTATTAATTGATTAATTAATATATTGATTAGGAATTAATAAAATTATAATTATTAAATAGATTAAATTATAGGAGATTAGAATCTAAAGATGACAAAAATAATGATGATTAACTAAATAATATTTAGTCATATTAATTACTTAATAAATTAATACAAATTAATAATTAATATTTATGGCTAACTAATATTCAAAAAATTATTTAATATAATAGCTAATAAAATAATATAAGACTAATCAAATGTTAAATAATAATTTATTAATAATTAGAATAAATGATAATACATAAATAGTTTAATAATTAATTAATTAGTATAATAATAAATATGTTAAATAATATAATAATTATAAATTTATTAAGTAAATTAATTAAATTTTAATTTTAATTTTAATTTTATTTTATATATTTGAATAATATTAGAAATTATAAATGGTTAATATCTATGGTTAATTAATATAATAAAATATATTCATTAAATTATTAAAGAAGACTTAATGATGAAATTAGAATAGGAGAAGGAGGGGGACAACATACCTGCATTACCTGCATTACCTGGGGATGGGTTGGCGACTTCTGATTTCTTTTATCACGGGGAGCCAGCTTCTGCTAATTTCCAAACCATTGTCTCTGTTCAGATTCTCAGGATGCTTAATAATCTCAAGAGCTTCTCTGATCTTTCGTCTTTGATGATGCTCCTCTCTTGCGATAATGGATGCGTTTTCTAGGCAAATATGGTGATTAGTCTTCAAGGAGTGTTCCGCCAATGCTGAGGTACGAGATCTTCCATTTCTGATATCAGCGCCATGTTCTTTGAGCCTTGTCTGGAGGGACCGACCAGTTTCACCTATGTAGCTTTTTCCACAAGAACAGTCTATTTTATAGACTCCTTTTAGTTGAAGGTTGTCAATATCATCTTTAACGGACTTCAAACTATGTCTGATGGTACCCGGGGCTGAGAAGTGAGTGATAATGTTTTTCTTTCTTAGGACTTTAGCGATTTTGTCAGTAACACCATGGATATAAGGTAGAAAAATCTTACCCTGAGGCTGGTCTTGCGTCTTATGCTCATGGGATGACAACTTTCTTTCAGCTCTCTCAAAGGCTTTTTTAATTTCATGCTCTTTGTAGCCTATCCTCTTGAAAGCTGAAGCCAAATGATTCTTTTCTTCATTTAGGTGTTCTGAGTCGGAAATTCGAAGGGCTCTGGTGGCAAGGGTATTTAGAACACCAAACTTTTGGGCCGGGTGATGGTGGGAATCCGCATGGAGGTAACTTTCTGTGTGTGTTGACTTTCTGAAAACCTTGTGGCCTAAAGAGCCATCTTCCTTTCTCATGATTAGAACGTCCAAAAATGGAATGCTCTTGTTTTCTTCAAGTTCCATCGTAAATTTTATCTCTGGAGAGATGGAATTTAAGTGAATGAAAAACTTATCAAGTTCAGCTCTACCATGCGTCCATTTTATGTTGGTGTCATCGACAAACCGCTTCCACCATGCCGGCTTTAAAGGATAAGATTCCAGGGCCTTCTTTTCAAAGTGCTCCATGTATAGGTTGGCTACGATCGGAGATAGGGGTGATCCCATTGCCACACCTGATGTCTGCTCATAAAATATTCCTTGGAAGGTGAACACTGTAGACCTCAGGCAGATTTCAGCCAGCTTCGCAGTCTCAGGATCAGTAACACCTTTTATAACCTGAATGGCTTCTTCAAGAGGAATCTTTGTGAATAAGGATACCACGTCAAAGCTAACAAGAAGCCCTTCTTCTTGAAAATTTTCCAAATCTTCATTCAAAACTTTCATGTTTTTTTTCAAGCCATTCATATCACTTTTTATACCATCCATGTTTCCTTTTAGTTCATCTTTGGTTGGTCTTTGTGAGGGATAAATTTGTTGTAGTTGGTCTCGTAATTTTGATATATCATGTTGTAATTCTTCCTCTTCATGTGTCATAGTAGAGATTTTAGAGGGCTTAATGAGCGTAGAAATAATTTTTTTGGAGGAATTTTAGAACCAAATATTGATATATATGCTTCATTATTCCCTTTAAATCACTTCAAACTGATATTTGAAACAAATTTTATGCAATTAAAAAAAATACACACCTTTTTCTTACTTTTAGGAGATCAATGTTGAAATTGTTGTATCTCTGTAATTTCAGCTCTCCAAGGTCTAAAATTTCATCATGTGGCTCTCTGAGTCTTCTTTCTAACACCACAAGTCATACTAAGGTTGGATTCTCAAGATAAACTTATACCCAATCTCCCACGATCACCTTCTTATGGACTAGTTTAGTAGAGAGAATTTGTATGAAATGCCATGTGTCATTGTTTCAACCTTCAGCATTGAAAATTATAAACAACAAACTGATGTTTTTGCAACTTTAGCAAATAAGGATACCACGTCAAAGCTAACAAGAAGCCCTTCTTCTTGAAAATTTTCCAAATCTTCATTCAAAACTTTCATGTTTTTTTTCAAGCCATTCATATCACTTTTTATACCATCCATGTTTCCTTTTAGTTCATCTTTGGTTGGTCTTTGTGAGGGATAAATTTGTTGTAGTTGGTCTCGTAATTTTGATATATCATGTTGTAATTCTTCCTCTTCATGTGTCATAGTAGAGATTTTAGAGGGCTTAATGAGCGTAGAAATAATTTTTTTGGAGGAATTTTAGAACCAAATATTGATATATATGCTTCATTATTCCCTTTAAATCACTTCAAACTGATATTTGAAACAAATTTTATGCAATTAAAAAAAATACACACCTTTTTCTTACTTTTAGGAGATCAATGTTGAAATTGTTGTATCTCTGTAATTTCAGCTCTCCAAGGTCTAAAATTTCATCATGTGGCTCTCTGAGTCTTCTTTCTAACACCACAAGTCATACTAAGGTTGGATTCTCAAGATAAACTTATACCCAATCTCCCACGATCACCTTCTTATGGACTAGTTTAGTAGAGAGAATTTGTATGAAATGCCATGTGTCATTGTTTCAACCTTCAGCATTGAAAATTATAAACAACAAACTGATGTTTTTGCAACTTTAGCAAATAAGGATACCACGTCAAAGCTAACAAGAAGCCCTTCTTCTTGAAAATTTTCCAAATCTTCATTCAAAACTTTCATGTTTTTTTTCAAGCCATTCATATCACTTTTTATACCATCCATGTTTCCTTTTAGTTCATCTTTGGTTGGTCTTTGTGAGGGATAAATTTGTTGTAGTTGGTCTCGTAATTTTGATATATCATGTTGTAATTCTTCCTCTTCATGTGTCATAGTAGAGATTTTAGAGGGCTTAATGAGCGTAGAAATAATTTTTTTGGAGGAATTTTAGAACCAAATATTGATATATATGCTTCATTATTCCCTTTAAATCACTTCAAACTGATATTTGAAACAAATTTTATGCAATTAAAAAAAATACACACCTTTTTCTTACTTTTAGGAGATCAATGTTGAAATTGTTGTATCTCTGTAATTTCAGCTCTCCAAGGTCTAAAATTTCATCATGTGGCTCTCTGAGTCTTCTTTCTAACACCACAAGTCATACTAAGGTTGGATTCTCAAGATAAACTTATACCCAATCTCCCACGATCACCTTCTTATGGACTAGTTTAGTAGAGAGAATTTGTATGAAATGCCATGTGTCATTGTTTCAACCTTCAGCATTGAAAATTATAAACAACAAACTGATGTTTTTGCAACTTTAGCAACTTCTTATGAAGTTCAAATTTGATTCTCATTGAGAAATTTATGATGATTTTCCTTGGGTCACCTTTTTGAGACTAAATTATGGAGCATGCATAAACCCTAACTTCTTCTGACCATATCTTAGAAAATATAATGAACAAAGATCTGAAATGTTTTCTTGAAATTCACCAAGACTTTGTATCCAAGTGGTCTGTTATCACTTAAGAATTCTAAGGCCAAAATTTCTCATACTAGTTTGATGATGAAGGTCGGTGCTAGTCTAAGTTTGATTTTTTTTTTCCTTAGAGTCTGAGTCTTAAGGGGTCTTGAGTCAAATATGCATTCTCATTCATCACTGGTCATTCTCATTCATCACCGGTCTCATAGCCATGTGTCAGTTTGGTTTAAAAATTACTATGTGCCACAAAGCCTTTTAGGTGATTTCTTAGTGCATGTAACCATTTTGAAGTGTTTTCACAGCGCATAAATCCTTTTAGCAGTTTCGCAGCACAAAAGTCCTTTAGGTGATTTAGCAGCGCGATGTGTTTTAGGTGATTTCGCAGCGCGACACGTCTTAGGTGATTTCGTAGCGCACAATTCAAAATTTACACTGACTGCGCTGCGAAATCGGAGATTCGTGCATTCCGCATCGAACCTTTCCCAACTGTCAAATCTATCAATTTAAGTTATAGTTGAGCCATTCATTGTCAGTTTATGCACTCCACATATCATGTCCAACTGCTTATCTCCATTATTACAGTCACTAGGTACATTGGTACACACAGATTGCAAGTTCCAAGAAAAGCTAGGTATCCACAGTCTTAATGATGATTGTATTCGTTGCATGAGGAACAAGTCTGCAAGTTTTCAATTTGAATAGATTGTTATCAAGTGAGGCAGTTATCAAGCGAGGCAGCTATCAAGCGAGGTAGCGATTCAAACAAGGCAGAGATTGAAATTTGAGCAATGACAACATTTCAAACCTTCATGGAGGGATCGGCAGAAAGGAAAGACCACAGATCAGGCAAATGTTTGAGAAACGAACCTGAAGGTTTAGACATAACCTTGAAGAACAGAGAATTCGAACATGCGTTTAAACAAGCTGGATGTTGGAATTCTTGCAAGAAGCTCTAGGGAGGTCATGCACAAGCTACTAAGGAATTTGCCATGAATTTCACAAGACTAAACTCAAAGGTTGGTATGCTGGAATTGCAGGTCTCACCAGACATGATATCCACAGTTACGGAGATTCCAAGAGGGCAAGAAAGTTGGTTCAAGAATTTCAAATTTGATATGACCCCATGCAAAGAGTTTCTAAAGCAGGAGTTCATTAACTCAGATTTAAGCAAGTTTGTTCCTAGAAGTTATGTCAAAGAGTCATATACCAATTTGCTTACTTGTATACAGAAGTACCTTACCTGTGAAGGGAGATATAAAAGGGTGTATTCATATCATTTTAAACTTCTGTTGCATTTCACAGGAAAGACATCTATTGATCTACCTTTTTACTTATTCCACATCTTAAGCAAAATGTGTGACAAGTTACAGCTAAGAAAAGAATCCTGTGAGACTTCATTGTTCCACCATGGCTTGGTTAAGTTGATTGTTCTGCATGAACTCCAGAGGGTAGGTAGGGACTAGGACACATTCATATTCATGTCTGGTTTCAAGAACAAGACCGGTCTCAACCCTCAAGCTGCAAAAGATCTTCCAACAATAGCTGATCATCAGGAAGAAACAAGATCCAAGAGGTTTTCAAAGTTAAAGGAAAGGAAACAAGTAAGAGAATCCACCAGGCCACTGACTATCCAGGATACACCCCAGCAGTCCCTTAAAGAGAAAACTCAGGTCAAAGAAACTGCATATGAATCAAGCACAGGTGAAGGAGTTCAAAGAAGAAGGACTAGGAGCCAGGTGGCTAAAGAAAAAGGTAAGTCAGTGAGTATTGAAGAAAGCCCTGTTTCAAAGGGAGACTTAAATGAATTATTGCAAGCCATTGACATTGAAGAGTCTCCACTAGTTCAAGCAGATTTGATAGAGTCAAGAAAAGACAAAGCTAAGAGAGTCAAAGCCTCAAAAAAACTCAAGTTTGATGATCAGGTTGAGCAATTCGTTTTTAAGACCAGGAGACCCATAACGAGGAAGTTTAAACAAGTACAGGAGGTACTACCAAGAGCAAATGAAACAGGGGAGGTGACACGGCATCATGAAAGAAAGGATAAAGGCAAAGCAGTTGCCATTCAAGAAGAAGATAGTGTGGAAAACTTGAAAAGGAGATTGGAATCGGCCAACTTTGAAATTTCCAGATTGAAGAAAGCTGCCAGGAAATTTTCAATTAAGGAGGCTTATTTTAACCAAATGCAAGCTCGGTGGGAGGACCAAACATTTCAAATTCCTGAGGTGGTTGATTTTAGTGTTCAATTCCGTAGCTGGACTGTTCCTGCAATAAAGGAAGCTCAATTTATCAAAAAGGTCAATACAAACCTCAGATTTGGGATCAAGGTCATGAAGAAACAAATTGAAGACTTAAAGATACAATTAAGCCAGTTGAAGGAATCTCCTTAAAAAAATCCCACTTCAAGTAAGGCTATGTTTCAAATTTTGATGGTTTTGCTTGGTATAATCTTTCTTGAAGAATTATACATTTTCATTCAATTTTGAAAGGCCTTGGAGCAGTTGAAAGAATGTTTAAACAGAAAAGGGCTCAAAATAGCAAAATTTTGGGTTGAAACCGTGATTTTTGGAACAACACAGTAGTTTCGTAGCGCGCTACGAAACTGCTGAAGATGATGACTAAGGCTCAGCAGTTTCGTAGCGTGCTACGAAACTGCTGAAGATGATGACTAACGCTTAGTAGTTTCGTAGCGCGCTACGAAACTGCTAAAGCTACATAATCTAATCTCAGTCAACCGGTTTTGAAATACAAGCGGGAATTTTGAAAAGGGAATATCTACAAGGGATCATCTGAAGCTATAAACTTTCAACAAGGTCAAGAGAGGTGGAGGAAACATGTATTCGAATCCAAACTCTAAACTTTTTGTCATAAAGTGAGCACATTTACTACAATCCAAGATATGTCAAACAGCTTGGAAGAACTTTTTCCTTCACACATGAAAAAGGTTGACAACACATCAAGGACATGGCAATCTGATATATTTTTGATAATCAATGGTGAAGGGCATGGTTCTTTGGATTCGAAAGTTTTGAGGCAAACCAAAGACCGATAAACAGGGGTAGTTTCCTATGTTTCAGGGCAATGGAGAAGATGTGACATTGAAGACCATCATGGAGCTTTGAACATCCACCACAACCAAATTAAAAAGGGACCAGATGTCAAAGAACGAGAATGATTGTAATCAAGGATATTATTAGCATAATATGGAGTTAGACTCCTACTTGATTTAGATCTATAGAAAGTCTAGTTGCAGTTTGTTACATTTAATAGGCAGTTAAAAGTTGAACAGGTTTCATTAGAAATAGATTTCGAGTTCCCCTCAAGTTTGAAGAGGAATCTCAGTTAGGTAGAAGAACTCTATAAATAGGAGAAAGGGAAATGTAATAAAGGTTGGAAATTTATGTAAAAAATTTCTGTTATTAAGCTTATGTAAAGACTTTGTTTCTTTTGGTAATACGGTACTGGCTTCTGCTGCTCAAGAATCATAGAGAGTTCAATGTACGGATTCCTTTTGTTGTCTTTTCATGTTGTCTACAGTATTATAAGTATTTGATTACTTAGAAATCAATTGCAATGTTCTAATTTCCTTCATATACTCGTAAACTGTCCTTTTTGTGTTTGGTGTACTCTACCTATATTGAAATTTGAATGCCTTGATTTTATTGCAAAGCCAATTCTACTGTTAATGCTAAATGATATATGACTCCATAAGCCCAATGGATTCTTGTTAATTTTGATTCCACCAGCTTCATTCCTATTTGTTTCACAAAGAGTTAGCCATCTTAATCATAATCAAAAAAATTTAATCCTTTGAGAGAGCCCTCTCAGGCTAAGGAGGCTAAGCCTTAGCTAAAAGATTGGTTTGAAACAGTTACTTGAAGTCTTCCTAGTCTGCAGCCTTCCAGGACTTGATTTTAAGATAGCATGGTCAAAATTTTAGCCTCTTAAGCTTCTTAGAAAAAAATCTATAGTTAAAATGTCAAGATGTCATGTTTGAAGCAGTTAACCCCTATAATCTGAAGTTTTGATACCAAATGTTATGCAACCAGATCACAGAAAAAAGAAACGATAGATCAAAGACTTGAAAATTAGCCTCCATAAGGTGGAAACCTCCTTTACATCACATAAATGAACAATTCTTGGATTATTCAAATGACAAGACCTCCTTGGTATATATCGGAGTCTAAAGGACCACAATATAATTAGAGCCTACATAACAATAATAATGTAAGGGCACAATAAGAACAATAGTGGGCTTCTATGGTGCATAACAATAAAAATATGGGGATACATGGGCACAACAATAGCAATAATGGGGTTACACTAATTATAATAATAAAGGGGCTACAATAACAATAAGAATAAGGGGGCTACACTAGTATTATAGGGACCTAACACTCTACCTAATAAGATTCTTAGTATGTGGATCCTACTGTGCAACACAAATGATATTTTTTATATTTTACTCATGTTTTTCTAATGAACCTATCATGCCCTAATATGCAGGATAATAATGGCGTAGGTTACTGAACTGGGTAGTCAATGGTTCTGTTTGATCACTTGTTGATCTAGAATATTTTAAAGTGACTTGGATTGTAAAAATGTTCAAGTGTGAATGATTAAAATGAACCCTATTAATAATTATATAAATATTGAAATACTTAAATAAAGTTTCAATTAAAAACAAAATGTGGAAGATCGAGAAGCTAAATGAAACAACCAATTGATAATGGAGTTTGTCTAATGTGGACTACATTTCTGGGTCCTACCTCCAAGAGAGTGACCTCTTTATTATTTAGATGATAAGGTTAAAATTACTTTATTACATCACCAAAATTCCTCCAAATACTTCAACAAAACTAAGTTGTCTACTACCAGGAAGTGGCCTCCAAAATGCCACTAAAAACATCATTTTCGTTGCTACGAAATCTAGCTCTAAAATGACTTGTTTACAAAAGTACATGCATAACAATGACCTGAAAATATCTTGTCACTATCAAAATTCTACTACCTGAAGATTGTGGCGTAATGGCTAAACCTTTTATTTTAAATAAAATTGGGGGTCCACTGCCCTAGGGTCAAGCTCAAAGAGGTTGCGGACCCCCAATGTTATATATACACAAAAGAGTTCCCATTCCACCACATGTTTGTGGTTATAAATTTTAGAGTGTCAAAAGATGTAAAGCTTGATTGTAGCCTATGTATTTTATGATTAAGTGGATGTTTGTAGCTCGTTTTTGCAACAACCGAAAGGAGGTTTTTGGTGAAATTCTTGAGGCCACTTCTTGGTAGAAAAGAGATCATTTTTAGCAATATTTTAGAGGCATTTTTCTTATTTGTAATTAAAATTTTGGGAGAATAATAAAGATTCCATTCTCTTGGAGGCAAGACCTAGGGACTTAGTCCACATTGGATGAACTCTATCATCAATTGGTTGTTGTTTTTCTCTTCTCAATCTTCTACATTTCGTTTTAGTTGCAGCTTCATTTAAGTCTTTCATATTTGATTTAATTGTTAAGTTGGTTTAATTTAATTGTACATGATTGAACTTTTTTGCAAGCCGAGTCACTTTAAAATTTCCTATATAAAGTGGCATGAGAGCAAGTTTGATGGTGATTTGTGAGTGTACATGATAACCAGGAGAAAATTCAAGCAAGGTGAAGGAACACTTGTTGAAGGAAGTACACAAAATGGATCAAGAAGCTTTACTCAAAGAAGCGAAATGTTGTCACATGAAGGAGATGAGAATAATTTTGGATCCAAAGTAGAGTTTTGTAAATATTTCATGGGGATGAATTCCATGGTTGAAGAAATGTATCGGGAATGGAAAAGGTATGAAGAGGGAAGCTCATCGAAGAACGTCAAATATGAAGGGAATTTAGGTGATTTGAAAAAACATCCTCCTCTTTCTCCTCATTTTCCTCCTTCAAGACCTCATTCTCCTCCTCCATATCCTCATGGAAAACCTACTTAAAAGAAGCCGTTATTGAGGTTGGATATTAAATTCAACTTTCCAGTTTATGATGGTAAGCATAATGCTAAAAATATTGAGAAGTGGATTCTCTAGATGGAAGTCTGTTACCATGTTTACTAGAATTTCAATGATGAGGTAAAAAATCAGTTGTGCTTGCTTCGATTGAAAGGTAATTCATTAATATGGTGGGAGAATAGACTTGGGGAAGGTAAAACCCTTTCCTTATGGTTTGGATTTACTTCATTGTTGAAAAAGAAATTCTACCATTTGGCAGATGCCAGAAGGCAATAATAAAATGACAAAATATGTGGCATTGTAAAGGAAAAATTGTGAAAAACTTTACAAAGGAGTTTAGGAAAAATTCATTGGCTTTAAATATTCCACTTAAAAAACAAGAAAATATTTTGAAGTATATTGGTATTTTGCATGGGTATATACACAATACTATTTTCTTGTCGATGCCATCTAACTTGGATGAGGTTTGTGTACAAGCGACCTATATTGAATTAGGTAAACAAGGTGGTGGAGTCCCCGTGGAAGACATTCAGTCGAAAGAAGACAAAGGAAAAGGAAAGGAGAATCCAAAGAGAAGAACTTCTAGGAAGAAGAGTGATGAATAAATTTCTTGTACCCATTAAGAGAAAGAGGGACATGATGATTATCATTTTTGGAAGTTGCATATAGGGTTGATTCCTAAGTGGTTTCGACATAGGAAGGACAAGCATAAGGTTACAACGATATTCTAGTAGGATCTAGGATTAGGATCTAGATATGAGGCACAAATCACAACTATGGGTTTGAAGGGTATATCGTCTTCACATGTTCGTTTTGGTTCTTCTATTTCTACAAGAAATAAGAATTAACTCTTTCAAAGAAGGGTGGTAACCAAACATGTTAAATTAGATAGTTTGTTTAACATTGTTTCTCAAGCCAATATGATATTTGAGGTAGTTCTTAAGGAGTTGAATTTGGAAGCAACACTGCATCCTAAACCTTATCCATTTGGATGGATATGTAACAACACTAAGTTACAGGGGACTACGAAATGCAATATTAGGTTTGTCATTACATCTCAATTTGTGGATAAATTTGAACCAAATGTGGTTCCATTAGATATTTTTGGAATTTTGCTTGGAAGTCCTTATTTGTGTGACAAGAATATCATCTACTATAGGAATAAAAATAGGTCTCACCTTTTCAAGTACAACATAGAGTATATCATCTTAGCACATCAAATAAAGGACGAATCTTGGCTAGTAACCATAGGGTAGTTGAAAACTATCTTGAATACAATGAAGACCTTTCCACTCATATCTACATAGGTAGACAAAGACGGTGTTCTGGAGCATGGGATTTGGATGTGGGAATCTTTTAAGAGGATCAAATATATTGTTAGTAAATTTTCATTAACATTCTTGTATTTTTTATGTTGCTAATGTTTAGTGCATGGGTAGTGGCTAAAGTAACACATGCAAAAGGAGTTGGGGAAGTGAAAATGGCTAACAATATTTAATTGTTACAATTATTATGTAGCTTTGGTGATGACCCAAGTATATAGAACAAGGTGGATAGATATCATAGAAGCGGGGAGGAATATCCAACACGTAATATCTAATTAAGAACCTTTCGAAGGTCCAAAATCCTCTCAGTGGCAAGGATTGATCTGAGATGATTCATAAAGGCATAAAATTATAAATTCTAAATAGGGGAATGTCGATGAGCTCAACAAGACGATTATTACACAACTTAAATCACATTGGTCATAGTCTGTATGAATAAGTTATGGAAGTTTAAATATTTTGACCAATAGACAAAAAGTCAAACTTACTAGGACACCTGACAACATCTAGACATCACACTTGGAAGTACAAATAGGATGACGTGCTAGAATTTCATCTTTACATGTGACATAGCATGGAGATGACATGTGGCATTGATTCAATAGTGATGTAGTAGGAAGAGGTTCACATGGTAATAATTGGGCCCATGGTGTGGACTTATGGAAATGTGTGACGTCACCTAATTAGAGGGCACCTCAAGAACAAACCCAAATGTTTGGAGGTTTAAAACAATGTTACACGATTAGATAGATTAGTTTTGAACCCCTACACTATGTCGAAATTGACCAAAAACCTAACCATTGGGCTACGAATGTTTCTTGTTATAACCATGGCGAAAAGTTATATTTAACATAATTTTTTTAAATAGGTTGCAAAATATGGGAATACCATAGGTTTGATCCCACGACCTCCCCATATTAGTTATAGAGAATGAGTAAAGTTACTTCTTTTACTATACCACTTACCATTTTACAATGAGAACCAACATTGGTTATAACTAATAATCTGTTGTTTCATTTGTGATTGGAATGCAAATGGTGGAATTTCATGTAGTGTATGAATTTGTGCAACAAATTATATTAAAATGGATCTCCCGTCAAACTGTTAATATGATGTGCCAGTGCATTGGCTTATCATTAAACCACATTTTAGGTATTGTAAACTAAAGGCCAGCAACATTTATGTGTGTCATTTAGGAATCGGTTGCAAACCAATGGCCCTTGTATTAAAAATGAGAGTCAATATGATTTGGGATAACAAAATTCAATTTTGTTATAATAATATGCCTTTTTAAAAAATGGTAATAACGGTGGGGTTGTAACCTTTGCGAGCTCGACATCGGGCTGCATACCCATAAATCTATATATACATAAAATATTTTCCATTGCACCACAAGTGGTTGTGGTTATAAATTTTATAGTTTTTTTAACCTTTATTGTAGCTTGTAAGTGGAGTTTCATAGCTCATTTTTGAAGAAATTGAAAGGATTTTTTTAATGGAATTTTGGACGCCACTTTTTGGTAGTACGGAGATCATTTGTAGCAAGATTTCGCAAGAATTTTTCTTATTTGTAATTGAATTTTTGGTAGAATAATAAAAATTCCACTCTCTTAGAGGAAGGACCCAGAGAGACATTCCACACTGGACGAATTCTATTATCAATTGGTTTTCACGTTTCTCTTATCAATCTTCTATATTTCATTTCAATTGTAGCTTTATTTAAGTTTTTCATGCTTTATTTAATTGTTAATATGATTTATTTTAATTGTACATGCTTGAATAGTTTTAAAACCCAACTCATTTTAAAACATCCTAGATCACTTCTAGTCCTAGTATCTCTTTATCCTAACTAGGTAAGGAACCCTAATTCTTTTGAGTGACTCCCTGACAATGACACCAAAAATTACAGTGTATTTATATTTTCATTATTTGGATTAATTTTTTTGGGATACGTTGTACATTTATCTTGGTAAATCGTGGTTGGTAAACTTGTAATGCATTTTTTTTCATACACACAAGGAGTGAGATACTCACCTTGTCATGGCCAAAGTCTATTAACCAATAAAATCTATGGGAACGTAATTTTGGATGGAAGGATTGTCCAAAGGATGGCGCGCAACTTTGCTAGATGGCATCTCATGAAACCAACTCTTATTATTAGGTGGATAGCTCTGTATTTCAAGGTAGGCCTAAATACTACCAATTGTGTAACATACTAATTCTACAACATCTACTTTCCATAGCTAAAATAAGGTTGATTATGCAAAAGTTAGCTATAGGTCTTGTTCCTCAACAGTCTAATCTCAAGGAAATGGGGCCTAATATTAATGATAAAAAAATTTGAAAATCCACACCATTTAATTACTATGATATTGGCTACTTCAAAATAAAGTAGATTTAATTTAACTGAGGAAAACAATATTCAAAGAGCACATAACTATTGTAATAATAACTATTGTTCGACTTGCAGAAAAAAATAACAAATGATCACCACAACATCATACCTTGAGTGGGCCCTTACCCAAAGTCAACATGTGCCTTCTATGCTAATGAACTATCATCACAAGCTCAATCACATCCAAATTACTCGTCGGAGGAAATCAGAACATAATCATAGTGTTTGAATCGATTTCACAACACTCGAACAAATTTTATATTCATATAAAACTGATAAAATAAATTGAGTTCAAAATGTTGTATTTTAAGGATCACCTCAGTTCACAAAAGTGTACATATATAATTCGAAGGTAATCAATGTTTGAGTGTAAAAAGCGTGATTGTGTTAATTGGTGGAAAAATTAAGCAAAGAAGTATTTTTAGCTGTAGTAGGGACAAAAACAACTACAATAGTTCCAGTGGACATGAGGATTTATTCCCTTCATGATTTTATGTTATCCATTTAAGCCAATGACATATATACCAGCACTAGCATTGAACTAACCTGGCTCCTGTTCAATTTTAAGATAATTGCATTTTTTCATGCATTGGATATCACCATATGTGTGTTGTTAAAACTCCTTATTGTTTTATCATTATCATGGTGGATATTCACTTTAGAAGTTGGATTGTTGTCCCTACAAATAAGGCACCAATATCTCTCATCATTGGGTAGAATGATCCTTGTGGACTTTAAATGTTCCAACCACAAAAGTAACAACACAACCCTGCACCTTTATACTTGTAATTTTAATAATTAATTCATGATTACAGACTTTCAATGAATGTCCTCCTATATCTTAATAATCCCTTAGAACCATATTTAATCCTTTTTATTATGCACACATCATTACTTAGACACACACACACATATACTTAACACCTAGGCTTGGTAACTCTTCAAAACATTCCTTAATTCAAATATTAAACAATAAATTAAAGAAACATAATAAGCGTAGATACCTATGAGTTGGAAATGTTAAAAACCATGTTTAATGATCCAAATATAAGGAAATAGGAATGAATTTAAGTAAAAAAATAATTGGTTTGATAGAAAAAAGGATGTTAATTTGGTAGATCGTCAACCTGTATGGAATTAAATTAGGAAGTAATGATCAAGTGGATTTTGTTTAATAACTTCTCCATACAATGATAGATTATTGTTTCATGGGAGCCTACCTAAAGCCCTTGAAGGGTATGTACATGTCCCACTTTAGTGAAACTCATATAGATTTTTTTGAAACATATCGTGACTAGTCTCATTATATATAGAAATTCTACCCCCAATACTATATCAAAAACATCCATCTTGATGAAAAATAGATGAGTTTTGAGTTGATATTCTCCCATTTGGATTTTTTCATTTTCACCTCTACCCCAACATTTCACCGTTCCTCCATTCGTAATCATGATTTGAATGTTGTGCACTAGGTCTACAATATAATGTGTTTCTTATGTGACTTTGTTGTTAATGAAATTGTGAGTATTGTCACTGTCACTTGGGATTATAACTTTATGGTGCTTGATGTAGCCCATGAGTTTGAATTTTATGGAGATGAAATACTTGATAGTACATGGAGGTAGATTAGGGATTTTTAGGAGGAAATGAAAATTCAATATTTTCATGATTATGAGTGTTGGTGTCTTCAAATTGTAATGTTATTATATCTTCAGTGGATATGTCATCAATCAGGGCATTAGTAGTCATATCAATTTGAAACAATTTTTGTTCTTTATAGCTATGACCTAGAGTATAGTTTTCATCACTATTATAGCAAAGTTCACATCTTTAGTGGTATTCCACTATTGTTGGACACAACCTTTGTACCCTTAGGGTATTAGTAGGATTCAGGGTTGATGACTCTCCTTAAGGAGAATGAGTGTGAGGAATAGATGTTAGTTTTTTTATTTGTGCATTAATCACCATTTACGATTCTAGAGCACTCTCTATTTCCTCTTACCATGTAGTAGGATGTTGCATTCTATATTGTTATCAAATCTCCTCCTTGAGACCACTAATGAAACATTAATTATGGAAGGAATAAATTAATTTCTCTATATGGATGGATAATTTCTCAAAGGATGCTCTAAAAAATGAGCTAGTTTGGCGTAAGTTGGTAAGTCATCGCGAATAATTAGTATTCCTCTCAAAACATCCATAAACAACATTAAAAACGTAACTCCATGAAATGTATAAGGAATAGGTTTCTTTATTTCATTCCCACCATTTCCACGTATCTTTATCTAAATAGAGGACCCCCTCCCTGAGTTTCATCATGTAACCAAAATACCCTAGAGGATGAATTAATATGTTATCTAAGTGACCCATCTTGATGGGTCAAAACCATCAAACTTTTTCATGTCCACCTCGGGAGAAGATTGCCATATGTTTTATCCATTGATCTATTGTTTTGTTGACTTGACGAGCATTGTGGGTGGCTAAAAGACCTAAGTTATAATTGTTTTCTTGGTGTGGCTCCATTTGTTTTGTATTCGTGTGACTTTCTCCTGACATGGTTCGGGTTAACATATTTGGAATTTGTTTAATCATTTTTTTCAAATTTTTCAAGCATCTCATCCAACTTCTTACTGAAATTTTCTTCTGACCCATTTATGTTGTCTTGAAATTCCTTAATTTAACCATCCAATTCCAACTTGTATGTAAAAAAATAGGTGTTCGTGTTTTCAAGTAAAGTATGAGGATGTTTATATGTATTCTTCTTCATGGGTGAGCGTACTAAAAACATTTATTGGGTCTTACAGACAAGGGAGTGTCAAGTGCTCTAACCCTTCAATATACCTGCAGGGTTGGAAAATACTACTCAAACCAATATCTCAAGGAACCAATCAAGGAGGATCAATCACAACCTTAGTTGTACTACCTGACTACTACACTAGTACTAGAGAGTGGTTTCCCTAAGTGTTTCTCTTGGTGTACTATAGCAACAAGATGGTTGATTAGCTTATTTAGAGCTAGTTTTAGGTAAGCCCAAGGGACTTTCTCTAGTTAAAGGTACAATGAAGTGAGATTTTGTATACAGGTATATCTAATTTCGTCCTACTAAAAGGGGTGCTAAAATTGGGGATTATAGGGATTTCCAACAAGCTGAAACCATATGTAGTTCCTAATTGTATTCTTCTCTACCATAATTTTACCAATTGAATGAAAAATCATTATGTGATTTAAATATGTCAAAAAACTTCTCTAAGAAAAAAGTTGATCTTGATAAAACTAGGAAAATATATTTAAATCCCTAGAAAATATTTCATGCAAGCTAGGGCTTATGTCAAAAATGTGAAATAATTACAACTTCTATACTTCTTGGATTGGCTAGTATGGCCCATTTATGAAATGGCATACCTTTTATAGATATAATGGAACTAATTTGACCAAAATTTGTGTTCTCTATCAAAATATATCAATCCTCTAAATTCATATCCTTCTTATAAGAAAAACGATAATTTAAATTACAAATAATTTCACTTCCTATACATTATTTTGGATATATATATATATATATAGAGAGAGAGAGAGAGAGAGAGAGAGAGAGAGAGAGAGAGATCTATTGGTTATTTTCCCAAGAAGAATTTAGTTCTTGAATTTTAGTCTTGAAATTATGCATATAAATTTATATAAATTGATCTAAATGCCACCATATTCCTTTCTTCTATAAAAAATTAACAAAAAGTGGAAAAAAAATCTTGCACTTTGTGCCCCAAATTTCTCCCATTTTATTCCCAGGAAAGAGATCTAATATCACTTGTAGTGTAATTCACATGAAATATAGTGAAAAACCCCAGAACGTAAGGAAGAAAAGAGATAAACCCAAAGAAATATCTCTTTGATAATAGATCATATAGAGATATGTTAACCCTCTTCAAGGGAAAACCTCCAAAATCAATTCTCTAGATGCAATCAAAATTATTAAGAAAACTTAGATAACCTTATACGCAATACATATATATCGATAGAGAATATTCAGTACCTATGGACCCACTTATAATGAGATCCTACAAATTTCGACCTTATTAATAAAGACAATTGTTTTCATAAAGAGTGACTATTAACTAAGTATTCAGTGGGCTACATACACCAATAATGTATCTACCTAAGGGGTTTATGGCAAGAACCTAACATTGTTTCAAAGGCATAAGTGAAATTAAAGTAGTAGTAGTACCCAAGACTCCTTGGAATTTTGTTTTCAAGGTATGCCATGAGGTAATGACTCTTTGTATGAAGATTGTGTTGATTTTTTTTATTATAAATATGATAGCTTGTGCAATAGTGTTCAACAAGCTACATCCTACGGTGTTTTTATATGATGGTTCTTCTTGAGGTGATCATCCAAATAAGGGTGAGAGATACATGTGTGGAAGCATATTTATACCTGCAAGTTGAATAACGTTTTTTTTTTTTTTTTAACTATCAACATGGCCTATAATATGGAAATTTTGAGGAGAGACCCTTAGGTTTGTTAGAACACCTCCGTTATTTTTTCATCATGGGTAGATTATTTCTCAATTAATAAACATTCTAGTTATCCTTCCCTCTCTAGATAAATTTCCATATCCTTCCATGGTAATTCTAGCTAACACTCGAGTAAAGTATATCCCCTTTAGGGAGTTTTATTTGCCATGAATTGAAAAGGTTCTTGAACCCTAAACCTTACTATGATTTTTTTGGTAATTTTAACCTTTAAAAGGACCTTGATGAATTCCTACTCATTGAAGTAAGGAATAGGATTAATTGGAAGTTTATCTAGTTATAAATCTATTTGCGAAATAGTGGTTTCAATTTTAAGGCTCAAACAATTATACCTATATTTCAATTTGATGACTCAAGTAGACCCTGTAGTGGCCCCACACACATGGAACCTTCCAAATCCTAGTACTTCTCAAACAAAAAATACTAATGAAGGTAGTTGGTCATAATATTTTGAAAGAGAAATGGATTTTCGTAGGCCAAAACCCTGCCCAAAAATCCCTTGTCCCCAAAAACCTAGGTTTGACCTTACCTAGGAAGAAATAACCCCCTTTAACTAGCAAGCATGTGGTTATTGGGAATGTGCTAAATTATCTACATGAACTAAAAAGGAATTTGGATTATATTTGTTTCATTTTTGGCCTATGTTTTTCCACTACCCTTTTGGTCTATTATAATGTAATCCCAATTAAGGGACTAAGGTTGTAACTAATTTGGTATAATGAATTAACATCTTATATGTAATGAAATACCTCAATATTGTGTTATCTATAGTAAATTCAATACAATAAAGAGAAGAGATGTGTGGCCCTAAGTCTTAATAGTTTTACTAATAAAGGGTTTCTAGGGTAAATATTTGTGTATTGTGTGTATGTCATTTACATTATTTCTATTTTGGTTGTTTGATTGCAAAGTTTTTTAACTTATAGTAGCCAGTTTGATAAAACAAGGTATAACATATCACAGGGATCTCTCTGTCATTGTAGTTGCATTCTCACGATAAGGATATAGTTGTCTATGTCAATGGTAAGATCAAGTTCCCTCAGAATTTCACCTTTAGTGAATGGTTGATTAAACATAGATATATGAAAATACATAGCCATTTCAATGTTCTCAATAACCTAGAATGGGGATAAGATATATTGTCTATAAGAAGGTTTCAATGAAAATGATATAATAGTATATCCAAGACTTTAATGACCCTGAAGGAAAACATATTTCCCTCCATAAGTTGAAATCAATTACCAGGTCATTATTTTTCACTTACAAGAGACCCTCAAACTTTTGGGAGCCAAATTTAGTAGATAGGTTAATTTTCCATGCTTTCATTCAAAAAAATAAATCTATTTTCCCATTAGAAGAAATTTCAACCTAAAATTGGCATCCTAAGGAAAAATAATAAAATAATGGTTACGATAATAAAATAAGAGTTATGAATTTTGGAGGGAAACGAAGAAAACTACTTTTTTTAATTGTAGTTTTAGCTTAACTCCTTATATATTTACTCAAACTTCCAATGTAGACACTCATTGGATGTGGAATTAATTTCCACATCCAACGAGTATCCATTATGCATACTTTTGATAAGACCCACATTGATAAAAATTGAAGATGCATTAAAAAAACGTGAGAAGACCCACATTGATAAAAAAAAAAATGAAGATACATGAAAAAACATGTTGAACACATTTTTTTAATGTATATTCAATTTTTATCAATGTGGGTATTCTTAAAAATATGCATAATGGGTATTCATTGGATGTGGAATTTAATTCTATATCCAACGAGTGTATACACTTGAAATTTGAGTAAACCTATAAGGAGATAAGCCAAAAATACAATTAAAAAAAAAAAAAAAAATTCCTTCTTTTCCATCCCTCCAAAGTATTTACATGTATCTCTTTTTAAATTTAAAGGTTTTTGATTGGTTTATATATTATGACATGGAAATTATGTGAAAAATTCATGGGCACTTTTAGGCTGAAATTTCCTCTAATGATTTTTGTAAAAATAATTCACCAAAATTTTATAGAGACTATATAAAATAATTAAAATTTTCAATATTTTTACAAAAATATCACCAAACATTTATAATTTGCATGTTAGGGACTAGTGAGATTCACCAAGTTTTCTACACTTATCGATAAATTTCCATAATTAAATTTCTCCTTTGTAAGAGGTCAAAAGCGTAGTGCTTTTTAATGCATCATCTTATATGTGTCTTGGCCATGAACTAAATATGTGTCTTCTAGTGATTCTGATGAATATCATAAAGTTACAATGCTAATATCCTCTTAAATGGTCAAATTTTTAGTTAAGTGATGTAAAATTCCATTGGAAAGATTGTTGTATATTTTAATTATGAGGGAGAAAAATCAATGTTTTGGAATTGCATGGTTAATATCTTCTTGTTCCTTTAGCAATTTCATCCCTAAAGCTAAATAATGAGAGTTAATAATGAATTGATTGATCTATATATTGTTGAAAGTAACTAGGTTAAGTCTTCATAAATATGACAGGTACCCTTTATTCTTGTATATTGTAAATAGAAAGAAAAATTATTATTGTTATTTTTGTAGCATGGCTTTCATGCTCAAGGTATTTTATTTAGACGTCAAGCACCTATTGAGTGCTTCTAGGGTTAGTCCTTGTGTAAAGAAGTCGATAGAGTCATTTTCATATAAAGAAGACCCCATTGGGCACATTGTAACATGTCAACAAAATTATTTTTGTATTTAAAAGTGTCAAAATACCCTCCAGGACCAAGTCGGCCTAGAAGCTAAGAAGTCGGCCTCATTAGGGCATGGTGTCTTCCTTGAAATCCTATATATAGGAGGGAACTCTACCTCCTATGGACACTCACTCACTTCTCATCATCTAAGTGAAGGATAAGTAGAAGAAAGGTAGTGAAGAAGGATAGAAGGACGAAGGACAAATTGTTTTGGTTATTCTACTCTCTCTCTCTCTCACATACATGTGAAAGAAGACTAAGGAAGGAATATTAGGTCACCTACAATCCCTAGAAGAAGGAGGAACCCAAGCGAAGTTCAAAGAAATCCTTGGAAGCCCTGAAATTGTTGACACATGTGGAAGCAATAACTGTTACACGGGCCAAAAATTTTAGACCTGTAGTAGAGGCCAAAATTTTGTAGCTCTGGGTCCAAATTGTGCAGTTGGAAGATATTTGATTCGGTTTGACTTGGATAGCGGAAGCACATCATCAATAAGGTTTTAGTTGGTCTTGGAAGGGTATTTGACTTGATCTAGAGGTCTTGGAATTCATCATTTGAATCATCTATAAGGAGAGAAGATATTTGTTGGTTTTCCTCTCAAGAGGAGAGGTTTTGGCCCTGGCTTGCATCCTACACCTTATGTTCTTTTGTATTGTTTATATTATTTTTTGGGCAGTAATTTGATGATAAAAACAACATAATAGTAAGAGAAGAAGCTAATAATTAAGAAAAATAAAAATACATCACAAGCAATTATCAAGTTTATGAGAAATCATCCTAGTTGAAGCCCTTTAGATTTCTCAACATGGTGTCAGAGCTAAGGTAGGCTAAGGGCATGATGAATGTCACTACATCCTATAATAAATCATTGAAGTAGTGTTATGTGGTGGAAAATCATCTCAAGAAAGGTATCAAGACATTATGGAATCTCCTATTATTTTTCAAGAATAGTATCACTAAGATTTCTACAAAGGACAAAGGGTTATTCTCAGCACTTATAGGTATGTTTGAAGATGAAAATATATGGGTACTTGATAGTGGAGCATCTATCCATATGATAGGTGACCTCAAACAACTAAATACCTTATCAAGAGGAAAATCTTCCTACTTGGTTGAACTTGGTGACAAGAAAAGCAATCATGTAAGAGGAATTGGATCAACCTCACTCGAGCTCGAGGAGGAAAAATTCATCTCAACAACATTCTATTCGTACAATGTTTTCAAATTAAATTACTTTATTTTTCATGTCTAGAACATAAGGGACATAGATTCGCCTTCATATATGGAAAGGTTTTGGTATGGGATAAAGACTCTAACATCAACAATGCAAAATTCATTGCGATTCGTGAAGGAAGACTCTACAAGTTCCTTACACCTCTCTCTGAAGAATTGGCTCACAATAAAGTGATTCCATGTGAAATTTGGCATCAAAGGTTTGGACACCTTCACTACAAAATCTTACCAACTCTACATTCAATGGTGAATGACAACCCTGAACTTAAGGAGGGTCATGAAGGAGTATGCAAGGGATGTGCATTGGGTAAAAATGTTAGGAAACCATTTGGAAGCAGCGCTTCAAGATCAAAATAAATCCTGGATCTCATTCACTCTGATATATATGGTCCTATGTCTACAAAGTCCCTTGGAGGTCATCTATATTATGTAACATTCATTGATGACCACTCAAGGAAAAATTGGATCTATTTTCTAAATACCAAGGATGAAGTATTTGAAAAATCTCAAGAATTCAAATCTAAATTATAGAATCTTACAGAACGAAGGATAAAGGTACCAAGATCTGACAATGGAGGAGAATACACATCAAAGGAACTCATAGCTTTTTGTAAGGAGGCTCAAATAAAGAGGGAGTTGATAGTCCCATATAATCCAAAGAAAAATGAAGTTGTTGAATGAAATAATAACTCGATTTAGGAAAGTTTTAGAGCCATGTTACATGATCAAGGCATGCCTAAATTTATATGGGGTGAAGAAAAAAATAGTTGTCTACATTCAAAATCGAAGACCTCACAAAGCACTAGATAACATGACCTGTTGGGTCCCCATAATACTAGTGATTACCCCATTACTATTGTAGTTATACCCCTTATTAATATTTTTGTGCCCCTATTTCCCCCATATTGTTATTATTGTGCCCCATAGAATCCCTCTATTGTTATTTTTGTGGCTTTATATTATTATTGTTAGGTCGGCTGGATTATATTGTGACTCCCTAGACTCCTATATATAGAAAGGAGGTTTTGTCATTTGAATCATCCAAGAATTGTTCATTTATGTAATGTAAAGGAGGTTTCCCCCTCGAAGAGGCTGAATTCTAAGGCGTTGATCTATCTTTTCTATCTTTTCTTCAGCTGGTTTCATAACATTTGGTATCAGAGCTTTGGATTCTAGAGTTTCGCTGCTCCAAACAAGTCATCATGGCATTTTCGCTATAACATTTTTTCTACGATGTTTCAGAAGTCACAAAAAAACCCATTTGAGAAGAAATCACGCTGAACCTCGGGTCCGAGTTTCAGAGCTTTTTTCGCTATACTTGCGGAGATATGATCTGAGGAAATTGGTCTTTTTGCAGACTCCTGAATTACATTCCAAACAGGTGACCTAGGGAAAATCGTCATAACTTTCTTTCTGAGCATCGGATTGAAATTTCACAAGAAGGTAGAGAAAGAGGACGGACTGTAGTTTTCTTGTATATATTTTTCATAGTCAAAGGTCAAAACAGTGACACGTGGCACTTCATACAAGTTCGCTCTACTGAACTAGTCTACAATCAGGTCACTACGGGAGATTGTGCATAACGCTTTCTTGGAGAATCCAATTTGGATTAGACTAGTGGAATTGGAAAGAGGACACATAAGGCTACTACAAGTCATAATTTCAGAACTGGATGATTCGAAATTACAGAGATACATCAAATTCAATATCAGGCTTATACAAGGTGAAAAAAGGTGTGTAGTTTTTTTTTAAATTTTTGCGTAAGCTTGGTTTGAAGGAATTCAAAGGGCATAGTAAAGCATTATTATCAGTAATTGATGCCCTAAGGAAAGAAAACGCAAACACCTAGTAAGCGACCTGAAAGCTCTAGCATGACTTGTGAAGAAGAGGAAGAAATGCAACATGATATAGTGAAATTACGAGACCAAGTGCAACAAGTGTCACTTGCACAAAAAGGAATAGAATCTAAGATGGATGGTTTAAAGAAAGGCATGGAAGCTAACATGGACGATTTGAAGATAGATTTGAAGACAGACATGGAAGAATTGAAGAAGTTGCTACAAGAAAGGGTCACTAATGGTGAAAGGGTAGTAAAGGAAACTCATGATGAGAACAAAAGAAATGTTAATCATGATTCCATAGACTCTAATGTTGGATCGAAGACCCACCATATTCCAGAAATCGATATGAGGAAGTTTGATGGCAAGGATCCCGCAACATGGATATTACGGATGGAGCAATTCTTTGATCTCAATGATGTGCAAAACACACAAAAGGTACGTATGGCAACTTTATATTTGGAACCAAATCAGTTTGTATGGTATCAATGGCTTTGCTCTCGTAAACAATTTATCACTTGGGAAATTTTTACGGAAGAATTGATAGCACATTATGAGGATACAAAAAGCAACACTTTTTTTAGCCAATTGATAAGTCTCAAACAAAAGGGTTCAATAATGGAGCACATTGAGGAGTTCCAAAAATTGAACATAAGGGTAAAAGATATTCGAGAGGAGCATAGGATTGATGTGTTCATAGGGTCTTTAAAGGATAATATCCAACATGATGTTCACCTTTGGGAACCTAATTCATTAGAGAAGGCATTCAGGTTAGCAAGAAAAATGGAAAGCAAAATTATGGCAACTAGGAAGCATACCACTCACAACTATAAAGACGGAACTGTTGTTGCCCCTAGTCTTCCACAACCTATAAGGTTGACACCACAAAAATTGGAAGAAAAAAGAGCAAAAGGGCTTTGTTACAGTTGTGATAGCAAATACACTAAAGGTCATAAGTGTGCTGAGAAGAAATTATTCTACATAGATTGTGAAGAGGAAGAAGAAAAGGAGCAAGAAAGGTCAAAAGAAGAGGATATACTCCAGGAACAAAGCCTAGATGAAGAACAAATAAATCCAACCATATCTTGTAATGCATTGGCGGGAATTACCACTCCTCAAACCATCAAGATAGAAGGACAAATGAAGAAGAAAAAGGTAATAGTGTTGATTGATTCAGGAAGCACCCACAATTTTATTCATTGTAAGGTAGCAAAAGAATTGAATTGCTTCCTATATCCAGCACCAGAGTGTCAAGTGATGATTGCAAATGGAGGAACAATAAATTGCTCTGGAAAGTGCCATAATATCAAGCTATCCATGGGAGAATATGTATTGACTAGCCCAATGCTTTCCATTCCAATGGGAGGTGCTGATGTTGTACTAGGAGTCCAATGGCTACAATACTTGGGTATAATAGCTTTTAATTTTCAAGAACTTTTCATCAAATTTTCTACGGAAGGAAAGGAAGTTGAATTAAGGGGTATTGCAGGGAAGCTAGGAAAAATAATCAGCTCTAATGGTATGGCAAAGCTTCTAAAAAAGGAGCAAAGAGGTGTAATTGCACAATTATGTTCGCTAGATGTTTCCACATCAGAATCATCTATTTCGCTAGATCTCCAAAAAGTCCTGGACAATCATTCCAAGGTATTTGAGACTCCCAAAGGTCTCCCACCTATGCGTGATCATGATCATGCTATTCATCTGATTCCAAGAAGTGTTCCTCCAAACATCAGGCCGTACAGATATCCCTATGTCCAAAAGAGTGAAATTGAACGTATGGTTGCAGAAATGCTAAAGGCTGGTATAATTCAACCGAGTCAAAGTTCTTTCTCTGCTCCAGTAGTATTGGTGCATAAGAAGGATGGATCATGGCGCATGTGTCCGGATTATAGGGAGCTCAACAAGCTCACTATTAAAGATAAGTTTCCCATTCTTGTCATTGATGAATTACTGGATGAATTGCATGGATCAATTTACTTCACCAAGTTGGATCTTCATTCAGGATATCATCAAATCAGAATGAAGATTGAAGACATTCCGAAAACAACATTTAGAACTCATGAGGGTCATTATGAATTTTTTGTCATGCCTTTTGGCCTTACCAATGCACCTTCAACATTTCAAGGTTTGATGAATTCAATTTTCAAACCATTCCTTAGAAAATTTGTGTTAGTATTTTTTGATGATATACTAATCTACAACAAGTCTTGGAAGGATCATGTTGAACATGTTGACAGGGTGCTACAACTATTGGAGGAGAAACAATTATATTCAAAAAGATCCAAATGTTTCTTTGGAGTCCAGGAGGTGGAATATCTGGGTCATATTGTATCTCATGAAGGAGTTAAGGTAGACCCTAGCAAAATTAAAGCCATTAAGGAATGGAAAATCCCCACACCCATAAAGCATCTGTGAGGATTTCTCGGGTTGACAGGGTATTATCGCAAGTTTGTTAAGAATTATGGGAGAATAGCAGCACCTCTAACAACATTATTGAAGAAAGATGCATTTTCATGGACTCCGGAAGCAACAAAGGCCTTTGAACATCTTAAAGAGGCAATGTGCCAAGCACTGGTCTTAGCTACATCGGACTTCACAAAAACCTTTATTGTGGAATGTGATGCTTCAAGAAATGGAATTGGTGCTGTTCTAATGCAAGATGAAAGACCCATTGCTTTTGAAAGTCGTCCAATCAAGGGAAAGTTTTTAAGAAAAGCTATTTATGAGAAGGAAATGTTGGCAATACTCCATGCACTTAAGAAATGGCGACCCTACCTAATGGGAAGACACTTCAAGGTAAAAACGGATCATGATAGCCTTAAATACTTTTTAGAACAAAGATTATCCTCTGAAGAGCAACAAAAGTGGGTCACAAAGATGTTGGGTTATGACTTTGAAATCATCTACAAAAAAGGGAAGCAAAATGTGGTGGCAGATGCACTCTCAAGAAAGGATGAGGATGTGGAAGCATTGTTGTGCGCCATTTCTATTATCCAACCAGATTGGATAAATGAAGCAAGGGAGGAGTGGAATAATGACGAAGAAGTGTGGGCACTTATTCGAAAGTTACAACAAGATTCCAGTACGTCTGATACATTTAGCTGGCAAAATGATTCATTATGGTACAAAGATCGCTTATACCTCTGTAAGAATTCCCAACTAAAACAAAAGATTCTTATGGAATTGCACACTTCTCCCTTAGGAGGGCACTCAGGATTTTTAAAAACTTACCACAGGGTTAAGAAGGAATTTTTTTGGGATGGCCTTAAATCAGATATTCAAAAGTTTGTGGCGGAATGTTTGGTTTGCCAACAAAATAAAGTTGAAACAATTAAGACACCGGGTCTATTACAACCTTTATCCATTCCAAGCCAACGTTGGGAGGAGGTTTCAATGGATTCTATCACAGGTTTACCCAAGTCTGAGGGAAAGAGTGTCATCATGGTGGTAGTTGACAGACTTACCAAGTATGCACACTTTTGTGCATTATCACATCCATTCAAAGCCAGTACAGTTTCTACTGCATTTATGGAAACAATTCAAAAGCTACATGGAAACCCAAATATTATTGTAAGTGACAGAGATCCCATTTTCACTGGAAATCTTTGGACAGAATTATTTTCTTGTCTTGGTACTCAGTTAGCTCATAGTTCATCTTATCATCCTCAATCTGATGGGAAAACTGAGATAGTAAACAAATGTTTGGAAGGATATCTTCATTGCTTTGTATCTGATAAACAGACACAATGGGTCAAATGGTTGCCTCTGGCTGAATGGTGGTATAACACTTCCTTCCATACAGCAACAAAAATGACCCCATTTATGGCACTTTATGGGTATCAACCACCATCCATTACATCATATTTAAGAGAAAATTCTAAGGTTCAGGCAGTGGAACATCACATTGAACATCAACAACAAGTCCTCCAACTCTTAAAGGATAACCTCGTGTTGGCACAGAATAGAATGAAACAACGGGCATATCAACATCGCAGTGAAAGAAGTTTTGATGTAGGTGATTGGGTATTCCTATGGCTACAACCATATAAGCAAATGTCCCTCAAGCAAGCTAAGAAGGATAATAAATTATCACCAAAGTATTATGGTCTGTACAAGGTGTTGCAAAAGATTGGTACTATGGCATACAAATTGGAGCTTCCTGCAGCTTCTCAATTGCACCCAGTTTTCCAAGTTTCATGTTTAAAGAAGGTTATAGGCGACAAGCTCCCAATTCAAACAATATTGCCAGAACTTGATGAGGAAGGAAAAATTATATTGGAACCAAAAGCAGTCATAGAAACAAGAACTCGACAGCTACGAAATCGATCAATTTCAGAGTATCTTATCAAGTGGAAGAACTTATCCGCTGAAGATTCCACATGGCAGGATGAGAATTTTATGCAGAAGTATCCAGAACTACTCAGGCGTTGAGGACAACACTTTTTTGAAGGAGAGGGGCATGTTGGGTCCCCATGATACTAGTGATTACCCTATTACTATTGTAGTTATACCCCTTATTAATATTGTTGTGCCCCTATTTCCCCCATATTGTTATTACTGTGCCCCATAGAATCCCTCTATTGTTATTTTTGTGGCTTTATATTATTATTGTTAGGTTGGCTGGATTATATTGTGACTCCTTAGACTCCTATATATAGAAAGGAGGTTTTGTCATTTGAATCATCCAAGAATTGTTCATTTATGTAATGTAAAGGAGGTTTCCCCCTCGAAGAGGCTAAATTCTAAGGCGTTGATCTATCTTTTTTATCTTTTCTTGAGCTGGTTTCATAACATGACCCCTAAAGAAGCATTCACCCAGAAGAAACTGAGTGTAAACCATTTCTGAATATTTGGTTGTCATGTCTACATTCACATTTTAAGAGACAAGAGAAAGAAGTTAGATCCTATAGGCATGAAGGGAATATTTGTTGGCTATAGTAACACTTCAAAGGCATATAGGATCTACATAAAGGAAAACTACCAAATAGAACTAAAACAAGATGTGATCTTTGATGAAAGTATTGCATTCAAGAAATCAAACGACCTCCCGATTGATTCTGATGATGAATAACTTCCAATATTTGAATAATGCACTAGGGAGGAAGAGTATTTAAATCATGAAGAAGATGGTCCCAATGAACCCATACAACATGTGATCATCCTCTAAAGTAGAAAGAGACCTAATTTGTTGAAGTCTACTCTTATATATGCGAAAGGACATTGAGTATCCAAAGATATCTTCATGGAAAGAAAGAAGGCCATAAGATATTCAGGGTATGTAGCCTATGTGACAAATTTAATCGAGGCAGAACCATCCACCTTTGAAGATGTTATCAAACATCAAGAATGAAAATATGTTATGAATGAATAATATCAATCAATAATCAATAATGGAGTGTGGGAAATCATTCCTAGGCCTGAAGACAAATTTGTGGTAACTTCTAAGTGGCTCTACAAGATTAAACATGCAGAAGATGGAACTATTGATAAATATAAGGAAATATTTCTATCTATGGGTTTCTCCCAACAACAAGGCATCGATTATGAAGAGAAAATTTCACCTACATCTAGTTATACAACTATATGACCATTGGTCTCTTTGGCAGCATCGATGGGATGGAACATCCATCAAATGGATGTCAATACAACATTATTGAATGGCACTATTGATGAAGAAGTCTATATAAAAAAACCCTTGGGATTTGAAGTGAATAATAAAGAGACTCATGTATGCAGGTTTAATAAGTCACTTTATGGCCTTAAGTAAGCACCAAGGGCTTGGTATGCAACGATGGACACATATCTATTAATATTGGGCTTCTCGAAGACTTCTGCTGATCTAAATCTCTATATCAATGTTGTGAAGGATGAAACCATAATAATTATTCTATATGTGGATGATATTCTCATGACAGGTGTGGAAGGTCACATTTAAGAGTGCAAAAATCAATTGGAATCAGAATTCAACATGAAGGATCTAAGGCTAATGCCCTATTCTTTGAGGTTGGAAGTTTGGCAAGGACCTGATGAGATTGAAATGTTGAAAAGGTTTTATATGATGGATTGCAAACCTATGAGAACCCCTATGATCACAAATTTGAAGAGGCTAAGAAGTTATTATTCAAGCCCTATGGATATGACAAGGTATATACAATTAGTTGGCTCTCTAATGTATGTAGTAAATACTCGACCAAACATTTGTTTTGCAGTGAATATTCTTATTAAGTTATAGGTAGAGCCCAAGAATTTCCATTAGATAGAAGCCAAGAATATACTGAGATATCTTTGAGGAACAATCCACTACTTCGTGAAGTATGTTATAAAAAATGATGACCACTTAATTGGATATACATATTCTGACTAGGGAGGTAGTGAGATGGATGGGAGAAGCACTATTGGAGGATGTTTTAGTTTCAGATCCTTCATGATATCCTGGATAAGTAGAAAGCAAGAATCAATTTCATTGAGTAGTGTTGATGTTGAATACGTTGAAACCTATGAAGTAAGCAAAGAAGTTTTCTAGTTGAGGAATATGTCGTTTGACTTGTTTGAAGGACCAATGGACCCTATGGTGATACATTACGACAAAATTCATTGCATAAGGTTGTCTGAAGACAAAGTGTTCCACAAAAAGGAAAAACACATAAATAGAAAGTATAATTACATATGAAAGTTGGTGCAATATGGAGTGTTGAAGCTACCTTATATCTCCACCAATGAGAAGGCAGCTAACATTTTGACAAAATATCTTCCTAATAAGAAGTTATGTATCTGAGAGAAAAGGTTGGATTGGTTGATATATCCTTCCTAGTTGAGAGGGAGAGATAAACACATAATTCTTGTCTTCACTTTATGAAGAAAGAATGGAGGATTGAGTAAGAATCTAGTTTCTGATACTCTTTGAGGATGAGGTAGAGCATCCAAGAAGTAAGAGTAGTCGAAGAAGAAATTCCTTGAGGATGTGTTATTCCAAGATAGGAATTTTCCTAAAAGGACATACCCTATGAACACCTGAGTGGGGTATGTTCCTTGAGAGATAATTATGATGTTGTCTATCATTCATTGGTGTCACCAACATTATGCTATGATCTTGTGGAGATATAGAGTTGTTAGTCAAGGCCTTGTTGTATTACAATGTTGGACAGTATGATGAAAATAGATAAACTAAAATGATAGATTATGAGATAAATTAACAATATAACTCTTCTCATGAGATCTCTTCAATTTGAGAATGTCCATTTACCATTATGGACACTTCCCAAGTTACGAGGGAGTGTTGAAATGTGTAACTAGGTTTGGTCTTCATAAATATGAAAGGTACTCTTTATTCTTGTATATTGTAAATAGAAAGGAAAATTATTATTGTTATTTTTGTAGCATGGGTTTCATGCTCAAGGTCTTTATTTATAGGTCAAGCACCCATTGAGTGCTTCTAGGGTTTTTCCTAGTTTCAAGAAGTCAATAGAGCCATTCTCATATGAAGAAGACCATATTGGGCACATTGTCACACGCCAAAAGAAATATTTTTGTATTTAAAATTGTGAAAATAAAGTCCAAGGCCAAGTATTTTTGTAATCTAGGAAGTTTTCCTCATAAGGGCATGTCATCCTCCTTGGAAACCTCTATATAGGAAGGAACTCGACCTCCTATCGACACTCACTTGCTTCTCATCATCTAAGCGAAGGAGAAGCAGTAGAAAGGCTAGTGAATAAGGATATAAGGAAGAAGAAAAAATTGTTTGGGTTATCTCTCTCTCTCTCTCATGCAAAAGAAAGCTAGGTTTTGCAAGTGCAAGGGTGAACTTGAGGAAATTGTAGCAAGAAGTTCAAACAAAGGAATATCAAGTCATCTATAAGCCCTAGAAGAAGGAGGAACCTAAGCGAAGGTCAAAGGAAGCCTTGGAAGCCCTAAAATTTCTCACATGTGTGGAAGCAGTAATTGTTGCAGGGGCCAAAAATTTTAGACCTGTAGTAGAGCCTGAAATTATGTAGCTAGGGGTCGAAATTATGCAACTGGAAGATATTTAACTGGGTTTGACTTGGATAGAGGAATGACATCATCAAGAAGGTATGACTTGGTCTTGGAAGGGTATTATTCTTGGTCTAAAGGTCTTGGAATTCATCATTTGAAGAATCTACAAGAAGAGAAGAGATTTGTGGGTTTTTCTCTCAAGTGGAGAGGTTTTGGCCCTAACTTGTAGCCTACATCCTATGTTCATCTGTATTGTTGATTCTTGTTTTGGTAGATGTTTGATGATAAGAACAACATAATACTAAGATAATAAGCTAATAATAAAAAATAAAAAAATACATCAGAAGTAGTTATCAAGCTTAAGAGAAATCATCCTAGTTGAAGCCCTTTAGATTTTTCAACATATACCATTGGGATAATTCACCACAATGGAATTTACAATAATCTACAATATCTTATTTTACAACTATTTACCTTGGATTTGAAATTTAATGTTAATAGAAAAACATTTAAAACACTGAAATAAACTAGAGCTAAAGTCAAATAAGCTAAGACAATGACACATCATCTACATAGTGTACACAAGATGTACTTCGGAAAGCCCAATATGGGAAAAGTTCAATTATAACAAGAGGCTAAATCTTTCTCTTATTTTTCTTGGTTACAAGATGAAAATACAAAGAAAGTGCATTGATTATGGAGTTTCCATGGAAATTGTGGTCTGAATGGTTACAAGTTATGCTCATCTATGGGTCAATAAGCATTAAAATAAAAATGTAATACCTTCCTTTCTTAGTGTCCCAATATTTATCATGGCCTAATAACCATTTAGAGATAGGATTAGGATTTTCACATGCCTCAACCCTTTATTAGAGTTAGTGTTACGAATTTCTAGAATATTTTTGAAAATATAAATGTGATTAGCTCCACATGTGACTAATGGAAGTTGACATGGCATCCACTAGATATCATGGTGGTCAATACGATAAGTAAACTAGTAGGAGGCATAAATTCCTCATATGAACTATGATTTTGGTGAATTTGTGTCATTGGAAATATCTCTATATGTAGCACAACATAAAGAGGTATTTTTTAGATTAATAAAGGTAATTTAAGGCCTCCATCAAGCTCCAATATTTTCTAGACCACATAACGCCAAATTCGGTCCCACCCCTAAATGGGCCCTACAAGCCAATATCTCTAATTTGCCCCAACCCCAACCAAAAAGGTAAATATAATATAAATTATATAACGATCCATGTCATTAACACCTTGTAGCTTTGTTAAATATCTCTTATACTATTTTGCGCAAGGTAATTTCCTCGTGCATAGGAATAGTTTACTTAAATCATTCACTCAAAAAAACCAGATGTATTTTTGTAAGAGATAGATAATATAGATATAAACTATCTCTTGGAAAGGCATGAAATGGGCCAAATTTATCGATCTTGAATCCTTCATCGTGTAAAAAAGTTTTAAAAAGCCTTATAATTATGTGAAATTAATATTGATTCTTATATTCATCAAGTTCTTGGGTTTTTATTCCACATTGATTCATAGTGTCAAAAAATTCCTTATGGAATTGATAAAATAACCTTTCATTAAGAGGAGTAAGTTTAAAGGTGTGGGCATTTCTCAATAAACAAGAAAAAGTTGTCCTTTGGCTACAAACTTTTATTAGGTTGTTGAAGCCCTAGGTTATCGTATTTGTGCAAAAGTGTAAGTTATTTTTATTCAGGGAACTCAAAGTAAAATAGTTGGTTATTCATCACTTTGCAAACATCCATTCCTTTAACTATTCTAGAAGACAAAACATCCTCACATAATACCATACAGTTCCTATAGAGAGAGAGAGAGAGAGAGAGAGAGAGAGAAAGAGAGAGAGAGAGAGAGAGAGAGAGAGAGAGAGAGAGAGAGATAATCCACGAATGTTCTAGCATACAAGGCGATAAAGTGAAATGATAAAAATAAAAATAAAAATAGCACCCTATCCTCGATTTGTTGGGCTTGCTAAACTAGTATTTTATTTCATTGGACTAGATTTTAGATTCTCGGATATCTCATTTTCCTTTTAGTACTTTCTAAAACAATCTAAGTAGACACTTAAAGAGTCAAAATATATATTGACAAATTTGATACCAAATGCATATCCCTTGTTATTAATTTTTAGTTTGCACTTAAATCTTAGTTGTGATAGGGATGTGACACATGTGTACCACTATTTTTGTTGGGTTCCCTCCAAAGTTACATATGCAAATATTTAAAATGGCCTATGAAATTTTTGATAAGAAATGAATAAATTTATGGTTTTCATATAAGTATTCAGATGTGTTGTAGTTTAAGGGAGTTTAGATAGATAAGGACCATTAAATAATGTCTATGAGACTAGGATTTTTTTGGGGAAAAAAGTATTTTAAGTGGCAAAAGAAAAAATGGCCTTGAAAGTATATATTAGGCAAAAAATCAATAAAAGCCTCCCACTTGGAAGGAGGTTTGGAAAATAATGTCTATTTAGACCCTCTTCATCACCTTGATTCATAATAGTTATTGATACATTCTTAATATTGAGTGTGTCAAAATCCTAGGCGATCACTAATCCATATTTATCCAAATAAAAAGGTACTCTTCCCAATCCAATCACTCTTTTAATGATATTAATTATGGCGGTCTACTCTCATAAACTTTGAAGGGATTAATTTTTTTTTAATCTCCCTAGTTCTCGACCTTAGGTCCCTTCAGAACATGCACACCCTTTATAAATGATATGGTTGACAAACTAACATGTAAATGGATTCCTTAAATTAATATTAAGTATAAAATTTAGTTTTTTTTCTTAATTGTTCAAATATTTCATCAACAACAAGGTTCAAACAAACATTGAGAAAGATATAATGGGATAATCAAGGAATTCTCTCCCTTTTTATAGAATTGATTCTTTTCTAGGAGCTCCTATAGATGTTATATTATAAATCCCATAGTTAAAAATAAATAATTGTTGATCAATTTTAGAAATCATAAAAATAATTACTGCTCCAAAATTTCAATAATATCAATAAATTACTTTACAAAATAACATAAATATAACTTTATACACGACCAATTGGATTAGTTTTTTTTTTTTTAATTAAATATCTTTAAAATAATATATATGTTTAACTACTCATTTCACATCACCTCCCTTTATATCAAAGATTGCATTTCTCATATGATAAACGAAGAGCTTACAACATGTTATTCATAAGACTTTGCAAAATTGCAACATAGGATTTTAGAAAGCATAAGGCAGAAATATACTCTCTCTTTTAAAACGTTCAAGACAAAATCACAAGGATTTTACTCCGTCTAAAATGTAATAATAACGATATCACACGTTTTAATCCTAAAAATTAATAATAACAATGTGGGCGTATGTAGACAAGAAAAGAAAAAACTATTTGTCAACATTTCCAAGGTATCTAATAAATGTGGGTGTAGACAAGAAAAGGAAAATCTATTTGTCAACATTTCCAAGGTATCTAATAAATGTGGGTGTACAAAAAAATCTATTTGTCAACATTTCCAATAGATGTAATTGACTTTTAAAAAGTTCAATTTTCTATAGTTTATTATAATGTTTTGTAAAATAAAATAATTATGAAAACATTGTGAATAAAATAATTCTATAGAAACGAAATTAAATGAAATTTTTTATTACTTAAAATACTTAAAAATACTAATTATTTGTAATTAGAAACAATATGTAAAATTATATATATATATATATATATATAAAAGTATAAAAAACCAATTAACATATGAGAAATCTTTGATCATTAAAAATAAAAGTTAGTGATAAAACCACATTATTGAATTATGTATATTTATATGACAAAACCCTGTCATGCATATTTCATGCGTCACTATATATAAAGTAATAATAAAGAACATAATAGGTATTTTGTGTTTTGCAAAATTTACAAATAAAAACATAGCAAAATCACATATTTATTTGAGATCACTGATTATTTGTGCGAGTTCTTTTTAATAAAAGAAAATATGGCTATTCAACTCATTTCAAATCAAAATTTAATTAAAAAATAATAAAATTAATGATAAAATCCCAATGTTGATTTACAATCGAATTTATGTTGTCATAAAGTGTCAGGTTCAAACCAAAATTTAATTAAAAAAACTTGAATTCAGTTGGATTTACACTGTTAGAAATTAGCAAAGCGTAAACAACATTTCACTTCAAGTGTGAGAGTGAAGATGAAAATTTAATTAAAAAATTTGTGTTCTAGCCATTTAAGAACATGGATGATCAAATACGACTGTTGATTTGAAACTATTTTTTACACTATCATAAAATGGGAGGGCATAAGGGACACTTTACTTCAAGGAAAATTTTAAGGATGGAAGTTTATCTTAAAGTTTAGAAAACTTGGCGAATCTTACTAGTCCATAATATGCAAATTATAAAATGTTTGGCTATATTTTTGTAAAATTATTTAGATTTCTAATGATTTTATATTAGTCTATATAAAATTTTAGCGATTTTTAAGGTAAAATAATTTTATACTATCAAATGTGGGTGAATCATTTTTAGAAAAAATGGAAACTGGTGAATCTTTTTTTTTGGAAAAAGCATGGAAAATTAGCCCATCTGCAAATATTAACCCCTAAAATTTTCCCTGCTTTACTTCAAGCTTGAGTCACAATGTAGTAGTGATAAGATAACACACCATGGACATTGAATATATCCTATCGATTGCAGAGGGGAATATTTGGGATTCAAGCTAAAAAACTTAGTATGGAGAAGTAGAGCTACAATTTCATAGTCCATAAGTAATCTAACATCCTGCAAAAAACTTAAAACCATTAGTCATTTAACACCATATGAAGAGTTGTAAAGCTTGTTATGAAGTAGTGTTGTAGAAAAGTGTCAAAAAAGATACAAAGATTAAAGTATCTGAAGGAATATAAGTATCGAACAGAAAAGAAAAATATAGATGAGTCATCTGACCATCTTGCAAAAAGAGAGAAGCATCCAACAAAAAAGAAAAATATGGAGGATTCATCCAAGCATCCTGCATAACGAGAGATATAGAGAACTAGTAAGTAAATGCTATTTTTATGCTTTATGTGCTTTTTATTTTTGTTTGCGGAGCATTTTGTTTCAATGTGATTCAAATTGAATCATTTTTTCCTAGTTTTTTGGGGCTTTGTTTTCCTCTCTTTACATGCATCAATTTATTTTTGTGTTTCAAGTTACATGCGTTTGGTTGGCTTAATAATATGCATTTGTTTGTTTATGTGTTTCAAGTTACATGCATTTGGTTAACTTAACATTATGCTTTCGTAAAGTATGAAGCAACAACTTAGTTAATAGTAATACAATAGTGTCAATTATGAGGCACCAACTCAGTTAATAATAATACAATATAGTTGTATTGTAAGTGACGTCACTAGTAATACATGGGTTAGAATAAGTGTATTAGACTCTATCTTGATATGTATATCTTATGATTGTTGTATATCTTATGCTTTTCCCTTTATATTATGATTGTTGTATGTTAGAAATCCATGTCTTCTTACCTTATTACATACATTACCAATTCTTCAACCCTCATCTTTTGAGTGAAATGCCTCACAAAATTTCATTTGAAACTATTACCTAAAATTGACAACTTTATTTCCACAATTGCATTAGACTTAGTAATATTTTTCCAAGCATGACACGTAGTGACACAAGTCTATAGATATTAATACATGCACATACATGTTTGTGTTAATGGGATTAATAAATCTTGTGTCCAGAAATTAAAAGTTTATGTCATAAGTATAAATTCCTCTCTAATTATTTCCAAGTAAAAACATGATAATTACATTTGAACATACTATCCTCCTTCACACATGGAATTATGCTATTCCACCAAAAATGTAAGCAAAAAGGGAAAGATTTCCACCAAATGAGGGAGAGTAAACTTTCATATAAAGACCATTGGAAATCTTTTTGCATGGACTATATCAAATTTAATAAATTATTCCAATTAAATAATTAATGTGAGTTTAAACCAAATTATCTACTTTGGGTTGTCTAAAGCCAAACATAGAATCCAATCAAGTGAAAAAGAAACAAATTTGAAATACAAGATCAAATTTTGTTGTTGGCACTCAAAGAGAGTCTCGCAAAATAGATTAGTTATTCACTACCGTTGGTTCCCATCACCTTGAAAATGTGCAAAAATATAATAATAATGTAACATCAAATGTATATCCAATATTCTTTGAGTATCTTAGAATCCACAAAATAATTAGAGATTTCATAACATTTACTTTAGCTCTACACATGACTAAACAAAAATATTTAAATGAAAAATGACAATAACTTGAAACTATTACATGAAATTATTAACTTTTATCCATAATTGCATTATTTTATTACTTCATATCTGTTTTAAAAAAATTGAGTTAAATTCCAAAGAAGTTAAATAATCATTTATTAACACTTGTTAAATTTTTTTTTGTATCCCAAAGGAACCTAGCAGCCCCCCTGACATATAGCCACTATTAAACCTCTGGGCCTCTACGTTTTGTCCTTATCTTCGTAAATAGGGTCACAACAGGGGAAGTTGAACCTTGCATCTCTCACTTTTCATAAGTTTCTCATTACTTCAATCACCAATTGAGTTCCCCCATTGGGACTCAAAAGTTGTTAATTTATTCATCACAATTTTATCATTTATCATTTACAACCAAGTGTAAATACCTAGTACACTTTCCTAACATGGATATAAATTGAATATTTCCTTTTAGCTCCGTCTTGGGCAGACTAGTGGAAGTTACCCTCTTATCTTCGCACATGCTTTACCTCCGCACATGCTTTAACTCCACACATACTTTTCTTCTGCATAGACTTTAGCTTCATATAGGCTTTTCTTCCATAAATATTTTAGCTCAACACATGTTATTCTTCCAATTAAATAATTAATGTGAGTTGAACTCATTTGGATATGTCAGGCCAGGAGGTAACTCCTCAAAATGAGATTCTGCCATTCATTTAGGCTGTTCATTATTATATACATGAGGGAGTGACTGTTGAGTTTCATCTCTTGATGACTCCATTTTCTCTATTATTTATTTACACTATTTACAGTTGTTCACCCAATCCCTATGATTAGGTGTCAACATTCCCCCCCCTTAATCTGAAGGGATTTTGCTGAGTCTAACCATCGTTCTGAATCTTTCAAGCTTTTCTCTTCCAAGTGCTTTGGTGAATATGTCTGAAATCTGCTCATTAGTGGAACAATGGCAAAGATGGATTGTTTTGGCCTCAACATGATGTCAAATCAGATGATATTTTTTATTGATGTGCTTCATTCGATCATTGAACTTTGGGTTCTTGGCCAACTTTATTGTTGAGGTATTGTCAATCATGAGTGGAGTCGAATATACTTGTTTTGCCTGCAAATATTCCAGAATTTTTCTGAGCCACACAACTTCTTTTGTTTCCTCAGATGTTGCCACATATTCTGCCTCTATTGTGGAATCTGTTGGAACTGATTATTTGCATGATCTTCAGGAGACAGCTCCTGATCCAAGACTCATAGCATAACCCGAAGTAGAGACCCCAGTTTCTTTGTCTTCGTTGAAGTTTGAACCAGAGTATCCAATCAAGCTGAAGTCACCGACCTGTGTATACTTGAGTCCAAAGTCTTGAGTTCCCTTCAAGTACTTTAGAATTCTTTCTGCAGTAGACCAACGTCCCTCACAAGGCTTTTGCATAAACCTGGAGAGGATTCCAATAGCAAACAAACTATCTGGTCTGGTAGTAGTCAGGTAGTTGATACTTCCTACAATTTGTCTATATTTTGTTGCATCCTCAAATTCTTTTCCTTCAATGGATGTGAGCTTTAAGTTTTGTTCCATTGGAGTAGTCAGAGGATTACATTCAGCCATGTGAAACTTGTTCAACAGTTCTCCAATGTACTTCTTTTGAGAAAGGAATATGGACTTCGGATGTTGAGTTACTTCAATACCAAGATAGTAATGAACATAGCCCAAATCAGTCATTTCAAAACCTTTCCTCGATTCCTTCTTTATGGGTGAAATGTAGCTCTCATTGTTCCCTGTCATCAAAAGATCATCTACATATACCACAAGATATACAACTGTTTTGCCAACTTTCTTGACAAACAAATTTGTACCATCAAGATCATAATGTTTGAAATTGAGTTTCAGAAGATGCTCAGTTAGTTTTTCATACCATGCTTGCGGTGCTTGTTTGAGGTCATACAAGGATTTCATAAGTTTGCATACATTATGTTCATGTCCTTTCATAGCAAATCCTTCAGGCTGGGACATAAAAACATTCTCTTTTAGATCTCCATTCAAGAAAGCAGTTTTTACATCCATTTGATGGACTTTCCAACCATTCTGAGCTAGTAGGGAAAAGAGTGTTCGGATGGTATCCCATTTTGCTGTGGGGGAAAAGTCTCCTCATAATCGACCCCTTCCTTCTATGCAAAACCTTTTGCCACAAGCCTGGCTTTTTGCTTGTCAAGTGAGCCATTAGCTTTATAGTTGTTCTTGTAGACCCATTTGCAACCAATTGGTTTGGTTCCCAATGGAGGATCAACCAGCTTCCAAGTGTCATTCTTTATCAAGGCATCATACTCCTTTTTCATTGCTTCTTTCCATTCATCATGAGAAGCAGATTCTTTGAAGGAAATTGGTTCAAAATATGTAGACAAATTCAATTCACAATCATAAGAAACATCCATATCAACAAGTGAATCACAGTCATATAAATAACCTCCATTTTGTCGGGTTGAATTTCTAGTTCCTGTCTTTCCAACCTCATCAGGATGAACACTTTCAAGTGTCTTTGTTAAACACTTTGGGGGACCTTTCTGAGATGGTCTAGGCAGATGAGTTGATTGAGTTGGGACTGAATCAAGATTGAGTCTCCCAACTCTGTCAATTGCATCACTCAAAGTATCATCCGTTGTTAGAGTTTCATGAGGGGGAGAGAGTGCCTCAGAAGAAGATTCCACAAGTTGATCTAGTATAGGAATCCCCCCTCCAAGATGTGGAATCTGATTATCAAATTCTTGAAATTATTTTTCATTTGTGAATCTATCCAAGTGATCAAGTTTCCGCTCAACAACATTGTCAGCTTTGGATGATTCAAGAAAGATTACATCTCTGGATACAACAAACTTTTTATTGAATTCGTCATAGAGGCGGTATGCTTTGGAGGTGTTTGAATACCCTAGGAAGATACACTTACGACTCCTTGCACCAAGTTTGTTTCTATTTACCTTTGGTATCAAGGCATAACATGTGGAACCAAAGACCCTGAGATGCTTTACCAAAGGAATGTGTCCATACTACATTTCACAAGGAGTCTTGTTTCTAATAGCATTAGATGGACATCTATTATTTACATATACATAGCACATAGAACCGCATCAGCCCAAAACATCAATTTTACATTTTTGAAAAACATCATGGCGTGCACTGTATTTAACCTTGTCATGTTCATTCTTTCAGCTACTCTGTTCTGTTGGGGATTATAAGGCACAATTGTTTGATGTTTGATCTCATTTTGGCGAAGATAGTTTTCAAATTCATTTGAAGTGTATTCTTTTCCATTATCAGTGCGAATAGAGCCAATATGAGATTATGCATCATTTTCAATCCATGTCAAAAAGTTCTTGAATGTTTGAAAAGCATCAAATTTGTTATTCAATAAATAAACCCAACACATTATGGTGTAGTCATCAATAAATGTCATCATATATTTATTTCCATTTGCAAAAGGAACAGGCATTGGACCACATAAATCTGAATGAATGAGTTCAATTTTTCTATGTGCTCTCGAATGTGAATCACGAAAAGGCTATTTTCTATGCTCTCCTAGAATGCAAGCGTCACATTGCTTAAGTTTCCTAGCAATTGTAGGCAAACCAGTAACACCATTTTTCTTCAACAAGTGGAGGTTTTTGATAGTTTAAGTGTCCAAACTTGATGGAAATGTACCTTCTTCATAATGAGAATTGTATGAGAAATTTTGTGCACGAGCAGAGGTACCCTGCAGCTTGAGAAGCCTTTCTTCTTCTATCCCTGTCATGACAAGTGAGTGGTCTGATTCTTTTCTCACCTCAACCTTGCCATCAAACATATGAATGGGGTGTCCTTGCTGGCGAATGTGGACCAGGGACAGCAAGTTTCTTCTCAATTGTGGGAGATATAAAACATGATGTAGAAGAAAGTCTAGAAGACCACACAATTTTAAGCCTGATTATGCCAAGCCATGATGGCTTGAGTTTTGACTTGTCTGCAAAGTATACTGCTCCATCAATATTTTAGTAAATTATTCAAAAAAATATCTTCTAAAATTCATGTGGCAAGTTGTTCATGAATCAAGCAACCAATCATTTTTCCAAGAAGCAAGTGAAGCATTAAATAAGTCTTCATTTACTCCAATATTACAGTGTGCCACAACATAGTGAGCGGATTCAAGTGCTTTACCTTTCTCTTTGTCATTAGTTTTACCTTTGGGTTGGCTTCTTTCCTCCTTGTTATGAAACCAGCTCAAGAAAAAGATAGGAAAGATAGATCAAAGCCTTAGAATTCAGCCTCTTCGAGGGGACAACCTCCTTTACATTACATAAATGAACAATTCTTAGATGATACAAATGAAAAGACCTCCTTTCTATATATAGGAGTCTAAGGGGTCATAACATAATCAAAACCGACATGACAATAATAATGTAAGGGCACAATAATAACAATAGTGGGCTTCTATGGGGCACAATAGTAACAATATGGGCACTACATGGGTACATCAATATAATAAGTGGGTTGTAATAATAACAATAAGGGGTTACACTAGTAGTATAGGGGCCTAACACTCCTCAATTACGTCCCAAGGCAACTTGCATGTGGATGCATCATGTGATCCATCTCTTTTGCAACGTATGCAATGAAAATCTGACTTTTCTCCTTGAGAGTGTCGGCCCCCCCTGCCTCTGAAATTTCTTCCTTTTCGGCCACCTCTTCCTCTGGAAGAATATTGAGCAAGACTCTTCTCTCTATGTGCAAGACACACAGCCTCTTCAAAAACTGAGGAGTTGTCTTCTTCCCAAAAGCTTTCTCTCTTTCAACAAATTTTTTCACAACGGAGTCAAAGGTAATATCTTTGAGGTTTCCATTTGCTTGCAATGACTCAAGATAATTTGAGTAAGTGGGATAAAGTGCCTTGAGAAAAGCTATTAGAGGAATGTCTAGTTCAACATTAGTGACTTTGATATCATGCATAATAGATTTTACTTCTGATGCAAGAGCAAGAGGATCATCATTTTGTAATTCAATGGTGAACAATTTAATCATGAGTTGAATAAATTCAAGTGTAGAGTGTGAGTCATAGAGTTCCTTCAGTTTTTGTAAGGCTTTGAAAGCATTTTAAAATGGCGAAATATGGCGACTCACCTCTTCATTTACTGATGCTACAATCAATGCATAAGCCTTGTTGTTCTTATTTTCCCAAATGGTGAATTCCTTGTCTGAGGTAGGTTGTTCTGGCTCTTTGTCTCCGTCTCCAACACACACTCCTTTCCACAACTCATTAAAAATGAGAGTGTGTTTGATTTTCCATGACCATTCTAGATAGTTCTCCTTGCTGGTGAGAACCACTACCATAATAGATATCAATGAGTGCATTTTAAAAAATTTGTGTACTGTAAAAAAAAATATACTTCTGCTGCAAAATTTTACTCCCGATGGTAAGAAAAACTAATTCTGATATATATATATATGGTAGAGGTATATTTGATGGTATTTGAAGTGGTATGATGGGGTATATACCATTAATGTGTGGTTAAGGTCCAAGACAAAATTCATGTCCTACAATTTGATTCAAGGCGCTGGTCCAGAATAATTATTGCATAAAAAAAGGCTCACATGATAGGCAAATACTAGCTCTAAAGGTATTGTTCTACCGCTATCATAGAATCTAATTAATCCCACTTCAAAATCCATGATCTACAACAAGTTGTGCACACATAAAAAAATGCATACAACTGATCCTTGGAAAATATTGACTTCCAGAGGAACGCTCCAAGCATTAAATAAATACCCTAATCAAAAATTCATCGCCCATAACTGTAGAAAAGGCATAAACCAAACCCAACAAAATGCAACTTACAGAGTCCATAACCTATGCACTACAACAATAAATAATGAGACAAAAACTGCACGAGTATGGAGGCTGAGTGTTGGGGCTACGTATGGCAGTGGTAACGTAGTCAATGGAGGCTGAGCACTGTGGGTATGGAGGCGGACAAGTTAGATTTCTACAACTCTATGGAAGCAACACCGGAGGAGTCGAGTGGTGTTATTACACAATTGACTGATATTGCATTTAAAAAATGGAATTTAATACCATTGATCCATATGACATTCCGCTACTTCACTCTAATTCCATTCCAATTTGATGTTGAATGCACCTCCAACAAACCATGCATCATACACCATGTTTGGGCAGTGCCATCACCAGAACGAGGTTTCGGTTTCCACACGACCAATAGGGGCTTGACAGGTCTCGGCCCTCAATGGTGGAGTGGTATGGGGAGACGAGTTGTTCATGAAGGGAATAGAAAACGCATATGACAGTGTAGGTAAGGTGGGTTCAGGCCTCAGGAGCATGATAAAGGTGTCAGTTTTACAAAATAGGCTGAACATAGGTAGGAGGGAGTTACAAGGGCAAAGAGGGAAGCCAAGAATGGAGCTAGCTCTGATACCATGTCAAGCCAGGAGGTAAATCCTCAAAATGAGATTATGTCATTCATTTAAGTTGTTCATTATTATATACATGAGGGAGTGATTGTTGAGTTTAGTCTCCCGATGACTCTCCATTTTCTCTATTATTTATTTACACTATTTACAGTTGTTCACCCAATCCCTATGATTAGGTGTCAACAGGATACTTTGGGAACTTTATGCATGCATCTAAGTATTTTCATTTCTCTCCACATAACCCAATTGAAATTATGCCATTCCAAAAATTAGAACTAAATTTTTTTGAAGCATAATTTCTTAAATGTCATATACTTTGAACATTTAAAGTTCATGTGAAACACTTTTATTATAGGACTTTCATATAAAAAAAGCATATATCTACTGAATTTGTTGTTTACTGTTTTGTAAGTTATTGTTTCACTCTTTTCACTCTTTTTTAGTTAATTTGTTTTTATAGCCTTCTATTGTTAGTTTAGTGTAAATGTGATTTTTATTTTTACTTTTCATTTTTTGTCATTATTTTATCTTCTCGAATATCTACTTTGAATAAATGTACGAATGGAAACAATATCAAGCAATATATTAACTAAAAGACATGGTGTCCAAATTAGTTAGTTACCTAATGCAACAAATAATATACTTCATATTTTTATAGATATCGTTGATTTGTATACATGCTATGCATTGAAATCTCATTATGGTTTTCCTTATAGCCAGTTGTCTATGAAATAACATGATTCATTGATAATAAATGCAACAAGGATTAAGAAAATATGATCTAAGAAAAAACCATACTTGACTAAGGTAATATGTTGTATTGAACTTTATGTTTCATATTAAAGTTGGTTATGTAATTTTTTGTGATTACTAAGCTCATTATGGTTGTATGATGTGGCTCATATTCTTTTCTATCATTAGAAATGTTCTTATTACATAACAATAATTATTTTGACGTATCATTGTTTTAAAAAATTACAGCTTATAAATTATGTTTAGTAGTCCATGCTTTTCATCCATACATTATGTTTATTTTTCCATGTTTTTAGGTGCATGAACTCTTTCAATAAAGCTTTAGCCAACTCATTGTATTATGTTGTCTTTTATTGTGCAATGTAATCTTTTACATGTCTTACTGTTCTACCAAATTTTTAAATTCTTTGATCATGACATTTATTTTTTATCATTAAAAATAACAACAATGCATTGGTGCACACTCTGCATTCAAAGTTTAAATGTTGGCTAGACAAAAATAATCAAATTCAAAATAAGCTGAAAATTATTTGAATTTCAACAAATAAGTACAAGAACTTCTCTTAATTTTCTACTTTATTTTTGTAGTTGAATTATTTTATTGCTTCATATAATCTTTAAATTATTGGGTCAGATTCCAAATAAGATAAATAGATCATTTATTATCTCTTCTTAATTTTTTCATCACAAATTTATTATTTAACATTTATAGCAAAGTCTAAATATGCGGACCTCTTTTCCAACACGGTTATAAACAAATATTTGATTTTTGGTCCCAGCTTGTCTGGATTAGTGCAACTTACCCTTTTACCTTCGCACATGATTTACCTTCGCACATGCTTTACCTTTGCACATGTCTTACTTCTGCATGGACTTTAGCTCCACACATGCCTTGCTTCTGCACATTAGTTAACTTTTTACATGTCTTACCTATGCACATGCCTTATTCCACACATCCCTTACTTCCACTAGTTTTAGACTTAGTAAAAATTTTCAAACAGGGAAACTTATCACTGAGGCCTATAGACATTAATATATGAAAATACATATTTTCATTAATGGAATTAATAGATATTTTTTCCATAAATTAAAATTTTAATATCTTGTAAGTATAAATTTCTCTATAATTTCTACCAATTAAAAACAAAAAATTACAATTAGACATAGTACCTTATTTCATGAACAGAATAACTCTAGCCTACCAAAAATATATGGGGAAAAGGGAAGATTTCCACCCAATGAGTTAGAGTGTCAGTATTCACTTTATGCTTAATTTTGATATAAATACCATTGAAAATATTTATGCGTGGATTATATCAAGTTTAATAAATTTGTCCAATCAAATTATTAATATGAATTTAAATCTAATTTACTACTTTAGCCTCTATATTTGTCTTGTGTGGATCAAAGTAGCTTCATTTCCTTCACGTAACTCAAAAGTGAATTCTGTGACTAGAAAAAATCATATAACCATGATATTTTTTAATTCCTTAACATATCTACAATATGCCTTAATTTCTCCCAATTTATTAGGTGTAAGATCAAATCAAGTAAAATAAAACATGAAATATTTTGACTTTTACATTATTTTGGAATATTACGAGATTCAAATGATACTTTCCATTTTACCTCTGCACAAACTTTAGCTCCGCACATGTCTTGCTTCTGAAAATTCTTTAACTATGCGCATGCATTACCTTTGCACATGCCTTACTTCCACTAGTTTTAGACTTAATAATATTTTTCAAGCAGGCATACTTGTCAAACAAGCTTATAGACATTAATATATCCACAAACATATTTCTGTTAATGAAATTAATATATGTTTCTCTCAAAAATTAAAGGTTTATCTTGTAAGTATAAATTCCTATCCAATTCTTACCAAGTAAAAACACGAAAATTACATTTGCACACAGTATCTTCTTTCACACACGAAATAACTCTAGTCCACCAAAATTGTAGGGGGGAAAGGAAAAATTTTTGCCAAATGAGTGGAATATATCAAATTTAAAAAATTCTTCCAATAAATAAAAATGTGAATTTAAACCTAATTTACTATTTTCGTCTCTATGTTTTTCCTTCATCTATCGAAGTAGATTCATTTCTCTCTACATAACTGAAAAAATAATTCTATGACTCAAGAAATCATATAATCATAATATTTATTAAGTCCTTAACATGTGCATAATATGGCTTAACTTCTCCCAATATATTAGGTGTAAAACCAAATCAAATAAAATAAAGCATAAATATTATATCTTCTTCATGCTTTTGGAATATTGCAGAAGGATTCAAATAATACTCATTAGCAGAAATTTTAGCCTAAAATTTCCCATGAAATTTTCACGTAATTTCCATGTCATGATATGTAAACCAATTAAAATCCTTTAAATTTAAAAATAGGTACATGTAAATATTTTGGAGGGAAAAGATGAAAAACTATTTTTTAATTATATTTCTAGCTTATCTCCTTATAGGTTTACTCAAATTTCAAGTGTAGACACTCATTAGATTCAAAATTAAAATTCGCATCCAACGAGTACCCATCATGCATATTTTTAACCCAAATTGATACAAAATTAAAATACATAAAAAAGTGTGTTTAACACATTTGTTTAATGTATCTTCATTTTTTTATCAATTTAGGTATTCTCAAAAGTATGCATGTGGCTATGCATTGGATGTGGAATTTAATTTTGCATCCAATGAGTGTCTACACTTGAAATTTGAGTAAACCTATAAGGAGATAAGTCAAAAATACAATTCAAAAAAGTAGTTTTCTTCTTTTCCCTCCAAATTTCATAAATCTTATTTTATTATTTTAACTATTATTTTACTATTTTTCCTTAGGAGGCCACTTTTAAGCTTAAATTTCCTCTAATGTACCCTTTTTCCTTCACACATGCTTTACCTCCACACATACTTTACTTTTGCATAGACTTTAGCTTCACAAATTCCTTGCTTCCACATAGTCTTTAACTCTGCACATGCCTTACCTCCGCATATCCTTCTCCCACACAACACTTCCCCTTCTACATGTTCCTCCTTCTACACATGCACTACCCCATACAATTACTTTCCCGCACTTGTCCTTTCATGCACAACTTCCCACTCAATATTATTAACTACATATATGCCACCTATTGTGATTACAATGATTTTGTTATATAATATTTATATCAATTCTTTTAATCCCCCTGTCACTTATGGTATTCATATCGAGGATATTAATAGAGAAGATAAAAGAAGAAATAAACTTTAGTTTGATTTTATTTTTTCCCTTTTTACACATTTCTTATAATTGATAATCTTTCTTTCCTATCCTTATGTAGGTTTTTAGTTTCATTTCAACAAGAAATACCACTATGAATTATAGTTTCACGAAGCAAGGGGGGAACAAGCTTTACTAGCATGTGGATTTTTGTAATCTACTATCTTTAAAAATTATGTATGGCTAAAAAACATAATCGTTGCACTTGTATAGTGTCTTCATTTGAAATCATGACATTCAAAAACTAGAACTAATTTTGTCTTGAAGCATAGTTCCTTACATGTCATAAACCGGATAGATTTAAAGTTCATGTGAGACACTTTTATTAAAGGATTTTCATATGAAACAAATGTATATATATTCAATTTGTTGTTTTTTTATAGCTCTTCTATCTTGTTTACTATTTAGGAAATTATTATTTCACAGTTTTCACTCTTATTTTAGCTCCACACTTTGTATAGTCTTCTAGTTTTAGTTTAGTGTAAATATGGTCTTTCTTTTTTCTATTTTCTTGTCTTTATTCTATATTCTCAAATACCTACTTGGAAGAAAAGTAAAAATAGGAATGATAGCAAGAAAAATAGTAACTAAAAAGCATGGTGTTGAGTTTAGTTAGTTAGATAGATGCAACCAATCATATACTTCATGTTTTTATAGATTTCATTGATTTGTATACATGCTATATATACAACGCTCATCATGCCTTTCCTATCTATTTGTCTCTGCGATACGATGATTCATTGATAATAAATGAAACAAGGATTAAGAAAATATAATGTAAGTAGAAAAGAACATACTTGGCTAAGGTAATATGCAATATTTAACCCTTTGTTTCATATTAAAGTTGGTCATGTTACAATTTTTTTATTTATTACAAAGTTCATTATGGTTGTATGGTATGGCTCACATTATTTATTAGCATGGTGCTTACCCATATCACATAACAATAATGACATTTACTTATAATTATTTAATGGTTTTTGACACCTTATAAATATGTTTAGTAGTCTATGTTTTCATCCATATGCTAGGTTTTATTTTCTATGTTTTTAGGTGCATGACCATATAAAAAAAATATAGCTAGTTCATTGTATTTTGTCATCTTTTCTTATGCAATGTAATGCATTGTCTTACTCTCCTATCAAATTTTTAAATCCTATAATTGGTTGAACAAATTGTAGCATATTTGTTTTCCTCTTATTGAATTTCAAAACACAATTACAAATCATGATATAAATAAAGTGACTAGTTTCTTTGTAGTTATTACCCTTGTTACTTTATTGTACCTTTTATTTGAATTTACATTTAAAAACATTATAGTAAAAATGCTATGATAATTTATTTGAGATTAATTTCAAGAACTAAAATTTTAATTTCAATAGTTATGAAAGTATAGAGAACTAGAATTTGAAATTCTTAACATAAATATTATTCTATATTATCTTAAGCTCTAAAAATTTTCACTATGTTAAACTTATTAAAAATTATTTATAACAAAATTATAACAAAAACAGTAAGATAACTCATTTGAATAAGCCATGATCATATTCCTTAAAAGCCAAATGTTATGAAAAAACACCCAAATAACATAAAAATAAAAAGTCAAACTATAACCCCATACCTTTAGAAATCAAAATAAATAAATAAAAATGAAAACCTGTTGGAAGGGTACCTCCATTTACAATGTAATAAATGCACTAAATAAGATGATATCTAAAACTAGATCATATCTATCTATATATATATATATATATATATATATATATATATATATATATATATAATATGAAATCATAACCAAATATATATATATATATATATATCTATATATATATATATATATATATATATATATATATATATATATATGAAATCATAACAATTGCAATTAAAAGGTATAGGTAACCATTAAGTAGCCTATATGATCCATAAAAATAACATTAATATATCAAATAAATGTAATAAATCAATATTTAGGTATTAATAATTGTCAAAAAAAAAAAAAAAAACTTCAAACATTTCTAATAATCAACATGGTCATAGAACTAAACGATAAAATAGATCATTGGAGTAAAGAGAGATATCACACTTCTTTATCCAAATTAAATGAATTCACTAGTATAAAGTTGATATAAGAGGCTAATACCTATACACATAACTATTTAACAATATTTTTCTTCACTAATTATGTTTCCATAATTTATCATCAAAATGTTAATAGTAAAAATAATTATATAGTTATTAAAAAATTATTTTATAAAATATTTCTCTAAATATCTATAGTTTTATAAGATAGGATGCTAGTAATTCGCTATTTTTACAAATATTATGAAATTGAGACTAAAAATGAGCATAGGAAAACATTTTAAGCGAAAATACTTTTTATTATCCACCTTTTTAGTATCACAAATATGACAAATTATTTCATCCTAGTGTGTTTTGGAGGCCTTTAATGCATTGTTTCACTATGGAGATTACATATTACTTCATAACAAGGCGATCCCCAATTGAGCTACACCTGGTGGGAAGCTCACAGGACCATTTTTAATAGTAGTCCTAGTTTGGAAAATTTCGGGTAAAAAACATTAGGAGCCATTTTGAGGCCTTAAATGAACACATTTTTTGGTATTAACCTTACTAAGGACATAAATTCCATAATATGCATGTTGATACCTTTCCAACGGTGCAAGAATCACCTCAATCAAATCTCATATGAGAAATTTATCCCTCCCACACGTTTTTCTATTGAAATTGACCACAATAATTCAAGAGGATTCCACGACAATCCCAATTAGTCATGGAAAAGGGGCTAGCCACATGATCATGATCAATAATATGTTATAAGATTCCATATTGTAGCTCTAAATACAAGTTGAAGGAGTCAAACTTAACCACTCGTAGGCTATCGAATTATGTTATAACCGAGCCACTAGGAGGAAAAGGGGTTCCCTTCTTTCTTAGTACATTTATTTGCATAGATGAGAAGAGTAACCGTGAGCGATAGGGAGAGAGAACATAGAAAGGATTTTTGCACTCTAGTATCCCATAGGCCACAGGCCTTACTTCTTTGTTCTTGCAACCATTTTCTATCATGATAAAGAGAGCATAGCGGCCTCACCTTCCAGCTAGGTTTTCACCTGAAAGGGTTTCCTAGGTTACATCTTATTCCAATTGTGGATTGTGAGTTTTTATTTTTTTATTCTCTATTTTCTGCATAATTATAATTTGCATGCATATGCAATAGACAGTAATTTACAGAACCATAAATATTATGAGAAATAAAACCCCGTAGTATATGTAACATCCCTCAGTAAACCTTGTGTAAAAATACATAGGATTATGAACTTTTTACCGAATTTACTTAGTAGGTAGTATTCCCAATCACTTATTACATATTTCTTAATTGACCATTAGATGAAATCATCATCATTACATAAAGTAACTTAAAAATGGAATAGTAAGTCACATATCATAACAACCATTGTTGCGGTATATTAAAATAAATCTCCTTGTTGTAATCTTACATCATTATCATTGTTCATTTAATTAGGCTAGTTAATCACATGTTTAATGATCTAAGTGTTAATGAAATTCAAGAAAGAAACATCATTAGAATGAACTAAAAGGAAAACACATCATTGGACACTGATATACCCTTCAAACCCCGCATGAAAAAACTAATAAACTAATTTTATTAAATGTCTCGTGAGGGTCTTCACCCCTCAATAAAGTTTTGTAAGGGAGTCAATCCCTTGACCATTGTCATAAAATATTATAAAGAAATATCATCTTAAATTCAAAATAACTAAATAGAAGTTATTACATTAATCATGATATCATTTACCCCAAAGCACCTCGAACATTAGGTTTTTGTGGCTTGGTTGTTCCCTACAATACATTATCATGCATTTGAAAATCCCTTGACCAGCATGGGCCATTATTTTATTTCCTACCATAATGTTAAACATAATCCATCCTTCACATAATACATAGTCATTTCCTGCAATTAATAAAATCAATAGTTTTGACATCATGATTATAAAATATTTATCAAACCGAAATAACAAGTCTGGTCTAGTTATGCCTTAAACACCTTTTCATGTGCACAATTAAAAACCATACAAAATATTAAGACATGCCTCTTTTACTATACATTTATTAATTAAAAGTGCATAATTACCAAAAACATGTCTATTTATCTTTACACTTGTATGGTTATGACATATGTCAGTCCATCATTAACTAACATGCATAAGTTAAAATATATAAAGGTTACCAAGGCATGCTCACTTATCCCTCCTTTACATGTATCATGAGAAAGGGAAACAATTTCATTCTACGTATTCCTCCAATAACATGGTAATATTTAAAGTAACTTCCATGGTTATCACCTTCTCTACAAGAAGAGGGAAATCTTTTCAAAGTTAAACACCACACTAGTTATTATTTCTTGCACAAGACACATTTGTTTCCAAAAGAAAAACCACCACAACTACCCTATTTTAAAAGAAACTAGCATATTAACTATGATCTTTGTGCATGTAAATTCATATTATTTTTAAATAGAAATTATCCTAACAACTATTATCCTTGTCCATATAAATACTTTTCTCTATAACACAATAGTTATTCTCTTGTGCATGCAAATACACATTTATTTCCTAATAAATCTAACACCACAACCAATACTTCTATGCATATAAACACATGTTCTCTTCCAAGAACACTAACACATTAGCCAATATTTTGTGTACATAAATACATATTCTCTTCAATAAGTACTAACATGATGTCTATTGTTTGTACATATTATTTTCCAAGAAACTTAGAAAAATAACTATGTGCATATAAGCAGATGTTTTTTTTCAAAAAATTATAAAAATAATCACATATTATTTTAGAGAAATATAACGCAATGGTTATTCTTTCCAAGCATGATCCAAACTTAAACAGGAATGCAAAAACTTATAGATATAATCATAAACACAGAGATGCAACAAAAAAACACTTCATTTCATTAATAGAAAAATATTGAACTATGCTTACAAACAGAATGGAAATAAGATAGCTCGAGCAATGGTAGATTATATTTAAGAAGAGATGTGGTGGCTACATGCCTTTGTACTAAGTTACAATGAGGCTCAAAGGCCTTTTTATTATTTAAAAATAAGAGAAAACCTTGAACAACAAAAACCCTAACTCAAGGAGATGTAACACGAAGAGTTTATGGGCACCGTTAGGGTTAGTTGGGCAGCCAACTTCCCAGGGTTGTAACTTAGTCATATTATCTTCATTTGATGCGTACGATACCTCGTTGGAAAGATCTATCGAAGGACCATAGCGGCCAACACAATTATTATAGCAATCGATAAGCAATTTTGCCAAAAAAAACGTCATTTAGGGTCTCAAAACAACTCTGGAAGTTCGAGACCCGAAAAAAACTGCCAAAAATAGTAAAATGTGCTACAATTAAGGGAACTAAAAAACTAAAAGAAACAATGGTGATGGTCCAAGTGGAATAGGCGGGTGGCCACCAATATCCACATGGATCAGTCCTCCCCCCTTAAGAAGAAATGGTCCCCATTACGTTGAGTTCCTCCATGAGATGAGGAAACTTCTACTGAACTTGGTCCCTGGTGAGCCATTTGCCTTGGTGTAGGAGTTGGCATGCTTTGACAACTCAATATAGTTGTATCCTTTGTTACCGAGTTTTCTTGATCGGTGTGTATGCTCTGATCAGTTATGGCTTGTTCCATGCAGTTTGGGTTGAGCTTTGTTGGTGTGATTTTTTTTGCAATGTCAAATGTGTCTCGCAATGGTGGACAGTATGGTCGAAGGCGATCTACATTGAACACCAGGTGTAGACCAAGGAACGGTGGGATGCTAAGCTCGAAGGCATTGTCACCAACAACCTTGGTGATGGTGTATGGCCCATATTGAAGCAAGCGAAGCATGAGGTGGGGTCGAGCAAGGCGCTCGTTCTGCAAATGTGGTCAAACTTTGTCGCCCACCTGGAACTTGTGTGGCACTCGATGTTGATCATGGCGTTGCTTGTACTTAGCATTAGCTCTATCCAATATATCATGGACCTATCGACAGATATGTTGAATGTGCTCAATGAAGTTGTTAGCCCTTTTAGCTTCAGACTACACGTGACTCGAATCTAACTGAGTGGCTGCAAATGGTATGGCCACATCAATGGGGCATAATGGCTGAAATTCCAGCCCTACCTAAAAGGGGTTATGTCCTATTGAGCTGTGGAGAGCTCTATTGTAGTTGTGTTGGACATAGGGGAGACTTTCATCCCATGTGTGTGGATGCTTCAAGTTGTACATGTGTAGAATGTGTATGATCATCCTGTTGACAACCTCTATTTGGCCATCAGTTTGGGGATGGAAAGTTGTGGACTTAGTAAATTTTGTATCTAGCATCAACCAGACACTTGACCAAAATGCACTCAGGAATCTGCTGTCTCAATCTGAGATAATGGACTATGGGATCCCAAAGCATACCCACACTCGCTCAAAGAAGAGCTTAACAGTGGCCTCTATTGTGATACTCTTCTTGCACACCGCCATGATGGCCATCTTAGAGAATCTGTCGAGGACCACGAAAACGCAATTGTTGCCGTAACTAGTAGAAGGAAGTCCCTACATATAATCCATTGGAGAGAAATTCCCAAAGCCAACTAGGAGTAGCTAGAGGAGTATACGGGCCTTTCTTCTTGATGGTTGGTTTGGCAATGATGCAGGCAGTGCAGGATCTAATGTACTTCCCAACATCCTGATGAAGTTTTGACCAATAAAAATACTTATGCAATACCGGCACTTTTTTCTCTACTCCGAAATGTCCAGCGACCCGACTATAGTGCGACTCCCAAATCATCTTGGTACGCTCACTTGAAGAAACACAGATGTGTCCGAAGTGGCATAACATTGCATCTTGAAGATGAAAATGTGGAACTTTCTTACCTTCTAGGAGTGTTTGGTATATGCTGCCGAATTCTGGATCGCTCTTGTAAAGATGCAGCCACCCTGATGTCTCATGCCCACAAGAGTCGAGCACAGTGATTAGCGCCATGACCAGTGGTCAGCTAAGGCAATTAGCGACATTATTGGTGCTGCCCTTCTTATACTTAATGTTCAAATGGAACTGTTGTAGATAGGTGGATCATTTCTAATGGTGATCGTTCTGCAACTTCCCTTGTGTCTATATGAACTGTAGAGGGTGGTGGTTTGGGTGGATGACCATTTCCTTCCCCAAAATGTAATGCTTCCATTAATGGCAAGCCTGCACAATGGAATACATTTCTTCGTCTTAAGTGGGATACTTTCAGATTGTGTCTCAAAGTGTCTCACCATGGTAAGGCATTGGATGCCCATGCTGAGTAAGAAACACACCAATAGCATAATCAGAGGCATCTGTCTCAATCTCAAATGGTTGTTGCGGGTCTGGTAACATGAGCACAGGTGTAGAACATAGGCGAATCTTCAACTTGGAGAATGCTCGTTGTTGGGTTTCCAACCAAAAGAACTTTTCTTTCGCTCTGCCTTTGGTGAGTTCACTTAAAGGCTAAGTGATATGAGAGAACCCAAACATGAATCTATGGTAGAAATTTGCAAGACCCAAAAATTTGTAGAGCTCTGTAAGTGGTTGGGACTGGCCAATCCCAACTGACTTGTATCTTGGATGGTTCCACATGCACACCCTTCTCATCAATGATGTACCCTAGATTTTGAACTTGGGTCAGGCCAAAGGTGCATTTCTCCAAGTTAGCACACAACTTGTGTTCTTGAAGGGTTTGAAGGACCTGTCAAATATGGTGGAGGTGCTCTTCCCAACTGTGGCTGAAGATCAAGATTTTATCTAAATACACCACCAAGATTGCATTGGTGAAGGGTCGCAAGATGTCATCCATCAGTCTCATGAAGGTTGGAGGGACATTCGTCAATCCAAACAGCATGACCAACCATTCAAAAAGGCCCTCCTTGGATTTGAAGGAAGTCTTCCACACATCGGAGGGTTCGATAGGAACCTAGTGATAACTTGACTTCAAGTCAATCTTGCTGAAATATCCCCCCCCCCTTCAGCTGGTCCAGAAGGTCACCAATTCATGGGATTGGGTACCTATTATGGACATTAATCTTGTTCAACGCCCGATAGTCAATACAGAGCCTCCAGGTCCCATCCATCTTCTATACCAATACAATCGAACTCCCACAAGGTGATGATCTTCTCCTGATGTGCCCATTCTGCAGTAGTTCCTGAATCTCCCTATTGATCTCATCGTTCTCCACAATAGAGCGTCGATAGATCGGTCCATTGGGTAGCGACATGCCCAGGGTCAGATCAATGGAGTGCTTGACCTGACAGTGGAGAGATACACCTGTGGGTGAAGCAAAAATATCCATATACTCCTCCACGACCTTGTCCATCTGTTGTTGTTGTGGAGAGGAGCCTTGCCTAGAAGCCGTGGCCATAACCTTCTTCTTGCCTTATGAGTGAATCATAAGAAAAACAAATTTCCTGGTTTTGGAAATGATCTTACTGCATTTCTTTCAAGTGATCAAAGAGATGGTGGTAGGTGGGGCTACCTACGGTATCCTGTAAAACTTATTAGCCAAAGTAATAATCACATAACAAGGTCTAGACTCATATACAACATGTCGCTTCCACAAGTATGGTTTTCCTAACAATACATCAGAAACTTTAAGAGGTGAAATGCCACACAGTACCTCATCCTTGAAGGGCTTGATGCTGTAGGGAAGGCGACACTGATAGCTCACGCAAAGATATCATCCTCGGTGAAGCCGTATGGCTGTGGATGTGTTGTAGTCTTTAGGCCAAGCCGCTTCATGACCTCTACTGAAATGAGGTTCTTTTGGCTCGTGTTATGACAATGAACTACAACGAAGAACCCTTCACCCACATCTATGAGTGGAAGAGTCGTTCCCCCTCCTCTGGATTTTTAGGCTCAATTTTCTGGATCTTTATGGTGGCCACGATGGAACTAGGCTCCCTATCAATGATCTTCATCCCTTTGTCAGTTCCCTTATCGAGTTTTGATTCAAAGTCAGAACTTTTGTTTGATGTGAAAGCCTTCAGCTCGGCCACGAGTGACTGCTTGGCCCGACACTCACTTGTATTGTGAGCTCTTATGGAATTCACTCCATTTTCCCATGTCCTTCTTCATCTTCGTGTTGTTGCTTTTTGCTTGCAGCTTTGGCAGGTTGTCCTCCATAGCCCCGCCTTGGCTTGGTCCTTTGTTCTGTGGTTTGGGGGCACCTTTCCCTTGCTTTGGATTCGTAGATCCAAAGTCCTGCTTCTTCTATTTTAACTTCTTCTCAATCTTTACATCATATTGATACATCGTGCATAGCGAGGAGATGTCCAGGAACTCCATCTCGTTCTAGATGTACTTTTGTAAACAGTCGCAGTACTTGAGCACCAAATGCCGCTCAGTATCCTTGATACCCAACTTCGTGCAAAGGGTATGGAAAGTATTTGTGAGCTCTAGCACATCTTGGTCCCTTCCCTACCATAGCATGGTCCACTTTATGTATTTATCTTCATAGGTAGCATGGTCCACTTTATGTATTTATCTTCATAGCTCCTGACAGAGTAATATTGTTCCTTGATACCCAGCTTCGTGCAAAGGGTATGGAAAGTATTTGTGAGCTCTAGCACATCTTGCTCCCTTCCCTACCGGAGCATGGTCCACTTTATGTATTTATCTTCATAGCTCTCGACAGAGTAATATTGTTCCTTGATGGAATTTCAAAAATAATTCCAAGTGGGTGCAGCTAAAAACATCGAGGGTTCACTCTCATCCTTTTGTTCACAATAGGTTTCCTACCAGTCCATGATGTGTGGAGTGGCTTTGAGAAGTGAAAAGTAATACTTTCCAGATTAGAAAAGTCATGAAATGAAAAATATCCTTCCAATGGATTTAACCATTTATCTACAACATTTGCATCTATCAGGCCTTCAAATGTGGGAATGTTGAAGTTAACTTGTACCTTAAAAGGAGTGGTGCCTCCAGAGTGGTTGCTGGATGAAGATGCATCACTTGTGGTCAGTCATCGAAGGATCTGGGCAAATTTATCCATCATCGCATCCTTCTATCACTCGAGGGCTTCCTCGAGCAGCATTTTGAAAGGATCTCCTAGCACCTCGTCTTTCTTTTCTTCCACCATGGGAGGTCGTTGGCTTTTGTGAGGCTGATCCAGAAATGGTTCAACTAGATCGAGCCCTAACTCCTTATACCCTGACCTCATTGGAGACATGCAAATAAAAACAAAGAAAGAGCAGACTGCTCTGATACCACTGATCGAAACTTAAACTAGAACGAAACAAATTACAAATATAATCATAAACACAGAGATAAAGTAGAAAAACACTTCATTTCATTAATAGAAAAATATTGAACTATGCTTACAAACAAAATGGAAATAAGATAGCTTGGGTGATGATATCTTATCTTTGAGAAGAGATGTGGCGGCTACATGCCTCTGGACTAAGTTACAATGAGGCTACATTTTTATTATTCAACAATAAGAGAAAACCCTAAAAAACCAAAGCCCTAACCCGAGGAGATGTAACACCAAGAGTTTATGGGCCCCATTGGGTTTAGTTGGGTAGCCAACTTCCCAGAGTCGTAGCTTGGTAATATTATCTCCATTTGATGCGTATGATACCTCGTTGGAAACATCTCTATGAGGACTACAACGTGCGATCTGATATTCATAGCAATTGTTAAGCCATTTTTCCATAGTAATCATCGAGCAATTTTGCCAAAAAAACATCGTATAGGGCCTCAAAATGGCTCCGGAAGTTCAGGACCCGAAAAACTGCCAAAAGTAGTAAATTGTGCTAAAATTAAGGAAACTGAAAAACTTAAAGAAACAATGGTGAGGGTCCAAGTGGAATAGGCGGGTGGCCACCAATATCCACTGGATCAATGCATGCAAAAACATATTTTTTCCAAGAAATATAACTCAATAGCTATTATTTCCATGCACGCAAAAACACATTTCTTTCCAAGAAATCTATTTCAATAGTTATTCTTTACATATATCCCAAAACACATTTATTTCCAAGAAATATAACTCAATAGTTATTCCTTCCATGCATGAAAAAACACATCTCTTTCCAAGAAATCTAATTCAATAGCTATTATTTCCATGCATGCAAAAATATATCTCATTTTTAAGAAATCTATCACAATCAAATATTATTTTCATGCATGTAAAACATATTTCTTTTTCAAGAAATCTATCTTGGCATCTTTTTCTTCTTATGTGCATGGTTCACATGCATTCTACTTCAAGAAAATATCATGGCTTCTTTGTATTTTTACACATAGAGTCTTGCAAAAATTTCAAGAATCTCATGCATAGTAATCGTGCAAGTATTTCCAATGGTATTAGTAAATAATCTAATATTGATTCAAATGCAATATTTTCAAGAAAAGCATGGCTTCTTATCTTAACATCCATTGTATCCGACGAGTCCATCCACAATCGATTCTCATAAGAGGGATATAAATGGAAGATTTTCCCCTCCACTCTTCTTAAGGGCATCAGATCTAAACAGTTGTAAAACACCAGCATTCCAAAGGCCAACTAGCCTGTATTTGGGAAAAGAAGAAGAGCATGGTGGACAATAACAAAAGGAGGTGTCTTTAATCATATCATAAACAAGAAACGATAGAGATAATGGATATTATGAGTCAATGAGAATAGAATAATACAAAAAGTTATGAAGTCTATATGAAGGAAAAGTGTAGTTGACACAAAAGTATATCCTCCTGTTGGCTTTACCACATTCTTGGAAATGTCCTTAGTTTAATGTAGGGAAGTTTTTGTCTTTCTGAACAGGACTATTGAGTTGAAGTATAATTTTGGCATAGGGATTATGTTGGGAAAGGCGATGTGCCTGATTCACCGCTAACAGTTGGATGGTTTTATTTCCAAGTGTATGTGAATGAGCCACTTTTGTTATCCCCTTTTCACATATCTCCTCATTTTCATAACACAAAGGTTCCTCCCCTTTTAACATAATCACACCCTCTTCTTTTTCAGAGAATAGATCCATAGCGAACAAAGAATGAGAAGGAGGTTATCAAGAAAAAATTTATTTTAACTGATTACTGATACTCATATATATAAAAAAATCATAATATTTTCACTTTGTAAATATAAGATTTTTTACGGGAGTCTTATGGTAGGGATATTACAGTATATATTTTGGATTGTTAAATATAATTTTATCAAATTCATTGTGAAAAATTGTCCAATGGATTATCCATGTCTATTTACAGATCACTTTACCTCATAAGGTAGGGAAATTAAGCTTAGAGGTATCCAACAGAAGACCTATAAAGTGATAAGCTCCAATGGAATTACAAAGTTACTCAAAAAGGGGAACCATGGTGTAGTGGCATAATTATGTTCACTAAGTGTTCAAACATAAATATCATCTATGTCAGAGGGTCATCATGAAGTTGTCAACAATAATCACAAGGTATTTCGATTAATGCCTAAAGGTATTCCACTTAATTGAGATCATGACTATGTTATTCATTTGTGGTTGAAAAGTATACCAGAGATTAATGAAGAAGGGAAAATCATACTAGAAGTAGAAACAATCCTTGAAATAAGGATTAAGCAATCGAGTAACCCAAAAATTATGCAATACATCATCAAATAAAAGAACCTACCAATGGAATAGATGGCATGGGAATATGTCTTATTCTGGCAGAATTACTAATAGTTACTCAAGTGTTGAGGATGAGACTTGTTTGAAGTGGAGGGGCATGTTAAGACTTATATAAGACCATGTTAACTTTAAAAACCCTTAATAATCTCTAGGAATTGAGTGATTACATTTCTATTGTTATCTTGTTATGTACGAAATCCCTCATGATCTCATTTTATTATAATTGTACCCTTTCTCTTCTACATATATATACTAAGGAGACTTAGTCTTAGAATCATCAAATGTTTCCATGTACATTGCATTCATTGTAAAAGAAGTTTCCCCCCATGAAGAGGATTGCAACCATTGGTTTCTTATCATTTTTAAAGTGCGAGGATTTAAAAAAGTGAGGGAAAAACATATAAGGTATAGCACATAAAATTGCAATTGTCTGTGATGTTAGCACAAGAAGAAGAATGACTTTAATGTTATCCAAGTTGCAGAGTGATGAAAGATTGTGATCTTAATTCTGAAGTGGGGGGGAATTATGCTATCACATCAACCAAAGGTGAGGGAGGATGGTGATCTTAATATTTGTTGTCTAAAAGTGAGGGAGGATGGTGATATTAGTACTAAAGTACCACTAGCTATGGTAATACCAAAATTAGAGGGGAATGTATGAATTCATGAGAAATATAGCTTTCTAATTGACTCAGATTTTGATTCATACAAATATTTATTAACCTCATTTATTTATATTGCAATTTTTGTGAATGTATGAATTTATGAGAAATATAGCTTTCTAATTGACTCAGCTTTTGATTCATACAAATATTTATTAACCTCATTTATTTATATTGCAATTTTTGTGAATGTATAATTGTTTACAATATGCATAATTGTTTCCATCTATAACTTATCGACCTCCGTTGTAGCTCGTTGCTTCCTTAATGTTTCCTTAAATACAAAACCAAAACCAGACTTATCTTGAATCGTGGATTGTAACCACAAATATCAAAACACACCTATGGAAGGTTCAGCGTTTCTCTCTATGACTTTATCATATACCTCCACCGTACCTCTCTATTTTCTAAATACTTCTTTATGTATCTGTTCAACCTTGGAATTAAACATAACATATATATGCCCCGATGGAACATTTTCGAAATTATTTAACATCTAAAGAACTCAATGCATATCATTTAATTTTTTGACTTACAGGAAATAAGAGCGAGCTGAAGGTCCAGACCCAAATTACCTAAGTGTGGTGACGGATTGGTTGATTGGGCTCTACCTTGCATCTGCAATATGCAGGAGATGATCAAGTAGATTTCCATGTAGAAACCCACACCAAAGGGGCACAAACCCATTTCATAACCAGTCGATGATCACCCACCATTTCTACTTAATAAGATCCCCTGCCCACACTCTGCAGCATATATTTTGCATACAACATATTCTCCTTGCTTATACTACCTGCGCCGTAACCACACTCGAGAGGTAGGTCAAGAACATTGGATTGTCTGTTATCAGGTGGACCGCACACACTGCTACTCACAATTCTCTTTGCCATGGCGGGTCCAAAGAAGAAGCGTTCCACCATCGCTCTTACAAGTGCATGCTGTGGCAGTCCAGCTTCAAGTGAGTCGAAAATGGCCCTCTTTCTCTCCGCGCCGTGAGTGGCGTGCACCGACGAGGAAGTCCAATAACTGCGATTTATTTTGCAGATTGAACGTGTGAGGCAATTGCCATATGCAATTCACTATTACAATCTCTCCCTCATGCGATGGCAGGACCTGTTTCAGACCTTTCAAATCCGTTTCCTGGAACGAAAAAGGGATACCCGCAGAGCTTGAGTACTCAGACAATTGTTGGAACTACTACACACCTACATGCAGACTCTTAGTTAGAGCATGTGACTGCATGCAAGATTCCTTTTGCATGTTGGAACTACTACACATCTACATGCGGACTTTTAGTTAGAGCATGGGATTGCATGCAAAATTCCTTTTGCATGATTTACTCCTTGATTTACTCCTTCTTTAACTCCGCAACTGACTAGTTATCTCCGGAACTTGTTGTAGGTGTTGAGTCTTCTCATTGATCACCACTATAGTCATTACCTTGGGATCTTCACCCAGTAATGCTATATCATGAGCATTGTAACATAATTTTCAATCGAATCATTCTTTTCTTCTTTCGATTTTCTTTTAGTGTTTTTGCTCTGCAAAGCTGTGTGTTCAACCTTTACTAGCTAGATTCATCTGTGCAGGTTTTCTAACACATTTACATGGTATCAGAGCCCACAGGTTGCTAGATAAAAGGCGCATCAGTACTTTATTTTGCAAGTATTACAGCTTGGAGATCGAAGATTGACAGAAAAATGGAGTTTCCCAAAGCATCGATCCTAACACCGTACAACTATCATGAATGGAAGGATCAAATGGCTCGATACCTTCGTCATAAAGGGTTGTACAGGATTACCATGGCTACAGAAGTGGAACCCACTTCAGCCATAGAGAAATCCAAGTACCTCAACCGTATGGATGAGGCCCATGGATCCATATGCATGTGCATCTCTCCAGAGTTGCAGTTTCATCTATCTGTCTGCAATACTCCCAATGACATTTGGAAAAAGGTTGAAGAGCTCTACGAGAAACAGGATGAGATGAAAGGACATCTGCTCGAAGTGAAACTGCTATCATTGGATCCACGGAACTATGACAGAATTCAAGACTTCTTCACCAAATATAATGATCTATTGCTGCAACTCAAGGGTTGTGGAATTGACAAATCCAAGGAGGAGAGTCGCCAAGTTCTCTCTATTATGTCAAAGCTCGGACCAGAATACTCTGTCTTTGTGTCTACATTTCATTCAGTGAGGCTCACAACAGGTAAATCCTACACTATGCCTTCTCTCAAAGAATTTATGGAGTCCCTTATTTTTGAGCAAGATAAACTCATTGGCATGGGGAAAATCAAACCTCCAAAAGCACATGCACTTGCTGTGCATGATGGCAGCCACAATAAAAATCACAGATCTGATTCAAATCAGAAAAATCAGCAGCAAAAAGACAAAGGAAAATCACATTCCAATCCAAAGAAGGAAGGGTACACCAAGCCCTTCAATGACTCCTCCGGCTCGAGAAATGAGAAAGGGAAGAAAGGAAACAGATGCACCTACTGTCAAAGAGGATTCCATCCAGAATCCTCTTGCATGAAGAAACAAATTGACCAAATGGCAGAAATCCTTCAGAAGCACAACCTTGGGGACCACATACCTCAGGGCGCCAAGAAGAAAACTGAGGATCCGCCACACGGGAAAGGTAACAATTTTCATGCTTTAGTTGCAATTAATTCTTCTCCTGATGCATGGATTATAGATTCTGGTGCATCACATCATATGGCTGCTGCAAAGGAAGTATATTCCTCTTTGGATGCATGCAAAGGACCTCCCATCCTCATGGGAGATGACTCACCTATTGAGGTCACCGGAAAAGGTAGAGTGGAACTTTTACACGGAAGCTTTGAAGATGTGCTTCATGTTCCAAAACTTTCGGTAAACCTGCTTTCAGTTTATCAGATCACTCATTCCGGCACCGGAAAGAGAGTGGAATTCACTCCAGATGCAGTGAACATATATGATCTACATAGCAATGACAAAATTGCAACTGGTGAGGTAAACAATGGAGCCAGACTGTATACATTTTCTGAATTTATTGAATCTGAATCCTCCTTATTGCTTACACATGCTGATGATAGTAGTAGGCTTTGGCACGAGAGGTTTGGTCACTTAAATTACAGGTATATGCAGCAGCTAAGCAAGAATGAGATGGTGGAAGGCTTGCCAAATATCAGTTTCTCCAAAGGAGTTTGTGAAGGGTGTGTTCTTGGCAAACATCCTAGAGAAAAGTTTGACACCGGCAAGACTCACAGAGCATCCTCTCCTCTAGATCTGATCCATAGTGATCTCATGGGGCCTTTTCCTCATCCTTCCATCAACAAAGCAAGGTATGTGCTTACATTTATTGATGATTTCTCACGGTATACTTGGGTGTATCTTCTCAGGAACAAATCTGAAGTTTTTGAGCACTTTGAAGATTTCAAAGCACTAGTTGAGACACAGTCAGAGAGAAAGATCAAAGCCCTCCGTACAGACAATGGGGGGGAATATGTTAACACAGCACTTCAGAACCTTTGCCTTCAGTCCGGCATACAGTTGCAGTATACAGTTCCATACACTCCGCAGCAAAACGGAGTTGCTGAGAGAAAGAATCGATCTCTCAAAGAGATGGCTTCCTGCATGTTGCATGCCAAGTCACTGCCTCATAAGCTTTGGGCCGAAGCACTTAATTGTGCTAACTACATCCATAACAGATCTCCTCATAGGTCTGTCAAGGATCAGACCCCCTTTGAGGCTTGGAGCGGCACTAAACTAGAGGTCACTCACCTCCGTGTTTTTGGCTCTCGAGCATGGGCCCGGATCCCCTCTGAAAAGCTCTTGATCCACAGAGCATTGAGTGCATCTTTGTTGGATACCCTGATGGTGTGAAGGGATATCGACTACTGATTCCCTCTACGGACAAGCTCATCATTGAGCGAAGTGTCAAATTTGAGGAAAGTCTCTCGCATGCACCTCAAGCGCCGCATGCAGACACTTTTTATCTACCTCATGTCCGAGATGATGACTCAATGCATTCAGATGCAGATACAGATCATGCAGATGCCGAGGAAGAGCATGCAGATACAAAGACAGAGTCTTCAGATACAAATCTAGTGCATGCAAATGATGATCCACATCCAAGCCCAGATCGGGCTTCCAGCAGTGAATCATATTCCCCTGTCATAAATCAGAGAACAAGGAGCTTACGTGAGATATATGCACAAGACCAACCAGCTGCTAGAAATGGTCTTGTGGGGGATAATTCTAATCTGCAGAGGACTAGCTCAGAGTTTATTGAGCCTCCTCTTGTCCTCACTGCCACTGAACCATCGCCCTCCTGGCATTGTCATTTGGTTCAGTCTTCTGATCCACAGTCTTATGCTGAGGCTGCTGGGCATCCATCTTGGGAGTCCGCCATGGAGGAGGAGTATAACTCCCTCCTCGAGAACCAGACTTGGGATCTGGTCCCCCTTCCTTTAGGAAGGAAACTTGTCCGATGCAAATGGGTCTACAAGACCAAGAGTGCTGCAGATGGGCAAATCACCAGACGGAAAGCAAGGCTAGTAGCCAAAGGCTTCCAACAAGTGCATGGCATTGATTATGACGAGACCTTTGCTCCAGTAGCAAAGATGGATTCCATACGCCTTACACTTGCCATTGCGGCTGCCCAGCGGTGGGAAGTACATCAGATGGATGTGAAGAATGCCTTTCTTCACGGAGACCTATCTGAGGAGATCTACATGGAGCAGCCACATGGTTTCATTCAGGATTCATCTTTGGTCTGCAGACTGAAGAAATCTCTCTACGGCCTTAAGCAAGCCCCGAGAGCTTGGTACGCGAAGATGGATTCTTTTCTCTTATCACAAAACTTTGAAAGATGTAAGTCTGATCCGAATGTTTACATGCTTAGGACACATGATTCTCTTCTTATCTTAGTTTTGTATGTAGATGATCTCCTAATCACTGGCAGCTCAGCTTCAGCCACTGCTACAGTCAAGAGGGCCTTGCATGATAGGTTCTTGATGACGGACATGGGTCCATTACACTTCTTTCTTGGTCTTGAGATCAGCCAGAATGCCACAGGCATCAAACTCTCTTAGGCTAAGTATGCACGGGATCTCCTCGAGAGATTTCGCATGACTGACTGCAAGCCAGCACCGACTCCCTTTTTGTCTGGGGTCCGCCTTGAGGATGGAGGTGACACTCCATTAGTTGACAGCACTCTCTACCGACAGCTAGTGGGGAGCTTATTGTACCTCACCCACTCCAGACCAGATCTCTCATACGCAGTAGGGGCAGTTTCCAGATACATGCAGGAGCCGCATGAGCTACACTGGAATGCTGCCAAGCGCATCCTCCGATATGTGCATGGCACCATCACCTTCGGGATTCACTATGCAGCAGGCACTTCATTGAATCTCCTTGGCTTCACAGATTCTGATTGGGCGGGAGACAGCATTGATCGCAAGTCCACCTCCGGATATTCACTCAGTCTAGGATCTGGCCCTATCTGTTGGTCGAGCAAGAAGCAGGTTGCTATTGCTCTCTCTTCAGCTGAGGCTGAGTACCGAGGAGTAGTCAACATCACCATTCAGGCTCTGTGGCTACAACACTTCCTCACTGAGTTGGGCGTCCAGTTCAACCAGCCCATTGTCATCTGGTGTGACAACCAGAGCACTCTCAAATTTTGCAGGGATCCAGTACAGCGGCAGCGGACGAAGCACATAGAGATCCATATGCACTACATCAGAGACTTAGTACATGATCGGGTCATTGATTTGCAGTTCTCTCCTTCAGCAGAACAGACTGCAGACATTTTCACCAAGACATTCACTGAGCAGAAGTTTCGCTCTTTGCGTGATCGTCTTGGAGTGAAGGACACAATTGCTTAGCAACTGTATTTTTCTTCCTCTTCTCTTTTGATTACATTGTATTTTGAGGGGGGGGTTTTCCCACGAGGTTTTCCCTCTTTCCTCAATTTTAGTACAAGTTGCACTGTATTTTGGGTGACCTTTGGCCTTAGTTGCCAGGGCCCATTTTCTATTTTTCCCATAGTGGTGTTCAGGGGGGGTGTTGGAACTACTACACACCTACATGCAGACTCTTAGTTAGAGCATGTGACTGCATGCAAGATTCCTTTTGCATGTTGGAACTACTACACATCTACATGCGGACTTTTAGTTAGAGCATGGGATTGCATGCAAAATTCCTTTTGCATGATTTACTCCTTGATTTACTCCTTGATTTGCTCCTTCTTTAACTCCGCAACTGACTAGTTATCTCCGGAACTTGTTGTAGGTGTTGAGTCTTCTCATTGATCACCACTATAGTCATTACCTTGGGATCTTCACCCAGTAATGCTATATCATGAGCATTGTAACATAATTTTCAATCGAATCATTCTTTTCTTCTTTCGATTTTCTTTTAGTGTTTTTGCTCTGCAAAGCTGTGTGTTCAACCTTTACTAGCTAGATTCATCTGTGCAGGTTTTCTAACACATTTACAACAACCTTCTTCCGGCGTGCCCAGAATAAAGCGGGCATTCGTCATCATCCTCTTCCCATTTGATTGTTGTGATTCTGAAATGACCAACACCATTATTTCCAGTGTTCCTCAGTGTCTCCATTAATGGCGGCCATCGCATACCCTCCATTATATCAAAGTCAATAATATGGATTCCCACATCATTAGCACCGCCTGCGGCCGCTACTGCTTCCAGAATACATTGGTTAGCAGTGAAGTGGGGTATTTGTATGTAAGGATAAGTTACATGCAGCAGCTTTAAAGCCCCCAGAAAATGGTCCTTACTGTTCTTATAATTGCGGTCCAAATGGGTTAGGGAATTGACATTAGAGTGAAGTAGAGAATGGTAGAGATAGTAAGCCACTCTCTCCATGGTGGAGCCTGTGGGAGAAACCAGCCCTTGCAATCTGCAGAGTATGACCTCCACTACATCTTGTGCTCCCTGCAACATTGCTTCTGCAGATGCTGTCAAGAGATGTAGGAGCCTCAAGCCATTGTATTCCATATCCTGAAGGGAGCCATGATCGATATCGAGAGAGGACGTGTCTCCCTTGTTTGTGACCACATGAGCAGAGCCAGAAAACCGTTGATCCTCAGCAATTAGAGCACCCGGATGCTCATTGTCTATTGGGATTTGCAAGACAATGGCATCACTGCGTGGACTCGATATTGGATCTTCCTCGATATTAATATTGTCATCTTGGAGATCAGTATACATTAAATACTTTTCAATTACCTGCAAGTCTGTTGGCAACGATAGGTTATTAACGGAGCAGCCATTGTTGTCGGGGATGATTAAATCATCCCATGACGACCATTGGGCTGCATCCAAATCCATGTGCAACTGTCCTAATGCTGCGGAGTTGCTATCCCAATATTCATGTGGCAGACTAGTGATGACTGGCAACGATAGTTTATTAACGGAGCAGCCATTGTTGTCGGGGATAATTAAATTATCCCATGATGACCATTGGGCTCCATCCAAATCCATGTGGAAGTGTCCTAATGCTGCGGAGTTGCTATCCCAATCTTCATGTGCCAGACTAGTGAATAGATGATCGCACTCTAGTTCAGAAAACCATGCTGTTCCAGTTCCAGCTTCCATGCTACTTACACTGGACATTCTGGAAAAATTAAACCTACTGATCTTGGTCAAATGCCAGAAGAAACACACACAAGAAAAAGCCTGCTGGCCTCAAGTTCCATGGCCACCAACTATCGATTGATTGATATATATAGAGTCGCAAGGTTATTGACAACGATCGATTTTCGATCAAGACGGAACTAAGGACTTTGTTTAGGATTATTAAATCACATAGAGATGAAGTTTTGAAGTAGGTGTGTAGCTGGATTTTCGAGTGAGGAATTAGTTTGGGGACCATTGTTAGACATAGATATGAGTTTTTCTCGGCGGTGGGCAGCTGAACCATGATGTGATGGAGACAGGCTGACTTTCACATCTAAGACATTGCAATTGCGATGTGCAGTTGTCTATAACGCGATTTTTTGAAAGTTTTTCTGGCCGGTTTTTTCAGTTAAAATCCGGCAAAAATTTATTGGAATCGCAAGTTTGATAGCTAGTTTCTGCACAATGAAAGCGTCGCAGGGGTTTTCCAGGGTGCTGAATCCAAATATACAGTTAAAAAGCCATTTTACCGCGGGATTCCGTAATCAAAATCTCCAAAAAATCGCATTATAAACAACTCCGTTGCGACGTCATCTCGCATCCGAAGACATTGAAGATTTCGATACCATTATTTGTTGGTATTTTGGGCAAAAGTAGTGTAACGTGGCTCGGTTTGGAACTTGGATTTTTCAGTACAGGTAATATGAATTGACGTTTTGGGAACTTGGATTTTTCAGTACAGGTAATATGAATTGACGTTTTGGCTTTTTATACTTTTCATGGAGAAATATTATGTTTAAAATTTTAATTTTTGAGAATAATGTTCCCCTAATAAATTAATTTTTTACTAATAAAAGTTTGATTAAAAATTATTTTTCAATAATAAATTGATGTTAATTTCTTTACATATTTTTGGTAATAACAAAATTATCTTAACACAAATAATTTATTAAATTTTTAATTTTTGTTTAAAATTGCGTGGAGTATTCACAATAAAATCTCCAAATGTCATAGACTTGAACCTGCATAACATTTGTATATATGAGATATGACTAAAAAAGTATGATGGGACATATAAAATCACTAATGAAAATAATTGATTTGCAGAGTGAAACACTAATAAGTTAGGGTTTTTATCATTTTTGTTTGGGGAGATATTCATTGTTGTTTGCATGTGTTTGTTAGTACAACAACAATATTAGTATTACTCTCATCCATATCTTTATCTTTTTATACACATTTTCTTTTTTCAATCATTACTTACCCATAATTTGACCAAAACAAAAATATGTCTTCCTCGAAAATAAAGAGAGAGAGGTTCATGTCAAGTAGTGGTCTATGTAGGACAGAGGAAAGGAGATTTAAAACTTGGTTAAGAGTGAGGGGAGGTGACCTTGGATTTGGTTAAGAATGATATAGCTATCCAATGGAAAAGTCTTTCAAGGAGAAGATCACATAAAGTAAGGTCTATGGATTTTATTTTCTTTCTTCAATTAGGTTTCCAAAATAAGTATGCTACCTTTTAAAAGAACACAATACAACTTCTTTCACAACTTGAACTTGAGGACTCTAAATTAAGTTGAGTCTGAATCATAGGAAAAGTATCATTCATGAGTGAATATTCCTTTTCCTTAGTACAATTCCGCGTCTTTAGAGAAACTATGACATCCTCTCCTATAGGATACCAAATATAAACAATAAAAAAACACCAATATCGAAGCCAAACAAAAAACTCAAATTCCACAAACACATACAAGCAAGAACAAGAACAGAGAAATAACCATTGACATAGCAAAAACAGCAACAATAGAAAGAAGCATAGTAAGAAAAGGAAAGACAAATCAATTGTGTACAATGGAATTGAACTCAACTTAACAATCGACGACCCTCTATGCCTTGCTCTGTAGCAACATTTATTTTTTCTTTGGTAAGTTTGAATGGAGAAGGGATTAATGGTATACAAAATGGAAGAAGAATAGAAAATGTGAATTTTCAAGAACGGATCTAAACATTACATATAATGAACAAAGGTAATCAATATGTATACGTATGATGAACAAAAGGTATTTACATAAAAGAAATCTAGTAGGCTCTTCTCAATAACTCAAATCCTGTGTCCCCCATCACTTAAGGAACTGAGCCACTACATCCTCGTGCTCCCACTACCACCACGCTTATTCTCTAACATTTACTGAAAAACACATGCCATTGTCTGCTCTAGATAAGAAGGTCGGTGGCAATTCTCTGGCTTCTCTTCAAATGATTGTTCCTCTCTCTACACTTCTCCCCTGAACATATTCATTGTTTTTCCTTCCCATTTCACATTTGGTGGCACCCATAAGTGTTAGAAGATTAAAGGGTCAAATTACCCGACACCTTTTCAATGTGAAGGGTTTGAAGTTCCCTTGCACTATGCATGCACCTTCAATTATTTGATGTGTCGAGGACTTATGTAGATTTTCTATTCACCTGGTTTTGCTTAATATTGATGGCCTATTGTACTTCATGGTTGGGACCACCATGTTTGGTTCTACAATGACAATTGGGGAACTACCATCTCATCCTCTATCTCCTAAAGGAAATGAGGTAGCATCGCCATTCTCCCATCCCCACAGAGTATGTGAAGTGTCCCACAACATAGGGTTTATGAAATTTTCCATGGGCTTATAGTTCACATCTTGAAAAAAATCTTCATTTACATTTTGTACCTTTGCATTCAGAAACTCCATGATGTTCACTTTTGGCATCCATGATGTGCATGGGTCTACACTCTCCTTCTAGGTTAAGCACCATTTCTTAGTCTGGTGTGCACCAATGAGCCCTTCTTTGGCTCAGCCTAGTTTTAGTGGTTCGTAGGGGAACAACTTAGGTGGTAAATTCACAATAAATGAAGAAATTTCAACCTTCATATATTAATATCCGTTTCATATTGCTAATTTTCTCCTAATTCTATTTCAGTAATATGCATTTAGTTTTGGTGTGATGTTAGTAACTTTGAATTAATGGTGTGGTAGATAGATCCATTTTAACTCAAGATCTACTAAGAGGCAAGAGGAATCAAATCTCTTTGAAGTGCAAATATTTCCTCAAGTTTTGCACTTGCATTTGAAAGACTTGAACAATCTAGATGCTTATAAAAAATCTAGAGTTAAAATGGGTCTATGCTAGTTATAAACCAATTTTGAACTATGAATAAACTCTAAAAGAAAACATATATATAGAATTGACTATTATTAAAATTTGATAAAAATGAAAAATTAGATAATAAATTAGATTATTTAAACTGTAAAAAAACTTTGAAATTTTTACTATAAAAGAAAATATATGTCACCAATTGATTATTAATAAAATTGAATAAAACACAAACTTTGAATTTTTTTACTATAAATAAACTCTAAAAAGTAAACACGAAATAATATTAAATAATATTATATGTTTCATCTTATTATTAAAACTTATTAAATACTAAGCATAAGATATTCTAATTATTTTCAAAAATTTAAGATGAACCTTATATCTAATAGTTCCATAGCTTAATATAAGGTCTTAATAACCGTTTGGAAAAAACCAAATTGTAAAAATAAAGTTTTATAAACTTTAACTCACATCACATGGTCACCTCATTTTTTAAATGTTAAAGACGGGCAAAATGGCTAGTGACATCCGTCAAATTCCACCCTTACCAGTAGTCTTGGGAAATAATGGAAATTCCAATATGATTTTTGTCAAAATCTTGTAGAAATTTTGAGAAAATTGGGTTACAACTGTCAAGTTTGAAGATTTTGAGTGCTCAAGATTTTTTATGGTATTGAATCCATTCCCAACATAAAAATAATTCAAACACTCTTATTGTTAAATAAAAAATAAAAAGAAAGAAAAAAAATTTAGGAAAAAAGAACTTTCCAACAAATTTATAGCCTCCAATCTTTTAGATTCAATAAATTCAATTGAATATGGTACAAAATAACACTATGTAAAGAAGGTTTGGATTACATGGTAAAGTTTTAGGTTTAAATTTGGTTTTCTTTATTATATTATTATGTTATTACAAGATTGTATGGGTAAAGTTTTAGGTTTAAATTTGGTTAGTTTTTATTATATTATAAGAGAGGGGTTAAGTTCAATTAGTACAAAGGTAATATAGATTATAAAAATAAAGTATTAGATTTAAATTTAAATTTGTTTGGTTATTATTATATGCATAATTTCAATCATTAAGAAATTATCGATGGTTATTATGGTTATTAAAAAGTTATGGCTTAGAGGAGAATTTTTTTTCTCATTATATTGCTAAGTATGTTTATTTCAAAGTATGAATTTTAATTTAATCGTCAATTATTATTAATTTTACGGTATGGATTTAATCTCCATGCAATATTTTTAGTAGTATTTAGAGATACAAAGTTGAGATTTTTTTCAAACCTTAATCTTGGTAGTTATGTCCCAATTTATTTAAAAATGTCATGTCCACATGTGTCAGATTTGGTTTTCATTCAATTTCTATTACATTCATGAAATTAGTTCAAGAACACAGCTAAGTGTTATAAAAATAATAAGTGATAGTTAATTAGTTAATGAATAGACATGTCTGATAAAAAATACACATTCATTAGTAGAAAAGCTCCCTGGCTAAGTATTTATAATTGGGGCCTCATTTTAATATTCATCAACTTATTAATCTTTTATTTATTCATATACATATAACTATATATTTTTGTGTATTAAATTTCTTGTGTATCATTTGGTACTAGAGCTAGATGTTGACATATAGGACTATTCCTTTGCTGCCACCACAATATGTTGTCCGCTTTCCAGTGTCAGATGTTTAATGTCATTATATTAATGGTATGACACCCCCTCCCTGTCTGACTCTGTTTTTTTTTTAACCCAACTTCAAAAATCATGTACCTTATCAAATAATGTGGTCGCATCCAAATGTAGAAAAGGTGTGTTTTTGTTAAGTTTTAGTTAGGATATATAATTTAATTAATTAACTAAATTATTAATTAGTTTCAAAGAAAAGAGCTTTGTCAAAATAGATCGAGAAGTTCCACTGTTCACTAGGACAATTACTATGAGTGAATTTAGTATCAGGTTAATCAAGTTAGATGAACAACATGATACACTTCAAAATGAGTTAAAAGAGAAGTATACATAGTTAGAAGCACATATCAATCAAAATCAAATTTTCATACAAAAGGATCAAGTTGAGTTGAAGGCACTAGTTAGAAAAAATCATGTTGAGATACAAAAAATTTGCCTCATTATAGAGGATTTTAATCAACTTAGAAAACACCATCAGTCAAGAAAAAAAGGCTTCATAAACATCGAATTCATCAAATCACCTACTATACCATACCTCAAGTTCTTCTTCATACTCCAAATCCATAGTTAAACATAACTACTCATAACATGATGATCTAGAATTGATACCCACCATATAGCCAACCAATCTTTGAATAATCTCCTCAAATGAAACTAAAATTATGAAAATTTGACATAAACATAAAACAAGGTGTGGCCTTTTTCAACAAAGCAAAATAATATTTCAAGATCCACAATATGTATAATGACGATAAAAAGATCAGATATGCATCCATGCAACTAGAAGGGGATGTGCATAAATAGTATTTATTGTGGAAAAAATCAGGGTATTTAATAAAATTGAATAAACTTAAAAATAAATTATTTAAAAAATTCTAAGGTATCATGGAAAAATTATTTTTTCACGGAACTAACCTGGTTGCAGTAAAAAGGAAATGTGGATGAATTTACATGTGAATGGAAATAAATTTTTACAAGAGTACTTATATGGTCGACAAGATATTTAGTGCAATCTTACATCATCATATTGGAACCACACATATAGAATAAGCTAAAGCTACATGACGTTGCAACTATGGACGATGCAATACAAAAAGAAAAAGTTATAGAGAAGAATTTGAAAGAATGTCACTGACCAAATTCAAGAAAGTATATTCAATACAAAGGATTCCCTAAACTACAGAAATATAAAATCCAAAATACCTTCTACCATAATTAAGAGAAGGAAGTAAACCTAATTTTGAATTTCTACACATAAGATAAGGCAAATGCAAAGATTGTGGTGAAAATTGGGACCCTAAACATAAATTCCTTATAGGAAATAATGCTAAGAATTCATATATATTTAAAGCAAAAGGGGATTCCTATTGTGATGACTTGATAGAATAAGAAGTTGAAGATCATCAACATTTCTCTCAAGATTTAGATAATTAGAATGTACCATAATTACCATTATCAACCATGATAGGAACAACTCAACCTCAGACCTTAAACTTAAAAGGGCACATCAATAAGAGAAATATAACTGTCCTGATAGATATAGGAAGCACTAAAAGTTTTGTTGACACAAATATTGAATAAATATTGCACCTTTTTATATATCCAATGCCCAATATAAAATTTATGATAGTAGATCCATAAGAACTTGAAGGCATAGAAAATGTCATAATGTCAAATTACAAATTCAATGCTACAATTTAGAAACCCATTTTTACAATGTAACTCTTGGAGGAGTGGATGTATTCCTAGGTGTCCAATGGATACAAACATTAGGCATTTACTATGCCAACCATCAAAAACAATTTACTATGATGGCAAGGAGAAAATATAAGCCGCATGGGTTTCAACCGCATCAAAATCAAGTCATATCTTCCCATCATATGGTCAAGTTAATCCAAAATGGGCACCAACATATATATTATAATGTCATCAAATTGAAATATTGGCCTTGGGACTAGTTAATGTCAGTCCTACAAAGATTCAAGAATTAATTTAAAACACAAAAAACTATTCGAAGATTTTCCCTTGGAGATGCCTCCTCAAAGAGATATTGAGCACATCATCTAAATTAAAGAATGATACAACACTATCAACATTAAACCATATCAATATCCAAATCATCAAAAAACATAAATCGAGAGAATAGTGCAAGGTCTACTCAGATGCGGTATTATCACAAAAGATAGAATCTATTATACAGCTCATGTAGTCATTGTTCAAAAGAAGGATGTATCTTTCAAGCTATGTATATATTACAAATGATTGAATAAGAGAACAATAAAAAATAAACTTCTTATTCCTTTGATAGATGAAATGTTGGATGAACTTCTTGGAGCTAAGTATTTTCCCAAAATATATTTGAGATTAGGTTACTACCAAAATAGAGTAAGATTACAAAATTTCACAAAAACACTTTTTGAAATCCTGAAGGGCACTACGAATTCAAATGTATTCCCTTTGGATTATTCAACACTCCAACCACCTTCTAGGTAGCCATGAATGAAGTGGTTCAACCCTACATAAGGAAATTTGTGCAAGTCTTCTTTGACGACATTCTTATATATAGCAGAACATGGGATGTGTATCTAAAGCACTTGAAGGAAGCTCTCCCTCTTCTTTCAACAGGAACAAATTTTATGGAAATATATCAAAATGTACCTTCTAGAAAGAGGAAATTAATTACTTAAGATATGTGATATCGAAAGAAGGTGTGAAGGTAGATCCAAACAAAATGAAGGTGATCACACAATTTCCCAGGCCAACTAACACTTCCAAGTTAAGAGGATTTTTGGGTTTAACAAGAAATTATGAAAGGTTTCTTCGACATTATTCTCACATAACTACCCCCCTAATAATTTTTTTGAAAATGAACTAGTTTCAATGGAATTTTTTTTTTTTTTTTTTTTTTTTGAGTAAGACTAATTCTATTAATAAAGAGGAGAAATATTTACATTGTGACCGAAGTCAGTACACTGCTCTGATAGGAGGCAGAATTTCCAGGAAAAAACAGGTAAGAAAACCAAGTTCAGAACCCACGCAGGGGACCGGGTTGATACTCTTCTGGATCTTCATAGTGAACAAAACAACAAAAAAACATAGGAAATCCACAGTAGAGTTAACATAGTAAACTTGCCCAATGATAGCCATGGCATAACCAAAAAACTGTCGCCAGCAAGAGCATGCTAATCAGCTTGTGGTTCTTCCACAACTCGGCACCATCCGAATTCTGGCTCACCCATAGCTGGAGCAGCGATCTGATCAGAGGGTCCGGGATCGACAGGAAGCATCTTGAGTGCTGCAACCCGGAGCATTATGAATATGTTGTGGCGCCATAACAATTCCAAGCTGAATCGAAGGAGAAGGACCAGAGACTGCCCCGGAGCCTCCCGGATGAGAGTCTGAGTCCTCATCTGAGTGGTCTCATAGAAAACCACTGTTATGTGGGCCGTTCTCTGAGGCCAATGCAGGGAATTGTTGAAGGAGAAAATTGCAGAGCCGGTCGAGGAAGGAGGCCCACGGTAGTGACTGGAGGCACGACGCCGCCCTCTCCCACTTCGAGTGCCTGGGTAATGACCAGTAAACAATTCACTGGAGGGGGTAGGCGAATCCGAAGACGAGCCTGTCGGAGCGCGCCGGGGTTGGCCTCTACGGCACCCCATACGTTGACGAAGTCGAGCCATCTTTGAGGGAGCGTTAGAACAGTTGCAGACAGGCTGAGAAATTGACCCGAGACAAAGACAATGGCGAGCGGAACAACAAAGACGCGGAGACCCGGGAGAGAACCTACGAAATCCTATCGCAAGCGGGAGCCAATTGAGCACAGAGCGAAAAATTCCAGAGTGAGAACGAGCAACCTTTGAATTGTCAGGACCAATCTTCCACCCCCCAGTATCTGAGACCAGGCCTAAGACCAAACGTTTGAACGAGGGGACAGAGGCTGAGAGGGAACTACTCAGAAACCACCCGCCAAAGCCAAAGGCAAGAACTGAGACCCGGTGATGATAAACTGACACGAAAACCGCCAGACTATAGTCCAAAACCCCCCAGAGGAGAGAGAGGAACAGCAGGAGCTGCCCCTGGATGGCCGAGTTAAGCTTCCGCGTCAAGGGCCAAGAGACTTCAGAGAGAACCGTAATTTGAGCCGAAGCGAGGGGATGAGCCCAAAGAGACAACTCGCAAGGCATCAACGCAAACTCAGAGCAGTGCCTCGCCTTATACTTGCCAGACCTTTCTCGAAAAACCACTTCCATTACTACTGCATTGATGATCGTCGTCATCTCTTGCAGGTTGTAGCGTGCGGAGGGAGGAGCCGTTGCAGAGGACAGGAAGAATGAACCAGGGCCACCTGAAGGGGGGCTGTTGTAACTTGCCTTGCGCGCATGCCAAGCACTCTCCCGTTTGCCAATATTTAACGCGGCGTACTGGGTGGGCAGGTGTCGAGCTGCCTCACCCCACCCCAGTCTTTTCATATTGAATGCCACCTCAGTCACCCGCATCCGGGGGAGCTGCATCCTTTTGGACCAAAATGGTGCATTCCTGGGCTTGATCATGATTCTGAATGATGTCTATAGTTCCTGTGAGTATAGTGCTCTCCGCATCCACTCCCAAATTGGCAAGAAGATCAGCAACCTTGTTGCCATTCCTCTTGACATGATTGAAGATAATGGCTGGATTATTATGGAGAAGTTGTTCTATGGCTTCCAGTCTGGCCTCAAGCCTCCAGCTATTGGCTATTTTCCTCGCATGAGTCCCATTTTGAAGTTGTTTAACCATGTTGATAAGAATTTGGGAATCGCCTTCAATTTCCAGGGGCTGTAAATTGAGATCTCTGGAAAGGAGAAGCCCTTGCCAGAGTCCCTCCAGTTCCGCCGAGTTGTTAGTATCCCAACCTATATTCCCAAAGTAAATATGGAGAGGTGAGCCTTCATGGTTTCTGAAAATACCTCCAAATCCTGCATTTCCGGGATTACCCTTAGAAGCGCCATCAAAATTGAGCTTGATTGTGTTCTTTGGGGGAGGAGTCTAGGAGTCCTTTTTATTGTTGTTGCGCACGGACTGGGCTTGAATTTGAGTTCCCTGCGGGAGTTGCAGATTCCAGTTTGCCCAAATGGCCTTCTCATTTGCGGTGGAGGGAAAGTCGTCCTGAGCCCAGCTGCGAAGCGCCAAGGTCTCTTTGAGGTTATGGCAGAAGTTGCCCCATATGATCTCCTGCGGAGTGCTTTGATCCTTAAATATGCGCTTATTCCTCTCTTTCCAGATAGTCCAGAGGAGGAGACCAGGAATTATTCTCCATAAATGGTTGAGAATTTCACTTTTGTAAGGGTTCTGTTGCCACTGGCGCAAGGAGTCGAGGATGTCTTCCGACCTTCTGCATTTTCTTTGACATCGAAAGCTAGCCTTCTCCCACAATTGATTGGCAAGAGAGCAAGAATCAAGGAGGTGCTGGATAGTTTCCTCCTGGGATTTGCAGTTGACGCACATAGAGGGTCCATGAAAGTTCCTATGTCTGAGATTGTCCCAAGTGAGGATTTTCCGGTGCCCGACCAGCCAAAGGAAAAGGGAGACTTTGGGCCAAATGCCTGAAGACCATATTCTACTCCAGATGGGATCCAGGGGCTCCGGATCCATGCAAATGATTTTGTAGGCCTCTTTTGTGGTAAAGGATCCCCTAGGTGAGTAGCCCCATCGAAGAATGTCCTTGTCCTCTGAGTATCTAATCCTTCAATTTTGGAGCTCCCTCTCCAGATGCTGCTGAGTTTGGTGATCCGCGTTCTCAATTATTCTATTACTGTGCTTCCATTGTCTATACCCCTGTTCTGTCTCCTGAATCCAATTCTGCCATACCTCTTCCTGTAGCTGCCCTTCCCTGTAGTGGTTTGGAGGCTGTTCAAGTGTGTTGTAGAGCTTCGGTAGCTGATTCCATGCATCCATCCAGAACCGCGTTGATCGACCATTTCTCACTTCCCAGAAACTATGTTGCTGGATCATTAGGTAATGTTGTTTAGCGGCGCTCCATATAAGAGAACCTTTTACAGTGGGTGTGTATCTGATCAGGTCTTCCTGCAGTCTATGGTTGGCGTATTTAGCAGTCCAAATGGTTGCCCAAGGCTTGTTGGGAGTCGTTAGCCATTGCCACCAAATTTTCGCACACATAACTGTGTTGCTATGATTGGGATCCCTTAAACCTATGCCCCCTTTTTCTTTAGGCTTACAAACTATGGTCCATCTTACCAAGGCCCATTTGCGATTACTTCCTGTTGTGCCCCAAAGGAAGTTGCGCTGAAGGGCCTTTATTTTTTTGATAACCCATTTCAGCGCAGCCAAGATTGAGAATAGGTAGAGAGGCATAGCCTGAAGGACAACTTTGATTAGCACCAAACGACTAGCGATGTTCAGGGTTCTATGAGTCTAGAGATTTAGGCGAGATTCAAGCTTCTCAAGGAGAATACGCCAAGAAGCATGCTTTAGGGCCGAATCAATGAGGGGGGCTCCGAGGTATTTAGAAGGAAGAGAGTCTATGGAGAAGCCCAGGATTCGAGCAATGGCAAATTGGGTGACAGGGGGAGTGTGGAAGAAGAAGATCTGCGATTTAGCCTTATTGATACTGGTGCCTGATGCCTCAGAGAAGTCATTCAGCAGGGATTTGAAAAGAGAGGCTTCCTGAACTGAAGGGTACCCAAAGAGCATATTGTCATCCACGAATTGTTGATGAGAGATAGCTGGCAAATTGTGAATGGATAAACCTTTGAGTTGCTGGGAGAGGAGGGCTTGCTTGATGTGGCGACCCAGGCCTTCTGCCATTAGCACAAAAAGGAAAGGGGATAGAGGATCTCCTTGCCTGATTCCTCTAGAAGGGCTGAAAGGATGGGAAGGGATGCCATTTATGAGGATGGAGAAAAAAGTTGAAGAGATAAGGCTCATAACCCATCGCACCCACATAGGCGAGAAACCAAAAGCTGTTAACATTTTTTGTATATAAGTCCAGTTGAGCTTATCAAAAGCTTTTGAGAGGTCGAGCTTGAGAATCATACCTGCTTGTTTGGAATGCTTGAGGGAGTGTATGATTTCATGTGTGAGGATGATGCCATCCAGAATCTGTCTTCCTTCCACGTAGCCCGATTGTTCCGGCGAGATGAGCATGGGCAATAGCGGCTTTAACCTGTTGGCGATGACCTTGGATATCACTTTGTATATTACATTACAGAGTGCAATTGGACGAAATTTGTCCGGGGTTCTAGTGGTCTCTTCTTTAGGGACCAACGCAATGAAGGTAGAGTTGAGTGAGGGCAAAAGCCAATGAAGAGTGCGCGATTCCTCCACCACTAGCCAGACCTCTTCTTTTATCAACTCCCAGAAAGTGTGGAAGAATGTAGTGGTAAAGCCATCTGGGCCAAGGGCTTTGCCCTCCTTGAGCTGGTTCATAGCTGCATCCACCTCCTGTTGCGTAGTTGGGTGCAGAAGGAGTTCGTTATGCTCTGCTGTAATGATTTTAGGCACATTTTTAATGATTTTTTCTATAGCCGGCCGCCTATCCGCATGGGGCTCTTGATGAACCTGTTGGAAGTGTCTTAGGAACTCCTGCTCAATCTCTGCATGGTTTTCCATTCTCTCCCCTTCCAGGTTCTGAATGAAAGAAATGGTATTGTGCATTCTTCGCTTAATGGAAGAATTTGGCATTCCTCTCGCCTTCTTTCAGCCATCTAATCCGGGACTTTTGCTTCCACAGTATTTCCTCCTGCTTCCTTCTCTCCTCCAATTGATTATGAATGTGTTGTTCCTGAGCAAGGGTCTCTTCATTGTGTCCCTCTGTGATGATTTGTTGCTGGAGCTCTTTCATTTCCTTGTTTAAATCCTGTTGCACTTGAAAGATGTTGTCGAATGTCTCTTTGTTCCAGCGCTTGATTTGGGCTTTGAGGAATTTGAGCTTTTGCTGAAACTGAAACATTTTTGTACCTTCTGGCTGAGGGAAGGAGGTCCAAGTAGATCTGATGAAGTCTTTGAAAGCGGGGTGGGAGAGCCAAAATGCTTCGAAGCGAAATGGTTGCCTAGTGACATTACCCGGTCTTTGCCACTGGAGGGAGATAGGCCAATGATTCGAGCCTGAGTAGGGGAGAATTGATGCAGAAAGATCTCCTCCAAGGTGCACTGCATTGTCAAAAATGAGGAATCTATCAAGTCTGGATGCGATTTATTGCCTCCCTATTCTTCGATTACTCCATGTATGTGTGTCGTTGCAAAATTGCATGTCAATTAGAGAATTATTTTGGATGAATTCTTTGAAGTGGGCGTCTTCCTGCTCCAGCCTAGCTCGCCCTCCTTGCTTTTCTTCTATCCTGGTAATCATATTATAATCGCCCCCCATGATCCAAAGAGGGTGTACTCTGTTGAGATTGAGTGCTTCTATTGTGTTTAGAACTGTGATTTTGTTGCTAGCTTCCTGTGGGAAATAAACATTGGTTAGATGACCATGAATGTTGGTACCTATAATGTGAAAGGTGGCTTGAATAATGTGATGAGAAGCATGGATTTCTGTCAGCCCTATCGCTTGAGTGTTCCATGCAATAGCCAGTGCGCCCGAGGCCCCTGAGGCATCCACTGCAAGCGAGTGACAATCTGGCCATGCCTTGGAAAGAATGTTCCCAAGAGTGATACTGTTACACTTCGTTTCTTGGAGAAAGAAAATTTGTGGCTGCTCCTGCTTTATCATGTTTTTTATTAATCTGAGTTTCCCCGGGCTATTGAGCCTTCTTATATTCCATGAAATAAGTTTCATTATTCACTACTAGGGGAGGGCTTGTAGTACTTAGTTAACTTAGCATACTTGCCTAAATCCACCAGGATTTTCCCTATAGCAATAGTTCGTTGGAGATCTGTTCTTCTCCCTCGCTTTTTATAATCTTTAGGGGGAAAGCGACCATCCTAATGACTACCCGGTTGGATGCCAAGTTGCTGTTGCTGGTAGGCCCTAGATATGATTACTTCCAATTTGTTGATCTGGTGCTCTGGTATCTTATAATAGTCCTTTTTTTTGCAGACCTGCTCGAGCTCCAGAATGTCAAGACCATTTAGGTCAATGCTCTCAGGTTCTTCATCCATTTGTTGTACCTGGTTTTCTTCATCTGCAATGATTGCTAGGCTTAAGGACTGACTGGGATCACCGTCAACATCCATTTCTTTTGCTTTTCCATCTGAGATCTTGCTGGCCTCCTTTGGGGTGTCAGTAGCAGTGATAGGGGATCGGGATATGGAGGGGGAGCCGGAGGGATGAGGGATAGCGGAGGAGGAGGAGGGCTTAGGGTTGGGCGTCGAATGCAGAGAATGGTCATCTGAGGTTTTAGCAAGGACCTCAAAACTATTGCTTGTTGAGGGAAAGGAGGCAGCGTCCTGCTGGGGTTTCTTCCCTGTGGAGGATTTCTTGTGCGTTCTTTTACGATTGGCTACTTTGATGAAGCCGTCTTGATCCAGCTTGTCTAAGGGAACAGAATTTTGGGCTTTGGCATTTAGAGGATAGTCTCTAAAGAGGTTCCCCAGAGCGTGACACCTTCGACAGCGAAAGGGAACATGTTCATAATCCAAAGGTTGAACCCATTCATAGTCATCATGGAAAAGACTTACCGAATCCAGGAGGGGTCTGTCCAGCTACATGAAGACACAGATACGGGCATAGGAGGTGTATCTGCACAGCTTCATCCCTTCCGCTGATTTTATGAACTCCCCCAACACATTTCTTATGTCTTTGAGTGAATATTCATCCCAGTATTTTGCTGGAAGCGAGTACATCCTAATCCAGACTGGAGCCCAACTGAGGTCCTCCTTGTCTGGGTTAAATCTTTCCACCCACTCTCTTAAGTACAGGCCCGCTGAGTTGAAGAAGTAAGGTCCTTCATCCATGATTCGATTTCTATCTTCTATGCAAATAAAGATCGCAGTAAAGAACCCCTTCGGTCCTAGCTGCAGGGTAACATGGCCTTTAGGCTTCCATTTGGCTGAGATCCAACCTTGCAATGCCTTTTCCGTCGACCAGAAGCTGATAAATTTTCCAATAAGCGCGTGGTCCTTCATAAACTGGATTTGCCCATTGATCCTGTGGCTTGGAAGTTCTATCTTGGGCCTTTCAGTAGCCACTGGTTTGCATGTTTTCGATGTGACCCTAGGTCGTTCCTCTGACTCTGGTTTCCCATCTGGTATCTCTTTGCTTTCTTCTCTTTGGAGCGTGGTCGCATTTGTCTTGTTTTGCTGTGGAGAATCTTTGTTGACCTCATCCTCTTGTATTGGCTCAGAGGGCTGAGTGCTTTGTTGCGCTGGTGGCTTACGAATGGACGAAGGGGAGGGCTTTTATGCCCACCCTGGGAAAACTCCATTACCGCGTTGGTGAACCAAGGGAGGGTTGTGACTTTTTGGCAGGCAATCGATCTGAAGGGGGCACAGAATGTGCAGGTCGCGCAGTCTGCGTCATCGTAGGGTTTTTCAGAACCCTAGTTCCAGAGCTCCGCCCCAAATTTTCTATTTTAACTTATCATTGAGTTTCAACGGAAATATAAAGTAGAGTGATGTTTTGAAATATTAAAGGGGATGATGTCAACCACCCCTATAATAGCAACTCCGTACTTTTCAAAACATTTTGTAATCAAGTGTGATGCTTCAAGTTTTGGAATAGGAGCAGTTTGATGTAGGATGGCCACATAATAGAAGTTGAAAGCAATAATATCAAAAGGAATATCTATAATCTACATATCACAAAGAAATTATAGTCATTATTCATGCTCTAGTCAAATGGGGACAATATCTTTTGGGAAGAAAGTTCCTCACATGAATATATCATAATAATCTTCAAGACATTCTCCAACAAAAAGACACTTTCTATAGAGCAACAAAAATGGGTCAAAATAATTTTCACTTTTGATAAGGAGATAGTACAAAAAAAGGAATCAATGACATAGTAACATATGCTCTCTCATGAAAAGATGAAGAGTCACCCTCTCTTGCTATTTTAGTTGTAATTCCAGAATAGATCAATAAATTTCAAATCAAATATGCAAATAATTGAGAAAGATTCACCATAATCCATCATCCTATTCAAAACTCCAAATTCAAATTGAAAAATGACATCCTTTGGTATAAAGAAAGAATTTACTTAACCCCAACTTCAAGATTTAAATATAAGGTTCTCAAGGAATCTTATGACTCACTAGCAATAGGACATCTCGGTTTCTTTAAAATCCATTATAATGCATGTGAGTCATTTTTTTGGAAGGGCATGAGTAACAATATTTGAAATTTTATAGTAGAGTGTGACCAATGCCAAATAAATAAAATGAGAATATTATGACTTTTGAATTGGTCCACCTCCTACATATTCCAAATCAAAGGTGGGAAGAAATATCAATGGAGTTTATTAAAGGGCTAATTGTGTTAGATGGAAAAGACAAAATCCACATAGTAGGACTCACAAAGTAATCACACTTCATTGGAGTAAAAAAAATCTAACTTCACAAAATAAATCATTGCAATGTTTTGCAAAAAGTCTGCAAATTGCATATATTTCTAAAAATCATTGTTAGTGATATAGATGCCAAATTTAAGGAGTACATTTGGAGGGAGTTTTTTCAGATAAATTAGAGCGCACCTCAAAATGGGTTTGACTTATCATCCTCACACAAGTTGTTAATTAGAAATTGTCAATAAATGTTTCGAAGCTTACCTTTCTTGTTATGTAAGAAACAAACAAAATAGGTGGTTTCAATGGTTACACCTTATTGAATGGTGGTACAACTCTACTTATCATATTGTTGGAATCTTAACAATACTGGTAGGTGGGGTTGAATAAATATTATGCACTAAGGATCAATTTAATCACCTTTTTCCATTTCTTTCGCATTAACTGGTTATACAATGATAACATCATAATATAACAATAGATCTAAGCACACGTCATAAGCGTATAAACATGAGCAACATTATATATGAATTGATAAACCATGAATAAAAACACATCAAAGCATTAGCATATAAACCATCATCACATGAGAACATAGTATGTAAGGTGGAAACCCATCCGAGGGAACAACCACCATCTGCTTCTACTTCGCTCTTCTTCTTATTATCGAAAATATAATTTTAAAACAATATCTGATGCAGGAGCATCCAATGGCAAGGTGACAGATGGACATGTTTTCTAAAACATCTTTCAGAAAATTTCACTTTGATTTATTTTTACTGTTAACATTTTCCAAGAAGGCTGTTACAGCCATTGTAAATTTCTTTTCTTTATTTCCGTTTCATTTTTAGTTATGAATGTGAGTTTAAAAAATTAGTTTAACAACCATAACAAGAGATGTAACTGTGCAATGTAACCATAGGTAGTTCCTCAACTGAATGAGGCTACCTGAACTATTAAAATACATTTCATACAAGGCACAAGGGTTGCTACCTATGTTGAAAATGCAACAAGATGATGGAGCTTAGTGGAAAGAAGTCGCCTTCACTAAGTGGGCCCGCACGCTATTTTTGGCGCAAAGTCTATTTTTAGACTATGTCTATTTTTAGACATATGGATCATGGTCTATGAGTTGCAGGATGCTATTTGTGGATGATTGGTCATGTTGGTAAAAATAGATGGACTTCTATTTTTAGACATATGGGCGGTTTCTATTTTTAGACTACCAGGCTGAAAATAGAACAGTCGAATATTATTAGCTCATAATAATATTTGGACTATAAACATTATCTTATCCTCTTGGAGCACTTCAGTTCGAGCTACAGATGTGGCACGTGCATCTGTAAGAAGGAAATACGCTTTTCTTATGGGTCAGTTGAGCTATTGCATGATGGACTTCAGTTAGAACTCAAGTGGTTGAGTTTGGTGGAGTTGATTGAGGAGTTGATGGAGTTGCGTTCAGTTTGACTTGGTTGAACTAGTTGTATTTAGTTTAACTGCAAATACACTAGTGATGAGTGATGTGAATTAATTATTAATTAATTCACTAATTATTAACTCATAAAGCAACTAAAGAATACATCAGTTAACTCAGTGCATGGACAGTTCAGTGGAGACAAGTGTTAGAGGTGAGTGAAAGGGCAAGACAGCTGTCAGTTGTGACTATAGTTGTGCATGAGATTTGCACAATCTACAGATTGAGTGTTGCCAATGAGGATTGCGTGGTTCAGCCAAGGGAAATACAAGTTTGGATCAGCCATTCTCATCCATTCTCATGCAGGATTGCGTAATGGAGGCAGGCAAGCAGCAAAGGAGATTTGAACTTGTGATTGATTCAGATCTGAGCTAGTTTGTGTGTAACAGGTGGAGATGGTACTGATTACTTGCGAGGAGTATTGTACTAGATGTATTGTTACATGTTCTCAATCAATATAATATACAGATAGTGTGGGGTTTTCAGCTGTATGCTTTTCCCGGGTTACATACTGTGTTAATGTGCGCATACGATTGATGTTTCATTGTTTTTAATTCCGCAAAATTGATTATCAACGTAGAGGAGGTTATGTATTATGCATGCATTCCGCAATAGTGTATAATCAGGATAATCTCTTTGAATAAGTGTCATATTATTCAAAATTTCTACATGGTATCAGAGCTGTTGATCATCAGATCTATTATTCAGAAAGTGTTTACATTTTATTTCTTTAGGCAGAGTCTGTAATCGGGCCAGGTAGCCTCTGGATTCATCCTTCCTTTGGAAGGTGAGATATCCGGTAAAAGCCCATATAGTCCATCTCTGTACGAGAAATTATTTGTTCTCACGAATTTTAGATCAGAAGCAGTTGAGTTTTGAGCTGGTGGAATTCGAATTTGCAGCAGTGTTTTCTTGGTGTCAAAGCTGAAATGTCTTTCAACGGATTGCGATTGGAGTATGCTCTTGAAGGTAGCTCGAACTATATTGCATGGAAAGACAGGATGGAGGTGGTGTTAGATGACAATGGGTTGAAGGAGTTCATAGAGGCTGAGGTCCCAAAGCCTACTGATACTGCTCAACTTGAGGCTTGGCAAAAGAAGACAGCAAAGTGTCGAAGGATTCTGTTGGAGGGCGTGAAGGATCACATTGTATCCATCCTACATGGAAAGGCTTCTCCATACTTGATGTGGAAAGAGTTGACAGATCTATTCCAAAGCAAGAGCGACCAGAGGAAGTTGGCGCTCAAAGATAAACTCAGAAACATTAAGTGTGAGAAAGGAGACAGTATGCCTAAGTATCTCACGAAGTTCACTCAATGCTGGGATGAGCTAGGAAGTGTGGGGGTGACTGTCAATGATGAGGACTTGGTGAGCTTGGCTCTCCTTGGTCTTCTGAAGAGTTGGCATTCCCATCAGGACTCTATCAATGGTTGGGAGAAATTGCCAGGATGGGAGAGACTTTGTTCGGATCTTTTGCAAGAGGAGATCAGGCGAAATACCAAGGATAGATCTTCATCAAAGGCATCTGATGAAGAAAATTGTGCTTTGTCTGCCAAAGAAAAGAAGGGGAAGGAGAAGGGTTCTCTTTCTGAATCCAGTTCTTCTAATGATGGGAAGAAGGTTGACAAATCGAAAGTGAGATGCTTTCGTTTTCATGAGTTGGGCCATTATGCTACTAATTGCCCAAAGAAGAAATCCAAGAAGGGCTCCGGGGAAGGATCTGAAGGTGAGGCACTTGCTTCACAGTTCGAGTTGGATTTCACACTCTTCGCATGCATGGTTTCATCCATGGTGGGAAGTGGTTGGTTTCTTGATAGTGGAGCTTCTTTCCACATGACCGGTGACAAGAGTTTGTTCAGTACTTTGGAGGAGAAATACCTACAGATACTCATAGCAATGGGTAATGATGAGAAGTATAGTGTCTCAGGTGTAGGCACGGTCATTTTTCAGAGGGAGCATGGAGCTCACCTTACCTTGACCGATGTCAAGTATGTACCAAGACTAAAGAGAAACTTGGTGTCGATCATGATGCTGGAAGACAGAGGCTGTGATGTAGTCTTCAGTAAGGGAAAGGTTTTCCTTAGACACATCATCACTAGACAGGTGAAGCAAATTGGTTCACGAGTCAAGAACCTATATGCTCTTGAGGTTCAAGATGCATGCAAAGCCTTGAGCAGCGAGGCAACTGATGGAGACTTGGTGGTTGAGAGGGAGCATATATTACCTCTCAACATGCAGAGCCAGAAGAAGTCTCAGACGATTGTGGAGGAGCCACGATTGGTGCAGCAGCTTCAGGAGGTTGTGGAGCAGCCACAATAAGGGAAGCTGAGAGGAGATCGAGTAGAGACATCTACTCATGTAGAGACCTCCAGTAGGGGGAAACTTCGAGCCAGGTGAGCTGAGGAATCACATGCAGCCATACCTCCAGGTAGGAGGTGGGGTGATGTGGATTGATTGTCCCAAGGAGGAGGGGCAGGATCCTTGAGGTACCCAACCTCTTGGATGAGACCTTGCTACGGGAGCCCCGATGTGGAGTAGCAGGAACTGACTGATTGGGTAGAGACAGATGCGGATGGAGCGGCAGAGAAAGCGACAGTGCAGGGAATCCCAGGACAGCGCATAGCTAGCAGGTTGCAGCAATGCGAGAGGCACAAGTGTTTTGCACAGTGCTAGGTGGTACAGAGAGGTGTGCAATGGTGCGAGATGCATGGAGATGTTGCAGTAGCACAGATGTCAGAGAGGGAGCACTTGTCAGCAGCAGGTATAGCTTCAGCATCAGAGTATGTTCCTAGCCCAACAGAGTGGTCAGTTGGGAGTGTTTTTGTTCCAAGTGTTGTTGGAGCAAGTGGACCGGGCAAATGTGTTGCATGCAGATATATGGATCATGGTCTATGAGTTGCAAGATGCTATTTGTGGTGATTGGTCATGTTGGTAAAAATATATGGACTTCTATTTTTAGACATATGGGCGGTTTCTATTTTTAGACTACAAGGCTAAAAATAGAATAGTCGAATATTATTAGCTCATAATAATATTTGGACTGTAAACATTATCTTATCCTCTTAGAGCACTTCAGTTCGAGCTACGGATGTGGCACATGCAGCTGTCAAAAGGAAATACACTTTTCTTATGGGTCAGTTGAGCTATTGCATGATGGACTTCAGTTATAACTCAAGTGGTTGAGTTTGGTGGAGTTGATTGAGGAGTTGATGGAGTTGTGTTCAGTTTGACTTGGTTGAACTAGTTGTATTTAGTTTAACTGCAAATACACTAGTGATGAGTGATGTGAATTAATTATTAATTAATTCAATAATTATTAACTCATAAAGCAACTAAAGAATACATCAATTAACTCAGTGCATGGACAGTTCAGTGGAGACAAGTGTTAGAGGTGAGTGAAAGGGCAAGACAGCTGTCAGTTGTGACTATAGTTGTGCATGAGATTTGCACAATCAATGGATTGAGTATTGCCAATGAGGACTGTGTGGTTCAGCCAAGGGAAATACGAGTTTGGATCATCCATTCTCATCCATTCTCATGCAGGATTGCGCAGTGGAGGCAGGCAAGCAGCGGAGGAGATTTGAACCTGTGATTGATTCAGATCTGAGCTAGTTTGTGTGTAACAGGTGGAGATAGTACTGAGTACTTGTGAGGAGTATTGTACTATGTATTGTTACATGTTCTCAATCAATATAATATGCAGATAGTGTGGGGTTTTCAGCTGTATTCTTTCCCCGGGTTACATACTGTGTTAATGTTCATTGTTTTTAATTCCGCAAAATTGATGATCAACGTAGAGGAGGTTATGTATTATGCATGCATTCCGCAATAGTGTATAATCAGGATAATCTCTGTGAATAAGTGTCATATTATTCAAAATTTCTACAGCCTAGAGAAGGAAAATAGAAATATATTGAGAATGTAAAAGTTTGCTGACAAGCATAAACTAGAAGAATAAACATTGATATTTTCAAGTAACTAGAAAGACTGCTCCATGAATTATTTTCTGTAAATGTGCATGAGTGCAAACTATAAACGAAGAACGAGTATGAAGACTATGCCAACATAAACATCTAAGAATGAAGGACGAACATAGGAATTGTGCACACACCCAGGAAAATGACATCCACCGTGTATAGCCAAAGGTACTCGCAGACCAAACATTTTATCGTTCCTCAACAGAATTTCTTTTTATCTAAATACTCTTACATGTATTGAGAATGTTACACAAATAATTGTCAAAGAAAATTAGCATTTCAAGCTTCATGTTATTCCATATTCACATTCCGTATTCCGTATACAAACACATAGTTCCAGGTTTCCACGAGTCCCATCTCATCTACAGAAGAGAGGGCCAGAAACCCTCAGCCAACATGACCAGACAAGAACGAAAATGAAAGCCAGACTACAGAGCGATATATAAAGAACTGTAACCATGACGAAACAACAGAAACAATAAGACCAACTACAAAGTCACGGTCGTGAAGACCTATAGAAAATCGACAACCCTACATAACCTACGGAGAGACAATTATATATTGTTTCGACAGACAGAGCCTCAAAACAGGCACCAGAACAAGTTGAAGGGAATGGCCCTACCCATTTCAAACAAGGGCTGAGACAGAAGACTGGAGATATGGCAAGCCACCAAGTCTGAGCCCTCAACACCGATACATGAGCCACCTGCACAACACAACATAGATGTTAGTTAAGGTAGCGTAACCTGACTGAACAATAAACAAAAGGAGCAGAACGAAATGATGGCAACAAAAGTTGTAAGGTTACCTGAGTGACAAGAGGGTTTGGACAAACCCCGAACTAGCAGTAATGCCAAGAGGGAAATAGGAATCGAGAGCCTCAACAAAAACCAGAGAAGCATGGCCACAGAGCCATGTAAATCCACAATTGCTCACAAGGAGTAGTATTGTCAGCAAGAGATACAGTAGCACGAAGAAGTGAAACCAGAGAAGGAAGATTACCTGTGGAGGAAACTAGATAGTCGCCAGAGCAAACGAACCGAGAAACTGTCAGTGGAACCAAAACAGTTTATCAACAGCTAAGCCATATAAACAAATATACCAAGTCAACAAATAGCAAATCAAATGAGGTTTCTCAGTCTCAGACCGCCTTAAGGGTGAACCCACAACAGGGAGAATGTTGACGAAGCCAGCAAACAGAGGAGGGCCGAGTGCCATAGCCATAACCAGGAACAAAACCCCATAGCAGATGGAGCAGCTAGGTTACCAACAGAGCAAGTGAATGACCGGGAAAGGGTTTCCCACAAAACCATAGAGCCAGCACGAAACTCCAAAACCTCATGGACTGTGGAGGCATTAAAAGCCTCATTAAAACCTCTCCAAAACCCTTGAGTCACTACACGAGAAGATCACGTGTCATCAATTTTTGGTATCAGAGCAGTTCTTTCCTTAGGGAAGAAAGTTTAATTATGGAGGTAGGAAGAAGAGGAAGAGGAAGAGGTGTTCAGAGAGCAGCCGAAGATGGACTGCGTGAAGAAATCAGGGTCCTAAGTGCCAGGCTAGTAGTAGTGGAAGTAGGAAGGCACAAGGATCCAGAGGATGGCGACGACAGTGATGCAAAGACTATAGCTACAACAGATGGGTCTGAAGAGGAAGGACTAGAAATAAGATTGTTGAAATCCATCCTGTTAGCAAACAATAAACTGAAACCTGAACTGTCAAATTATGATGGTAGTCTATCTACTGAATTGCTTCTGGATTGGATTAGCGAGTTAGGTAAATACTTCGGGTGTGAAGAGATCAGTGATGAAAAGAGGATCAGGTTTACAGCTACGAAGTTGAAGGGGCATGCCACACTGTGGTGGGACAGTGTGCAAGCGGAGCGGAAAAGATCCAACAAACCACTGATTAAGAAGTGGGACAGGATGGTGGCCAAGCTGAAGGGTAAATTTTTACCTAAATATTATCAGATTATGCTGCATAGACAGGTATAGAATCTGAAGCAGAGGTCAATGACTGTAAAAGAGTACATAAAGGATTTTTATAGAGTAAATTTGCGAGCAGGTTATGTCGAGGACAACCCAGAGAAGATTGCAAGGTTTATGAATGGGTTGCGGATGGAGATACTAGACGAGATCAGTATTCTCTCTCCTAGATCTGTAGAAGAAGCATATCAAAGTGCTTTAAAAGCGGAAGAAAAAATTAACAGAAGGCAGAATGCAAGGAGAGGACGTGGTTCCAGACAAGGAAGGGGATAGTCCTATGGTAGAGGTAGAACTGCCAGCAACAATGATGAAGGCAGCAGTTCGAAAGCTACAGGGTCAACAGACAAAGAGGGTAACACTAGGGGAGGAAGGCCTTACTAGTGAGGTAGAGGTAATGGTAGAGGCAGAGGAGCTACCTACCAGTGTTATAAGTGCCACAAATGGGGGCACAGATCGTTTGAATGTCCTGAAAGTGATCAGGTAGGACAAAGGGGGGCATATGTTGCTCAGCCTAAGGAGACCGAGGCCCCACCTAAAGAAGTGGAGAACATGCCTGAAACAGGCGAAGCCTTGGTACTAAATAAATTTTTATTGAAGCCAGCTAAAAATTAGTTGATACGACACAGGGGAAAGCTCTTTTCCGGACTGTGTGTAAGTCGCAAGGGAAGTGTTGTAAATTGATTATCGATAGTGGGAGCACAGACAATTTGGTAGCCACAAAGATGGTGGAAAAGTTGGGCCTAAAGCGATTGAAACACCCAACTCCATACCGGGTGTCTTGGCTATAGAAAGGACACCAATTGCTTGTTGATCAATAGTGTGAGGTGGAATTTCATATTGGAAGATATAAAGATAAAGTGACGTGTGACATTATGTCGATGGATGTATGCCATATACTGCTGGGAAGACCTTGGCAGTATGACAGGAAGGTGGTACACGATGGAAAAACAAATTGCTATAAGTTCGTGACTGATGGGGTCAAACACACATTGGTACCCATGAAGGAAGAAACTACAGTAGAAAGCAGTGGGTCGAAAGCCTTGTTGCTGGGCGGAAAGAGTTCCTACAGCAGTTGGGAGATGACGAGATTAAATTTGCAGTCATACGGAGGCCAAGGCAAGTGTTAGTTCATACTGAAGTTAAGGATTTACCAGAAGAAATCCAAGATATGTTGCATGAATTCAACGATACAGTAGTGGATGAATTGCTAGATAAGTTACCTCCAAAATGGAGTATCAACCACCATATCGACTTTATACCAGGAGCCAGCTTACCCAACAAAGCCGCTTATCTCATGAGCCCGAAAGATTGAGGAGATAGAAAACAAGTACAAGAATTGTTAGATAAGGGAGTGATTCGGGAAAGCCTAAGTCCGTGTGCAGTACCAACAGTTTTGCTCCGAAGAAAGGAGGGGAGTGGCAAATGTGTACCGAATCCCAAGTGATTAATAAGATTATTATTAGGTACAGGTTTCCTTTACCATGCATGGACGATATGATGGAATGCTTAAGTGGAGCAGCTTACTTTTCCAAGATTGATTTGAAAAGTGGTTATCATCAGATATGGATTCGAGAAGGCAATGAGTGGAAGACTGCTTTTAAGACCAATGAGGACTTGTATGAGTCGTCGGTCATGCCATTCGGATTGAGTAATGCACCCAGCATGTTCATGCGCTTGATGAACGAGATGCTGAAAGAATACACCGGGAAGTTCTTTATTGTATACTTGGACGATATTCTTATTTTCAGTAGAACCACGGAGGAACATTTCAGACATGTCAGGTGTGTCTTGCAAAAATTATAGCAAAATAAATTGTTGTTAAATTTGAAGAAATGCACGTTTTTCAAGAAGGAATTGATTTACTTGGGGTTCGTGATCTCAAAGAATGAGTTGAAGATGGATCTGGAAAAGGTTGCAGCCATAGTCAGCTGGCCATCCCCAAAGAATTTATTTGAAGTACGAAGTTTTCATGGGCTAGCAAGTTTTTACAGGAAGTTTATAAGGGATTTTAGCGGTATCTGCACGCCCATGGTAGAGACTGTCAAGAAGGCCAATCAGCCATTTCATTAGACTAATTTAGCTGAAAGGAGTTTTCAGCTACTAAAAAAGAAGATTACTGAACAACTTGTTTTACAGTTACCGGATTTTAACAAACTTTTTCAAGTTCGTTGCGATGCCAGTGGAACAACCATTGGATTAGTGCTGAGTCAAGATGATAAACTGGTGGCCTATTTTAGTGAAAAATTGAATGAGAGCAGACAGAAATATACATCCTATGATAAGGAATTCTATGCAGTAGTGCAAGCACTGAAACACTGGAGACACTATTCGTTGGGAAATGAATTCGTCCTATTTTCTGACAATTCTACTCTGCAATATATTATGCAGCAGCACAAATTAAACCACAAACATGCGAAGTGGGTGGAATATCTCCAAAGTTTCACGTTTGTGTTAAAGCACATCAGTGGACAAGCCAATAAGGTGGCAGACGCATTAAGTCGGAGGAGTTTGATCATGCAGGAGAGCAGAATACAGGTGTTGGGTTTTGAGCATCTTAAGGATCTGTACGAGACAGATGCATATTTTCGTGAAGCATACGAAGCTTGCCAGAATCTGTTGTTGAGGGACAATAGCTTGTGGTTAGATTTTAACTTGCATGAAGGATTTTTGTTCAAGGGTGGACAGTTGTGCATTCCGGAGTGCTCAATGAGGTAAAATCTAATCTAGGAGAAGCACAATGGAGGTCTAGCCAGACATTTTGGTGTGTAGACAAGACATTGGGCCAAGTAAGTCATTTTTATTATTGGCCTAGGATGCAACGAGACATGTAATGATATGTGGCTAGATGCAAGATGTGTCAACTGGCGAAGGGACATAGTCAGAATATGGGATTATACACTCTGTTGCCTGTTCCAGAAAGACCTTGGGATTCGGTTAGTTTAGATTTTGTTTTGGATTTTCCAAGGACACATAAAGGGTACGATTCAATTATGGTAGTGGTGGATCGCTTTACGAAAATGGCACATTTTATTCCTTGCAAGAAGACAAGCGATGCCACGCATGTAGCCCACCTATTCTTTACAGAAATTGTTAGGTTACATGGCTTGCCGACATCTATTCTTTCAGATAGGGACATGAAGTTTACGGGCCATTTCTGGCAGACTTTGTGGAAGAAATTGGACACTAAACTGAATTTCAGTTCAGCTTATCATCCACAGACCGACGGGCAGACTGAAGTAGTAAATCAAAGTCTGGGAAATCTTCTACGTAGCCTCGTTGGAGAGAATTAACAGCAGTGGGATCGCATACTCACCTAGGCAGAGTTCGCTTATAACGACTCTCCAGACAGTAGCACAGGCAGAAGCCCTTTCCAAATCCTGTATGGCATGCACCCTCCAAGATTGCACGAATTACGAGATTTGGGTCAGTTGGAATGGAGGAGTGTTGATGGAGAAGAATTCGCCAAGATGATTAATGAACTTCACGAACAAGTAAAAGTTGAGTTGCAGAACAGTAGTCAGAAGTATAAATAAAAGGCAGATTTGAAGCGACGGGAAGTGCAGTTTGATATAGGAGATTTGGTACTCATGCATCTTCGAAAGGAAAGGTTTCCCAAAGGAGAATACAACAAGCTGAAATTCAAAAAGATAGGGCCTTGCCGAATTTTACGAAAATTCTCTGCAAATTCCTACGAACAACAATTACCCCCGGGTATTGGGATCTTGCCCATTTTCAATGTCACAGACTTATACCCTTATGTTTCTATAGACAAAGAGGAAGATTCAACCGGTCACACACGAGACACCCAGGGAGATGAAGACACAGGGACATGGATCAAGCAGCTGCCCACAGCCAAGCCTTTAGAGATTGACCAAATACTAGACACTCAGGTAGCTCGGCGGACATGCCAGAAGGAGTACTTGCAATACTTGGTTAAGTGGAAGGGTCGTCCGATAGAGGACAACACCTGGATGGATGCTGAACAGATTCAACACGCCAGATATTCGATTGAAGAGCTCATGGACAGGAGCCATGAGATTCATTCACCCCAGGAACCTGATGCATGAGCATCCAATGGCGAGGCGACAGATGGACATGCTGTCTAAAACATCTTTCAGAAAATTTCACTTTGATTTATTTTTACTTTTAACTTTTTCCAAGAAGGTTGTTAAAACCATTGTAAATTTCTTTTCTTTATTTCCGTTTCATTTTTAGTTATGAATGTGAGTTTAAAAAATTAGTTTAAAAACCATAACAGGAGATGTAACTGTGCAATGTAACCACAGGTAGTTCCTCAACTGAATGAGGCTACCTAAACTATTAAAATACATTTCATAGAAGGCACGAGGGTTGCTATCCAGAGAAGGAAAATAGAAATATATTGAGATTGTAAAAGTTTTCTGACAAGCATAAACCAGAAGAAAAAACATTGATATTTTTAGGTAACTAGAAAGACTGTTCCATGAATTATTTTATGTAAATGTGCATGAGTGCAAACTATAAACGAAGAACGAGTATGAAGACTGTGCCAACATAAACATCTAAGAACGAAGGACGAACATAGGAACTGTGCGCACACCCAGGAAAATGACATCCACCATGTATAGCCAAAGGTACTCGTAGACCAAACATTTTATCGTTCCTCAACAGAATTTCTTTTTATCTAAATACACTTACATGTATTGAGAATGTTACACAAATAATTGTCAGAGAAAATTAGCATTTCAAGCTTCATGTTGTTCCATATTCACATTCTGTATACAAACACATAGTTCCAGGTTTCCACAAGTCCCATCTCATCTACAGAAGAGAGGGCCAAAAACCCTCGGCCAACATGACCAGACAAGAACGAAAATAAAATCCAGACTACAGAGCGAGATATAAAGAACTGTAACCACGAAGAAACAATAGAAACAGCAAGACCAACTATAGAGTCACGGTCGTGAAGCCCTGTAGAAAATCGACAACCCTACATAACCTACAGAGAGACAACTATATATTGTTTTGACAGACAAAGCCTCAAAAAAGGCACCAGAACAAGTTGAAGGGAACGGTCCTACCCGTTTCAAACAAGGGCTGAGACAGAAGACTGGAGATACGGCGAGCCACCAAGTCCGAGCCCTCAACACTAGTACATGAGCCACCTGCATAGCACAACGGAGATGTTAGTTAAGGCAGCATAACCTGACTGAACAATAAACAAAAGGAGCAAAGCGAAATGACGACAACAAAGGTCGTAAGGTTACTTGAGTGACAAGAGGGTTTGGACAAACCCCGAACCAGCAGTAACACTAAGAGGGAAACAGGAATTGAGAGCCTCAACAAAAACCAGAGAAGCACGATCAAAGAGCCATATAAATCCACAACTGCTCACAAGGAGCGGTAATGTCAGCAAGAGATACAGTAGCACGAAGAAGTGAAACCAGAGAAGGAAGATTACCTGTGGAGGAAACTGGATAGTCGCCAGAGCAAACGAACTGAGAACCTGTTAGTGGAACCAACATAGTTTATTAACAGCTGAGCCATATAAACAAATAGGCCAAGTCAACAAACAACAAATCAAACGTGGTTTCTCAGTCTCAGACCGCCTTAAGGGAGAACGTTGACGGAGCCAGTGAACGGAGGAGGGTCGAGTGCCATAGACATAACCAGGAACAAAACCCATAGCGGACGGAGCAACTAGGTTACTAACAGAGCAAGTGAATGACTGGGAAAGGGTTTCCCACAAAACCATAGAGCCAGCACAAAACTCCAAAACCTCGTGGACTGTGGAGGCATTAAAAGCCTCATTAAAACCTCTCCAAAACCCTTGAGTCACTGCGTGGGAAGATCACGTGGTTCAGTTGCCATGCAGCGTCCACATTAGCGGTCGGGTGTGTCATCAATATCATTGGCCACCACCAGTGTGCAAGCCACAACTTCCGATCATGTGAGCAACTACTCACGTGAGGCCACTACGTGATGGAAGCCACCACTTCCTAAAATTTGTAGGGCTTCATTTCTTGGAAGCCACTACTCCTACCCATTGCAGCCACCACTTGCTAGATGCCCCAACACTGAATAGTATTCCAACAACCACTAGAGACAAGCCACTACTCCCAATTTCTCAGGCCACAACCGAAAGAATGCCACTACACATTGAATCAATAAGCCCTCACTTGTTAGTGAGCCACCACTCACCCACTAAAGGTCCCAACCTTCAAACTCTTATGGACCCCGTTTCATAATTTTTGGTATTGGATCCACCTGCATCGACATAAACAACCATAAACCTCATTTCATCACATTTTCACACTAGACACACTATGACTCTATGCTCAATATAACTGAATACAATCACCACTCTCACAATTAATGTGTGCTCAACACTTAGCCATATTCACACTTTCACTATACAATATATAACTGCAAAATTGCATAACCAATACACAACAACTTAATTATTTAATTATTAAATATTATCAATTTTAAAATTTAAATATTATTTTATTTTTAAAATTATCAAAGCAATAAACATATTAAAAAATTATCAATATTCATTGAGCAGAGAGACTCTTCTACCAGTATGATGTGTAACTCTGTATGTCCATCATCAAAATTGAAATTGTGCTCATGTCCTCCAAAATAAAATAAAATAAAATTTTAAAAATATAAAATTTAAAAATTAATAACTGTAAAAAAAATTAAATAATATTGCCTCATAAAAAAAATTGAATCTTTGTGAACTTATATTAAATCAATATTTAAAATATATCTATATTAATTATATAGATTCAATTTCCATAAATAAATAAATATATCTAATAATAATAATAATAAAATAATTAAACCATAAGAATTATAAAACTAATAAAATCTCATTCAATCATTATTCCCACCGAACTAGACATTGCATTCATATTAAAATAACATGATTTTACCAAAAATAAATAAATTAATTAATTATAAACTATTATATTATGAATTAAATATATTTTAATATATTATATTAATTTTAATTAAAGTTTGTATTTTTCAGTGTAAAGTAATAAATAAATAAAAAATTATAAACCATTATATTATGAATTAAATATCTTTTTATATATTATATTAATTTTAATTAAAGTTTAGATTTTTCGGTGTAAAGTAATAAAAAGAAAATATCACTGGTATCACGTTTAGTGATGTTTCCTTTGCGATAAGGAAAACAAAAATTACTTCTTTTACACTGAGGAAAAATAAAGTTGTTTTTATAATTATAATTTATAAATTATTTTAATACATGTTATGAATTTGTTAACTTGTTAGCTTTGTAATCTATTTCGCTTCCGCACGTAGCTCCATATAGAGGTATTGGCATATCTGGCTCATGCGCTGAATTGAGGTGTATATGTGTCAATATTTAGCATGGAAAGTAATCATTAGCTACTCTCATGGCAACATTGAGTTTCTATATTCCCTCTGGATAATTTTGTACGGAAAATTTGTGGGTAAATTGACAATCTTATATCTGTTGGATCAGGTGCACAGCAAAATAACATAAACACACAGCAGAATTAACACAGCACATATGACACAGTGTTTAACGTGGTTCACCCAACCAATCTGGGCTACGTCCACCAAACAGGCATCGGCAATTCTCATTAATCAAATTTGGAGATTACATCAATGAAACTCTCACACTCACCCCAGCTATCCGTATGACAACCTATTTTATAGCAGAGAGAACCTAACTGCTCTCACATCAAATTTAGGATGCATTAATTTGCTCCCAACAACCTGGAGATAATCCAGCAACAGATTTTCTATTGTTGTCACACACTGGGATTTTGTCTATTTTGTCTAAAACAGAAAAATCTCAACAATCTCCACCTTGACAACAATTAGCCTGATGCCCTGTTTGTTTATTATTTTATCTTTTCTGCAAGCCAAGAGAAGCCAAACACCAACGTAGCTTCTCCAACAAAACTGGTTTCGTGAACATGTCTGCACAGTTCTCCTTTGTATGCACCTTTTCAAGAGAAACTCCCCTTTCAGTGATAACCTGTCTTACAAAATGATATTTGATTGGAATATGCTTTGACTTACTATGATAGGCTGGATTTTTAGCCAAATGTATTGCACTTTGACTGTCACAAAGTAACCTGATGTTATCCTGTAACCTACCAAACTCACCAAGCAAACCTTTCAACCAAACCGCCTCTTTGCAAGCATGAGAAGCAGCATTGTATTCTGCTTCAGTAGTAGACAAAGCAACAATGTTCTGTAGCTTTGACATCCAGCTAATAGCTCCACCTGCAAGAGTAAAGACGTACCCTGAAGTTGACCTTCTCTTATCCAAGTCACCTGCAAAATCGGAATCAACATATCCGCAAACATATTCACTACTCTTATTGTAAGAAATACAATAACTACTTGTGCCTCTCAAGTATCGAAGCACCCATTTCACTGCTGACCAGTGCTCTTTACCCGGATTTGCCATGTACCTGCTGACAACCCCAACTGCATGAGAAATATCTGGTCGCGTACACACCATCGCATACATCAAACATCCTACTACATTGGCATAAGGAATTCGAGACATATAATCCTTTTCTTCATCGGTATTAGGACATAAACTCGAAGAAAGCTTAAAATGGGAAGCTAAAGGGATCGACACAGGCTTCACATTATTCATACCAAACCTCAAAAGTATTTTCTCAACATACTTCTGTTGTGATAGCCACAGCTTACCATTGTCCCTGTCTCTGAAAATCTCCATGCCCAAAATCTGTCTTGCGGCTCCTAGATCTTTCATATCAAACGTCCTTGCCATCTGAGTCTTCAACCTGTTGATTTCTTCAATGCTTTTGCTTGCTAAAAGCATATCATCAACATACAACACTAAGATAATGAACATGCCATTATTTAACTGCTTAAAGTAAACACAATGATCATATTCACTTCTTACATATTTTTGACTCAACATGAAAGAATCAAACTTCTTATACCATTGCCGAGGCGACTGCTTCAGGCCATATAATGACTTCTTGAGCCTGCAGACAAATTTCTCATTGCGATGCTGAACAAACCCTTCCGGTTGTTCCATATATATTTCCTCATCTAAATCACCATGTAGAAATGCAGTCTTAACATCTAACTACTGCAACTCCAAATCAAACAAAGCCACTAATGCTAACACAATTCTAATTGAAACAATTTTAACCACTGGTGAAAATATCTCATGAAAGTCTATGCCAGCTTTCTGAGAAAACCCTTTTGCAACCAGTCGAGCTTTGTACCTGTCTTCCGTATCATTCACACCTCGTTTCAGCTTGAAGACCCACTTGCATCCCACAGTTTTCCTGCCTTTGGGAAGTTCAACCAGATCCCACGTGCCATTCTTACCTAAGGCCATCATTTCTTCCTTCATGGCTGCTTTCCATTTGTCACTATCTGAACCTTCTACAGCGTCCTGATAACACAAAGGTTCATCATCATTAGCGATCAAAGCAACTGAATCATCATACCTTCTCGGACGGCATTTGATCCTTGTAGACCTCCTTAAGAATGTTTCTGGTGCTTCCACAATGGGCTGTCTATCAACTGTAGGAATTTCTTCATGATCGCCATCTGAGACCTGTTCATGTCCTCCATCTGAACCCTGTTCATAATCTGATTCTGAAACCTGTTCATGACTAGAATCTGAACTATGGTCGTTATGACTATCATTAGAAATGCTGTCAAACTGAATATGCTGGAAATCAGATACATCATCCTATTTCAATCTTCTATCTACATCTAACTGTACAAGAGAGGATTCATCAAACTTTACATCTCTGTTGATGATGATTTTGCGGGTAGTAGGATCCCACAATCTAAATCCCTTTGTTCCATCACCATACCCAACAAAGATATACCTTTTAGACTTTGGATCTAATTTAGTTCGCTGATGTTTAGGCACTAGAGCATATGCATCACAACCAAACACTCTGAGTTTAGAATAGTCACAAGGGTGTCCTGTCCATACCTCTTGCGGAACCTTGCAGTCTATTGCCGTTGATGGAGATCGGTTTATCACATAACAAGCAGTTGCCACTGCTTCCGTCCACAACTCCTTCGGCAACCCGGCGTTACTCAGCATACACCTTGCTCTCTCTAGAAGAGTCATGTTCATGCGTTCAGCAACTCCATTCTGCTGAGGAGTATAAACCGTGGTCTTATGTCTTTCGATCCCTGCATCCTTGCAATAGCTGTCAAACTCCTTGGAGGAAAACTCACCACCATTGTCAGTTCTTAAACATTTTATAGTTCTACCAGTGCTGTTTTCTACCAATGCTCTAAACTGCTTGAAAACTGTAAAAACATCAGACTTCTTTTTCAACATGAAGACCCAAACTTTCCGAGAAAAGTCATCAATGAATGATACAAAATAAGACGAACCACCATATGAAGCTGTAGGAGCTGGACCCCAAACATCTGAATGGATATAATCAAGTATCCCTTTACTAGTATGTTTGCCTGTTTTAAACTTTTGTTTACTTTGTTTACCAAACAAACAATGTTTACAGAAATCCAGTTTTCCAGATCTTAGATTAGGAAGTAACTTTCGGTCAGCCAAAATTTTCAATCCTCTTTCACTCATATGACCCAATCTTTGATGCCATAAGTGAATGGAACTACTGTCATGTTCAGACACAGACACATGATCTGACCCAGTTCTACCTTCTAACTGAAATAGATTTCCTACTTTCTTAGCTTTCATCACTAGTAAGATACCTTTATAGATTTTCATAACTCCACCTTGAATTACAGTTTTATATCCATTTGAATCAAGTGCTCCTAATGAAATCAAATTTTTTCGTAAATCTGGTACATGCCTCACATCAGTTAATATTCTAGTTGTCCCATCAAACATTTGTAGTTGTATGCTCCCAATCCCAACAATATTACATGTTACATCATTACCCATGTACACAACACCATCATTAATTGATTTATAATCCTTAAACCATTCTTTATGGATACACATGTGGTTTGATGCCCCGGAATCTAACAACCAATGTTGACCATGATTTGACACATTAACTGATAATACTTCATCACTCATACCTGAACCAGATACTGAACTTGTATCTGTGGTGTTGGCTTCCTTCTTTTCTGTCGAAGAGCCTTCTTTAGTAGCCTGCTTTCGTTTCCAACAATCCTTTTTCAGATGTCCAGCCTTGCCACAATGCCAGCACTTCACCTTTGGCTTCTTTCCTTTGGACTTCGAACGAGAGTCGCTATGCTTTCCCCCGGAGTGTCTCTCTCGTGAGCGACCTCTGGCCATCATTACCTCTGATGTCGAGGTGTCTGCATTCGACCTCTTCCTCGTCTCCTCAGCCAACAAGGCTCCAACAACATCGTCAAATTCAAGAATTTCTGATGTACTAAAACTTATGGAAGTTACAAAATGATCCCAGGATTCAGGCAAAGAACATAATAAAGTTATCGCCTTATCCTCTGAATCAAATTTCACATCTAGACTGTTTAATTGCACCAACAAGGTATTAAAAACATTCAGGTGATTAGCAATAGAGGTACCTTCTTTCATCCGCAAACTGTAAAGCTGCCGTTTCAGGAGAATTCGGTTTGTCAAAGATTTCGTCATATAGAGCTTCTCAAGCTTCGACCACAAGCCTGCGGCGGTTTTCTCTGACACAATGTTAAACAGAACATTGTCCGCCAGACATAACCGGATTGCGCTCAGAGCTCTATCGTCCATCTCATCCCATTCATCCTCCGTCATGGAAGGAGGCCTTTTGTTCTTCCCCAACAGTGCTTTCGCCACACCTTGTTGAACCAGAAGATCGTGCATCTTCACCTTCCAGATCTCAAAGTTATTCTTGCCATTAAACTTTTCAATTTCAAAACGGGCACTTTGTGTTTTGGCCATCTTGTCAAAGAATCTCCAATTTCAGTTTGAAAAACCAGCAATTAAAAAACAAAATTGCCTATGCCTTAAAGAAAAAATATCTTCCGGTTGCACAAAACAAACAAAAGAAAATTTCTGTTTGCACTTTACAACATCCTTTTCGTTTCAATCCTACCCATTTCAGTCATGTTTAACACGCCTTACCATAAATGATACGTTTGTCATGATGGTGCCTAAAACATTATTTGCATAAAACTCCACCATATGCATAAAACTCCACCATATGGTACTTTTACTCCACCATATGCATAAAACTCCACCATTTAACATGCGTTTCCACTTTATCCCTTTTTAAACATATACATGTAAAAAATCCACCATTTACACATGCGTTGTTAAACATATAACATGGTATATCACGTTTTTTTGTTTCCTAAAAAGAAATCCACGCAGTTTTGTAATATGCAGGTTTTGATTACATTAATCCACGCTGTTGGTTTTGGATTCACGCATTACATATACGCACCAGCAATTTTATAATTACATGCACCAGCCATATGTAAAACATACCAGGTCAATGTGTGCTCCACGGCTCCGCATAAATCAGCATGTAATCAGCTCTCAGTGCGCACAGGCAGCAACAAAACAAATGAGCTTTACACAGCACCTCCAGCACCACGCTTCAATCTTTCAAAGGCAGCACCAATCTTTCATACCCAGCGATGAAAGATACGCACCAGCTCTTCAATACGCCCAGCGCTTCATTACGCATCAGCAACAGCAGCTCTTCAATACGCATTCACACGCAGGCACGCACATAACAATCCACGCCTCCAGCAACGACCAGCGCTCAGGTCTCGGCCTCCAGCAATCAACAGCACTTCCAACATGCTCTGATACCAGTTGTTGGATCAGGTGCACAGCAAAATAACATAAACACACAGCAGAATTAACACAGCACATATGACACAGTATTTAACGTGGTTCACCCAACCAATCTGGGCTACGTCCACCAAACATAGGCATCAGCAATTCTCATTAATCAACAGGAGATTACATCAATGAAACTCTCACACTCACCCCAGCTATCCGTATGACAACCTATTTTATAGCAGAGAGAACCTAACTGCTCTCACATCAAATTTAGGATGCATTAATTTGCTCCCAACAACCTGGAGATAATCCAGCAACAGATTTTCTATTGTTGTCACACACTGGGATTTTGTCTATTTTGTCTAAAACAGAAAAATCTCAACAATATCCTTTATTTTTTTAAAGATTATATTTTATTTTTATTTTATTTAAGGTTGAAGTATTCTCTTTGTATCATTTTATAAGGGTAAATTGATCATCTTATATCATTTATTTTTTTAAAGATTATGTTTTAATTTTATTCTAGTTAAGGTAAAGATATTTGTATTAACTCATGACACACCATTAATATAAGGTTATTGGTTGGATTTGACATGATATTTTGTAATTGGCAAAGTAGATTAATTACACAAAATTATCTATAATGAATCCAAGATAACGACAATACATTATTTATTTGTGATGAATTTTTTATTATAATTTTATGTGAAAAAAAAAAGAACTTGTTCCATCTCCAATACTCATTTTGCAATCCCACACAATAAATTTTGAAACATGAGATAGAAAAAGAATAATCATGAGATGGAAAAAGAACTAGTGCCTAAGGGTTATAAATTGATATTATTGTTTCTAAAATGGGTCATTGGGCAAGTTGGAAAAAGCCATAACATCTAAAATCTTACTGACTAAAAACTAAATATTGAGAAAAAAAAAAAAAAAAAAAAACTCAAAAATGCTATCCAAAGTCCACTTATAACCATCCAAATTTATTTTCCAATTGAAAAAATTGAGACTGGTTACAATTGCATTTAATACTATTTTTTTTTTCAAATGAAAAAGCTAAACGCTAATTGAGGTTGCATTTAATGTTTTTTTTAATAAACATTGACATGTTTGGTTGTGTGAATGGAAATTGTGATTTTATTAGGACATATTATACTAGTCATCTTAAACTTAATTTTGATTTGGCATAAGTTTTATTGTTTTTTTGTAGTCTTCACATACACATTCATCATGAAATCTAGATTTTACTAATCAATTCAGTTGTACAATTATTAGATCTACAAATTGGCTTGTTACTTGAAAATATATAAAAGATAAACAAATTATTTTGCCCTTTATACAAATTTTAAAAAATTAATAATGTTACATTAAATGAAATTTCATAATAATTTTATATTATATTTATATACAAAACAATAACTATTTTAATTGTTGTGATATACATAACAAAAATTAATAATAATATTTTAATAATTGATAAAAATAATAATTCAAAAAATAATTTAAAAACAAAAATTATAAGAATTTATGTAATAGGTAAAATGTGTACATCAAACTTATACAATACATATCTATTCATTAATAAAAGAAAGTACTTTTGCAGGTAGAACCATCATCATCAATGCACATTTATATATATTAACACCATATATATAAAAAAGTACTTAATAGGTAAAATGAATACATCAAATTCATACAACACACCTATCTAACCATAAACAAAAAAAAAAAAGCACTTGGACATCTAGAGCAATCACCAACATTCATATATATATAAAAGAACCAAAGAAAGTAACTTTGCATTTAGAATAAGTTAGCCTTTTATAACTAGTATTATACAATACATATCTATTCCTTAATAAAAGGAAGTACTTTTGCAGGTAGAACAATCATCATCAACACACATTTATATATATTAACACCATATATATAAAAAAAATTACTTGATAGGTAAAATGAATACATCAAATTCATACAACACACCTATCTAATCATAAACAAAAAAAAGTACTTGGACATCTAGAGCAATCACCAACATTCATATATATATGTAAGAACCAGAGAAAGTAACTCTGCATTTATAATAAGTTAGCCTTTTATAACTAGTATTAGACAATACATATCTATTCATTAATAAAAGGAAGTACTTTTGCAAGTAGAACAATCATCATCAACACACATTTATATATATTTACACCATATATATATATCTATTCATTAATAAGAGAAAGTACTTTTGCAGGTAGAACAACGATCATCAACACACATTTATATATATTTACACGGTATACATAAAAAATTACTTAATAAATAAAATGAATACATCAAATTCATACAACACACCTATCTAATCATAAACAAAACAAAAGAAAGTACTTGAATATCTAGACCAATCACCAACATTCATATATATATATAGATATATATAACATTCATATATATAAGAAAGAAAGAAAGTAACTTTGCATTTAAAATAAGTTAGCCTTTTATAACGGCCCAAGACCCAGAGGCATCTGGCAGGAGTGAAAGCCTGCTCCCTTACGGACCACCAGCGGGTTATTACAGGTGGCGTGGTTTTCCTTGATAACGATGATGAGTCAAACCGACATTCGCGGATAGCAGCCAGAGATGGCTGTCCTCACTGTTGGTTTGACACCTGAGTTTGATAGGTTTTGCCACCTTCGGAAAAAAAAGTTAGCCTTTTATAACTAGTAGTACAGATAATTGAGGTTGTCTATAATTAATAAAACAAATAATTAGAATAGTCTCGCATCAACCCGATAAGTAAATTCCATCGCTTAGCACTTTAACCACTAACCTATAAACACACAATACTTTCACCTAATATAAACACTAATTACATAACACAATATCTTATTCAACAAATTAACATACTAACCAAATAAACTAAATCTGAAAAATTGAACAAATTGAAATTATCACCATGCCACCCCTGCATCAACATATCTACCTTATCTGCCTTACGTATCATTTTTATCTTCTAACCTTTCAGAATGATATTTTTTTTAACTTAATCTGCGCAATTGGCTTTTTTTCTTTTAATTGTTTTCTTCGTCAGTACTCTATTAGCCAGCGAAACGTACAGAGAAAGAGCTTTAAGTCTTTTAGAATGATATTTATTGAAATTTAATGTGCAATGGCTTTCATTTATTTTCTTCGTCAGTGACTCAGTACTGTGTAAGCAAGCAAAACATAAAGAGAAGATGGAACTTTATTTTATTTTTTTAAATCAAACTTCAACGACTACAGAAAATGACTTGTTTAGGGACACTTTGATTTCATTGGATTTTCTTATTTGAGCGGGTACCCAAGTTGGAAAACAAAGGGGATGTACAGAAAATGGCTTTTTTTTAGGGACACTTTGATTGATTTCATTGGATTTTCTTACTTTGATTGATTTCATTGGATTTTCTGATTTCAGCGGGTACCAAGTTGGAAAACAAAGGGGATGTGCAATAAAGTATATGACCAGCCAAAAAGTCTTAAGTGTACCTGGAGAGAGCAGTTCGGATTCAATACCATTAAATATGAAGAGCCAAGACAGTTCTGATTCATTAGAATTCAACGTGGAAAACGATCAAGCCCCATTGCTCTTACGATGAACATGGCATTATGGAGAAATATATGTTCTTATGTTTATGCCGTAGTTGTTCCGGCTTTGAATCATTACTATATATTTTTAGGAAATAGGAAAAGGGATTTGTTATAGGATCAGTATAGATTTATTTTAAGTACAGATTTAATATTGTTTAAAAAGTAGAGAAGCTTTTTTATTGATCGCACAAAACATGATAATTACAATAAACTCGTTGAACGATATTTAACATTTTCGAATAGCGACTCACCTAAAATATCTTGACATGCAACTACACACTAAAAGTCATCTATCACTTAACTCGACTTGACTCAACACTCAGTTAACTGACTCTCTGACTTTAACCAACTCCTCATGCGGGAGATATTAGTTTATTTTAACACTCCCCCTTAATTACGACTGCTAAACGAAGACATGACTCATGACAACTCAAACATGCTTGTTGGTCTATGTCTCAGCGAGGTTTACAACACCCAAGTTTCTTCTATGAAACTCAAACACATCTTGTGCTAATGACTTAGTAAATATATCAGCCAATTGATCACTATATTTACAAGGCTTCAAGTGAACTTCTCCACTGCTCACAAGTTCTCTAAGAAAGTGATATCTAATATCAATATGCTTGCTCTTTTGATGAAATATATTATTCTTGAATAGTGCAATCGATGAGGTGTTGTCACGGTATATTGTTGTTGATCCTTCTTGTTTCTCCTTGAGTCCATCAAATACTTTTCTTAAACAGACTGCTTGACATTCTGTTGATGTCGCTGCTACATATTATGCTTCTACAGACGAAAGTGTCAATGGGTTGATTCTTAGATGCCCATGAAATCACACATGAACCAAGATGGAAAACAAAACCAAAGGTGATCTTCCTATCATCCAACCTTCCTGCAAAATCACTATCTGTGTATCCAATCAAATCCTTCTTTTCGTTGCTTGCATACATTATGCCACAATCTCTAGTTCCCACTATGTATTTCAAAATTCTTTTTCATGCACTCTAATGTGTGTCTTTTGGAGTCTCCATAAATCTAGAAATCAAACTCACTCCTTGCATGATATCTGGTCTTGTAGCTGTGAGATACATGAGGCTGCCAACCAATCTTTTGAATAGAGTTGGATTAATATCTCATCATTCATCATCCTTGCTTAACTTTGTATCTGTTGCAACTGGTGTAGGGACAGGTTTGCAATTTTCCATCCTTAATCTTTTCAACAAATATTTGGCATATTTATTTTTACAAAAAAAAATTCATTTTTCAGATTGCTCAACTTCTATGCCAATAAAATATTTCAAGAGACCAAGATTTCTCATCTCAAATTCTTTCATCATGGCTGCTTTAGATTCATCTAACTCAAAGTCACGTGTAAAAATCATGTCATCAACATGTAAGAAAAAAATCAAATTGTGTCCATGCTCATTTAACTTTGTCTATAAGGTAGGCTCATTGTTGCTTCTGCAAAATCCATTCTTAATCATGTAGTTGCCGATTCTGTTATACCAAGCTCTACGCGATTGCTTCAGTCCATAGAGTGCTTTCTTCAACATGTAAACTTTATCTTAGTTAACTTCAACTTCATAGCTTGGAGGCCGCTACACATAAATTTCTTCTTCTAGAATTCCATTCTAGAAGGCTGATTTCACATCCATCTTGTATACTTTCCACTTGTTCTAAGCTGTTGTGGCTAGAACTGCTCTTACAGTATCCAATTTGGCTATCGGAGCAAACGTTTCTCCAAAGTCTATTCCTGGTTGCTGTGAGAATTGTTTTGCTACAAGTCTTGCTTTAAATCTGTCAAGTTCACCTTTCTCATTCAACTTTGTCTTGTACACCCACTTCACACCAATGAGATTTTTGTCCTTGGGTAAATCAATCAAATCTTATGTATTATTCTTTTCAATAGCTTCAATTTCTTCATCCATGGCTTATACCCAATTTTCATCTTTGATTGCTTCTTCAAATGAAGAAGGTTGGCATGACAACAATGCAGAATTTGAAATAACATCCAAATCATCATAAATATCTTTCAGACTTATCATCTTTCTCTTATCATTGCTTGATTCATCACCTGGTTGATTATTAGGAGAAGCTCAATCTCTTGATCTTCTTGAAGATCCGTACTGCTCAGAAAATCTTGGAGTCCTTGTTGGTGTGTCTTTGTTTGGTGTCTTCACCTATGATTCTTACTGCTCCTTTTCTGCTACATCTTCTTCTTCCATCAGTGGCACTTGTGCATCAAATTTTTTGTCTATAGTTCCATTCCACGACTCTTGTTCTTTGAGCACAACATCTCTGCTAATTATGGTCTTCTTGGTGATAGGTTTATACAATTTGTAAGCTTTTGATTGCTCCCTATAACCATTAAATATGCAATTTTCACTTGTATAATCTAATTTTCCTCTTCACTCTTTAAGCACATGTGCATAATCTACACATCCAAATACTCTGAGATAAGATACGTTGCATGACATACCTAACCATGCTTGTTCTGGTACTCCATTCATCACACTCTTTGTAGGAGATCTATTGATCACATAAATAGCACATGCAATTGCTTCTGCCCAATGCTCATTAGACAAGTTTCTTCCTTTCAACATGCTTTTTACCATGTTCATAATTGTCTTATTATTTCTCTCTACTACACCATTCTGCTGCAATGTGTACCTGGTTGTAAACTGTCTTCTGATTCCATGTTGTTTGCAGTAATTATGGAATGTCTTTGAATCATATTCTCCACCACGATCTGACCTCAATACCTTGATTTGTCGATCACTTTGGTTCTTTTCTAAGGCTTTGAATTCCTTGAACTTTGCAAAAGTTTCAGACTTCTGCTTCAAGAAGTAATCCCAAGTCTTTTTGCTATAATCATCAATGAAATTGAGGAAGTAACAACTTCTACCAATCGACTGTGTCCTAATATGTCCACACAAGTCTATATGCACTAGCTCAAGAGGTTGCTTTGTTATGTATGCAACACCCTTTGGAAAACTTTCACGGTGTTGCTTTCCAAAGTTGCAACACTCACAAGTACTAGCAAGTTCTTTGATGGGAGGTAATCCTCTGACCATTTGTTTATGCTGCAACAATCTTAAACCGAAAAATTGCAAGTGTCCAAATCGAAAGTGCCATAACCAATAATCATTAGAAGATGCAACTGTAAAAGAACTTACTTGATCACTGTAATTCATAATTAGAGGAAATAGTCTGTTCCTCTTCATATGCACCTTTGCTACCAGTTGCTTGCTTGAGGGCTTGTCATATATAACACACTCTTGTCATTGAAAGATAACTTTGTATCATTTCTGTGTCAATTGACCAACACTTGTCAAATTATGTTTGAGACTAGGAACATAATATACCTCTGATATTGTCCTTGACTCCCCCTGCTTGGTCAGAATGTTGACTACTCCTTTGCCATCTACATCCACAGTCTTGTCAGTCCCCAACTTTACCTCTGTTTTCACAGATTGATCCAAATTTGCAACCAAATTCGTGTTGCCTGTTATGTGGTTACTGCAACCACTGTCTAATAGCCACACACTATTAGAAGGTTCATGCATGGTATGGAAAGCTAGGAACATGGAGTCAGTACTTTGTGTAGTGACATTAGCTCTCTGGTTCCTTGATCAACTATCTTCTTCCTGCAATCACGAGGATAGTGACCAAATTTTTGCAATAATAACATCTCACCTTTGATTTGTCGAATCTTTGATTATTGCTAAAGTTTTTGCAGTTGCTTTCACTTTCATGTTCATGGTCTTCTTGGCCATCTCTCTGACCACCATATCTTCTGCCTCGTCCTTTGCCTCTTGATCTACTTTTGCCTCGCCCTCTGTCTCTTGAAATAGAAACCTGACTTTTGAAGGTGGTCTCTAAAGTGGAATCTTTATTTCTGTCTATCCTTCCCTCATGCAATAGAAGTGATCCCATCAACTCATCAACTGTCAATGATGCCAAATCCTTGGCTTCTTTTATGGTTGCTACCACAACATCAAATTTGGTAGATAACGATCAGAGGACCTTCTCAACCTCTATTTGATCTTTAATTTCTTCATCATAAATTTTTAACTGATTTACGACGGTTATGACCCGATTCATGAAATAAGCGATGTCCTTTGTCTCCTGCATCTGTAGACTTTCAAAATCTCTCCTAGTATTTTACAACTTAACAATATTGACTTTGGTCATACCTTTATAGTTTGTCACCAATGTATCTCATGCTTCATTTGCTCAAGACGTGATCATAATCTTATGGAACACTGCTCGGTCTACTCCATGTTGGATAAGTTGCAACGCTTGTGCATTCTTCTTCTTGTCTTTTTTCCATTATTCTCTCTCTACATAATTGAGAGCTCGTTCTGCTTCTTCATCGCTAGGTTCTAAAAACCCAAGTTGGACATAAACCCAAATATCATAAACCTAAAACGTAGTCGTCATCTTAATGGCCCATACATCATAATCTTTCCCTCTTAATGATGGGAAATAAAGCTGAAAATTTTATAAAGCCATCTTTCTTCAAAATTTCTTAAAAAAAACCCTAATTTTTTCTTTTATAGGACCCTTCCGAAACAAAACTTTATAAAAGACTCTTTAAAGCACTTTTATAAATAACCTTTTACAAAACTTTTAAACAAACTTTATATTAAGCTTCTAAATAGCCCTTTTTTTTAAGTCTGTTCAAAACCCCTTTATAATATAAAGACAAAAAAATAAGATTGCATAAAACTTTGAACTTTATGAAAACCTTTGGAAATCTTATATGCAAAGATTAAAAAAGAAGGTTATGAAACTCGTACGTGACGTTTTAAACGAAACATTTGATTTTCGACATTATTTTCACGTTTTTCAATTCGTCACGGGTTGTTTTTTGAATTCTATACGGGCGTGTGCACTTTCTGAAGCATAAAAGCTGTGTAATTAATCTGAATTTTCACATATTAGTAGTTAAACTAAATTTGCACGGTTTTTTTTTTGGTGCTAATAAAGGTTTTTGTGCTAATAAAGCAATAAAGTAGGAAAATTTTTAACTGTTTGACAAAGCTGTAAAATTGTGGGTCTTTTATCTTGATTTTTTCTTACTCGTTTTTGAAGCACCATTGATCTTGTTATCTTTTTTTAGCTCTGATACTAATTTGTTGAAAAACCAGACAAGTTAAAACACAAATTCACCCAAAACTCAGGGGTTGCGTTTTTCTATTGACCACATAAAACTTGATAATTATGATGAACCTAGTGAAGGGTATTTACCCTTTTCGACTAGCGACTCACCTAAAATATCTTGACATGCAACCACACAAGTCATCTATGACTTGACTTGACTCATGCATCAATGATTAGCTTAGTTTAACAAATATGCGCTGAGTGATCAAATTTCTTCACGTACAAGTTTATTTGGAATGTAAAATACAACGTGTTATTTTTCATTATTTAAATTATATTTTTGAATGCTATATAGAGTTTATATGACCAAATATACATTTTAACAATAAAAGATTAATTTTTTCATATATACATAATTTTTTTTAAATGATATATAACATATACATAATTGACATTAAAATATTTTACATAACATTTATATAGACACATTTGTATGTCAATATTAATTCATATTAAAATATTTAATTGATAACCGTCATTTAATATTTTTTTATATACAATATTAAAATATTTTATTTTAACATTTTTTTTCTAGATATAAATATATATATTTTAAAATGTAAAGATAGACAAACTTACATAGGTTGATTGTATCGCCAAATATTTGATCACTAGCTTGTACACAAGAAATCGTAGTATCTTTATTATTAATTCATATTAAAATATTTTATTAATAACCCTCATTTAATATTTTTTTATATACAACATTAAAATATTTTATTTTAACAAATTTTTTTTTTTATATATATATATATATAAAGATATACGGATATAAATTAGTTAACATAGATCTTTAAATAGTTTATCTAAATTTAATGTTAAAATAATTATGAAAAATATAAGATTTAAACATTTTACTCATATATATTTTTATTTTAAAAAATAAAAATAGAAAAACTTACAGATCTCTCTTACTAGATTGTAAAATAAAACTTTGACCTCAACAATATTTTTATTTAATATTTCCGCCCAGAAAACCCGGGTTAATTGTATAGCCAAATATTTAATTGCTAGCTTGTACACAAGAAATCCCAATATCTTTATGCTCTTTGTTCACAAACTCAAGCATGCAGTCCCGCTAGCACTTTTTGAAACCCAAAGCGCTTCGCCTACCAACTTTTTAAAACTAGCAACGACTGGCAAGGGGCAAAGTAGGTATAAAAGGATTAAAATTTTATTGCAGTGTATAGCTTATTGAAAATGTTTATCAAATTTAAGTGGTATACAATTCTGCGTATTCTGGTCTCTGAAGTTTTTTATTAAATTGGGTTTATGGATGGTAAGCTTCATCAAGGACACCAAGTCAATGCTCGTTTCAACCTCTAGTCCAATGAATTTGCCTGGTCCATGTTCCATTTTTTTTCATACATTTAATAATTATTAATGTGGTTGTATATGTGCATGATATAAGTCTATCGAACTATATCAACTGCACTAAAAAAATCAGTTATACTACTATATATATTGTATGAAAGCAATTTCAATGTTTTATTTATTTTATTTAACTAGTAAAACAAGTAATTGAGGTGGTCTCATATCAACATTACATATATTGATTCCATAGACTACTACTATAACCATTATCCCAAAGGCACACCATGCTTACCTTTAAAATAGACACTAGTTACAAAACACGATATCTTATATAACAAGTTGACATACTTTACCAAGAAAAAAATTAAAAAATTGAAATTATCACCATGTGACTCCTTGCATCAAAATATCTACTTTATTTATCATTTTTATGTGACTCCTTGCATCAAAATATCTAGTTTATTTATCATTTTTTTCTTCTTCTTTTAGAATGATATTTTTGAAATTTAATCTGGGTAAGTTGCTTTCTTTTATTTTCTTCGTCAGTGATTCAATATTGTGTTGACAGCAGACCCCTTTGGTGGCTTGCTATGTAACCCAAGACACATCTCCTATTCTGCAGCGACTGTGTTTCTCCCCTTTACCTCACGCCTTTGTAATCCTTTAATTTCCCTTCATATACTCATGACCATATTCATAGGCCCCTAACTTGTGCACATTAATTTCCAATTTAATTTGAAAGACCTTTGTTCTTTCCTCCATGCAGTTTCATGCATTGATCTATTTTCGTTGTTGGCTGGAGGATAGTTTATTAGGGTGCCTATTTTCTCGTGCTGACGGCCTCTCTTCAAGCGTTGAGAATTAATCAAAGTTATGCAACTGGTAGCCCAGACTTGGTTCTAAGTGTAATGCCACCTGCTGGTTGTTCCAATTCATCACAGATTAAGTTGAGTCTAAATCTAGGTTGGAAGTTAGAGCTCTCACCAAAATTCAAGTGAGGCTTGACATCTAAAGCTCGACTTCCAACTAGTCGACTAATTGTTTGGCCCACAACATGAGGTCGGGAGGTTGGGTCTCTTTTCACGTTGTATCTCTTCTTGCAACCCGACTTCACTTCAAGCCCAACTATGACATTCGTTCAACACTCCCTTCACAAATGTTTATGTATGCCCATGACTGCTCGCACTCCCAGCCAGCCAACTGGTCCCACTAAAATATGGAGTCAAGATTTATCTCGTTCCTCTACTCGCTTAAGACTAAATAGACTTGCCTCCTTATGGATTGGCCCGATTCTCCTTGAATTCATTCAGTTCACTTGCATCGATTTATGGAAAAATCAACCTTTGTGCAGGCTCTCTTAAGCTTCCATCTATCCCAACAAAGCAATAATAGGTGGGTTCAGGCCTATGAAATTGAGTTAGAGTTAGATGTTACAATGGTAATCACTCTACCATTCACAATGGAGTGCACTTCCCCAAACAATGAAAATGTAAGCACCGTAAGGAATGAGATAACACATATTAAAGCGAAACAAATTTTCTCCTCCACTGATCACAGAGTGTATCTCCACAGGCACTAAAATGTGTTACTTTTTTAATTCACATTTCTCTTTAACATGTTATCCTTTGTACGCCTTCAAGCCATCTTAGTGAATTTCCATGACTGAGACAGAGTCATGCTCTATACTTTTCAGAAATTAAACATGCAATTAGGCAGGAAAATGTTGGCACATAATCACATCAATTCCATTTAACATAAAGAGAATATTTGGAGAGGAAAAATGCCTAGGCTCACTTCTCGAGTTATCCTCCCCTTTTCGAGCTTCTTCTTTCTGCCCTCTACTATTCTCTCCCTCGAAAACTCTACCCTAACACATACATTTTCTAAACATAAAATATCTACACAACTACAAAAGCTGGACATTTGTTCCGAAAACTACCCAACAGTTAAGCTAGACACTTGTCCATATTTACAAAGGCATCTCAAAATATCCTAACAGACCAAATTCCTCTAGAATTAGGATAGTTGGCTCTACCATAAATTCCATTTAATTCTAATTTGTACAAGTAAATTAGTGAAAATAGGGCCTACACTTAAAGTTTCCATGTCCCCTTTTTAGGGCCAAAAGAAAGAAAAAAAATGGTACAACAAGCATTGATGCTCTTACATCAAACACCCCAAGTGGAAACATTTGACCTTCTGTTCAATATTTCAAGTCCTCAAGGGTCTTAAACAAAGTGTTTTTGTTGTTTATATGCACAACTTCGTTGTTGTTCCAACCCTCATTTTTGTCTGTCAAGATCCCACACATAATTATGCAATTTGCTACTTACTTTGCTGGGAAAATCTTCACAATCAGTTGATTGTCCTTGCTATCTATTTTCCTTCTTTGCTTGTACACTCCCATGTATTATTTTTTCATCAACATCTTCATTTTTCTAATTTCATCTCTAAGTTTGGTCCTACTTCCATCCTCCTACAACTCAATTATTTCATGCTAGATTTCAATCATTTGATTCATCAACTTCTCGTCCAAAACTTTTAGCTCTATCAGTAACTTTAAAATATATTCATCACTCTTCATGAGCATCTCACTTAAATTCTGCTCTTCATCTTCATCAGCTTCCTCCTGAAGGTATTTACAAGCCAATTCAGTCTTATTCAATTCAATAACATGATATTCACTTATATACTTGTCCTTATTTCTGTCCACCACAGTCTCTCCCTGTATTTTAGGAGAGAAATTTATCACTCCTAGTCTTTGCTTCCCAACTACATTCACCCAACCATCGTCAATTTCAATAAAATAAGACTTCTTGGATTCTTCAGTTACTTCCTTAAAAAATTCTCCTTCATGTGCAAGGGTCTTCTTTTGGTGCTCCTTATGATTCAATCATGCATCCTTCTTCATTTTGAAAGAAATAGAATTTTGTCCCCTTTGAGTGATTTAAAAAACCAAGCCTTCATCAACAATCCTTATGGAAGCTTCAAGTGGTTGTCCATTTTCTGCAAAACTTATTGCTGCTTCATCCACTCCTCCTTGAACCTGTTGGTCACAGTTTTCACCTACTTCCTTGTTATTTCCTCCTATAATCTTCTCATATTATATGACAACTTGTGATGGTTGTCTCTCCTTCTGACTTGCACATAAAAATAAATGATAATCGCTAAAAGAGTGAGGCTCTTGGACCTTCATTAATGCTCCTGACATCTGCTGTAGATTTGGACTCATCCTGTGGTCCATGAGATCTTCAGTTAGATTCATCTCTTCAACCTCACTATCATCTCTACTACATTCTATGAGATATTTTAAGGACTGTTCCTACATTTCAATACCCTAGTTCCCACCTACTACTAGGGCTATCGTTCGAAAATTCTTGTAGCAATCCTTCTCTTCCTGCCCTTGATTTTGAGAGGAAATCCATGTGCCTTCTCTTCTTTGTTGGACATTCTATCTCTCCTTCTGGTATGCATTTACATAAAGTTCACCCACCTTAAAGACAAATTTCCATCTAACCTCCTACTAGCTCTTCTTGCTTACTTTTCATAAGACCTTATTCACGTTCCTTGAGAAATTTTACTAATGTCTTATCAGGAAAGTGAATTCTTCCTTCAACTCTTCCACAATATCCTACAAATATTTGGATGATATGCTTGTCATTGTTCAACAAAACCATGGCTTGCTCTGCATAAGCCTATTCATCCATGTTTAGGCATGCTTCTCCTTGAGGCATTTCTTTGTATCTTTCTTCATAACTATCTTCACAACCTAGCCTTCTTCTCTCTTTGATCTCATGAGACAGTGGTGTCTCCTCCTATTTATCACTAAGCTTTGGGTTATCTTCCTGTCCTTGGATCCCTTTAACCTCCTTTGGATGAGCTGAATTGTATTGTGTTGAGGGTTTCTCACTATCTCTCCCTCCATCTTCTGATGTTGCTAACATCCTTTCCTTGTGCTAGATTAAGCACATCATCATTTCATCCTCCGCATCATCCTCTCCTACGATATGTCCTTGTGTTGGTTCACACAAGTGAACTTACACTCCTCCATACTCAACAAATCTGATTTTTTCCTCCACTAATGAAGCATTCATGTTGTGCTTCAGCCTCAATTGAAATAGATACAACTCTATTTTCTTCTTCCTTTTCAGTATCCAGTCACCCCTTTGGGCTTCTTGGAGCAAGCTTACCTTCCTTCCCTCCTTTTGGACAATCTGTCCATGCCTTCAATCTGTAAGAGCCTTCAATGGTTTCTCATATTCCTTACTTAAAAAAACCTCTATCCACACATAATTGGTTAGTTTAAAAAACATAAGGCTCTTTAGCCTCCTCTTTTATCAACAACACCTCCTTCTATTTTGGGCCCTTTCCATAGCCCCTGAGAATTTCCACCAGTCTCCTCTCCTTGCCTTTAACAAGTGGTTTGTAGAAATATATTATTCCTTCCACAAGCTTAGCTGCTCTGACCTCTTCTTCTTCCATCTCGGATTTCATCAATGGCCTCATCCTCTACTTCCCTATCTCTCTAAATTTTGGGAATTTCTTCTTGAAAATATGACACATAAATTGAACCTCCTAATCATGTTCCATCTCCGCCTTTATTCCCTAGATTGTAGTCGTTGCATTAGTTCATCAACTTGTGCCTTCAACTCAACCATATCCCTTCAAAATTCCTCCTAGATAAGATTCTTATACCATTCTTCTTGGCATCCTTATCCTCTTTTTTGTGGCGTTTAGTTAACCCTTCTTCATGACCAACAATGGTCACTTTCTTCTTCTTCTTTCTCTACATATGCTCCTCTATGTTCACCATGAGTTATAACCTAGCCTTGTAACAAGTCTCACCTTACTTGTTACTTGGACACCTCAACTCCTCTTGGCTATTGGTGTGCTTCTTAGTACCGTCCTCTTGGAACCTCTTTGAGCACTCCTTGCTCCTCTTTAGTTGTTTCTCCTCTACTCACCTCCTAAGAAATTCTCTTTTTCTCTTCTCCTTGAGGAATTCCTCTGTCCCCCTCTTCCTTATAACCTCAGTTGGAATGCTTCTCTCTATATGCGGCATCTCTGGTGCAAAGGTTTTCTTATAGCATGGTCTCTGAGGAAACAACTAGTTCTCTCCTTACCCTAGATCATCTCCCTTTTATGAGAAAATATTCTCATGCTACCTTTCTTCACATAACACCTCTAGTTGTATATGCTACTACTCACACTCACAAATTCCTCATTGAAACATAAAATATAAAACCAACTATACTTTTCTGGTTCTCATCCTATGATATTTCAATATCTTTGGTCTCTCAGCTTTGCCTCTAGATGGAATTCTTCTCTCTATTTTTAGATCCGGTGGAAATTGTTCCTTTTATTTTTGCAATCCTCTATCAGATTTTCTTCTAAGTATCTCTTCCTTAACTAAATTCTCTTACACTCCTTCCAACTCTACTCCCTGTTGGAACTCCCTTCCTCTATACCTCTCCTCTTCTACATAATTTATCTTAATTTCTGCTCCCAGACTCATTCCTTTTAGAATATAGTATTGTGTCTATCCTTTTGGAAACTTCCTTTTCCTGTCTCCTACCTCTCTATCTATCTTCTATATCATGTCTTATTAATGTTGTCTTTACAAAATCATCAAACTATTAGTCACCATTAAAATAAAGAGAGAAATTTTACCTCTTTGATCTCGTGCATTCTCCAGTTGGTTGCAACATATGCTGGTTGTAATCAGGGAAAATTTTAAGAACCCCCCTAAATTTACATGTATAATAAATGGGCGAATCTCCATGGTATGTAGGAAAAATGGAAGACGATTTTATCAATAATATGATATGTATATATAATTTTTTGGCGAATCTCTCACCAGGCATGGCGAATATTTTACTCAATTATAAAATCTTGTGTTTATTGAATACACAAATGAAATCATTGCATTTCTTTAAAATATCTTTTGAAATCAAAATTACCGAAATTACATATCAATAACCTAGTGGGTGTAGGATAAAATTCACCCGTGCCATTCACAGAAAACATGAGAAAAAACCTAATACTATATATAAAACCAAGAAAAATTCAAATTCATCACTTCTAGGGACCTCGTAACCACCCTGCCAATACACAAGTATGTTCCTGTTTGCAATTAGAAAAATTACCCAAATTACAATCTGTTTACTCCAACATATGTTGAAAAGTTATAGAAGGATGACCAGTGCAATCAATCCATTCCTTTTAGCCCTGGATTTGTTTCACTTTAAAACAGAAGTATACAAATATACTTGTCCAATGTCTATGCTTTAACTATTCACCTTAAGATGTTTTTACAATATAATTTCCTAAGTCTATTTAATATCTTCATTATCATAAAAACCAACCTATATCCATCTTAACTCCACATCTACCACTCTTAGGGGGATGAAATCTACTTATCCCTCTGAGAACTTGGTAGACCTAGAATTAAGATGGATCTAGGATGATAGAATTTCCCCTTTAAATAGTCTATGCTGACATGAATACCATGGTATTACCATGGGTCAATACCATGGGTTATAATAAACCTGGAGCTTAAAAATTACTATTAGTAATTTATAAAAATTAATAAAATTAGTAGTGGATTTTTATTTTATTTTTTATTTTAACCAAGCTAAAATGTTTAACATACATTAAATTACAACATCCATTTTTACTCTTGATCGAATCAAATATTTTTCACTCTATGCTAGTTTGCATATCACGATATTTGATACCTCTCGGGGGTTAGTAGATCGAGAGTAAAGATGGATCTATGCTGGTTTAATTCCCCCATTTAAATAGGATACATTCCAGGTGAATACCATGAGTCAATACCATGTGCCATTTTGGTGAATACCATGGGTCAATACCATGTGCCATTTTTATTTTTATTAATACTAATATTAGGGTTAATAATGTTTTTTTGCATGGTATTAATAACAATCTAGTTCATGGTATTTGTCCCATAGTATTTTGCCCATAGGTTTCACCTAAATATAACGCATTTTTTGAGTGTTCGTAAATATAAGGTGACTTAAGGAGTAGATATAAAAAAATGTTTTATTTGTTTACCATACCTCTCGTTTATTTATATTTTTATTAATTTGCCATACCTCTTTTACAAATATGGTATTTGGCCCATAGGATTCACTTAAACAAAACCTCTTTCTTGAGCCTTCATAAATAGAACGAGGGTTATCGACTAAATATAAAAAGATGTTTTATTTATTTACCATGCGTCTAGTTTATTTATATTTTTATTTATTTACCATACCTTTTGAGTAAGTATAAAAAGACGTTTTATTTATTTACCATACCTCCACTTTACTTATATTTTTATTTGTTTACACCCTTGCATGTATATAAGGTGACTTATGGAGTAAATATAAAAAATGTTTTATTTATTTACCATACCTCTCATTTATCTATATTTTTATTAATTTACCATACCTCTCTTATAAATATGGTATTTGGGCCTTTGGCCCATACGATTCACTTAAATAAAACCTATTCTTTAAAATGGGCGAATTGATTCACTTAAATAAAACCTATTCTTGAAAATGGGTGAATGGAAGGTTGTAACTCCTAATTTCAAGGGCTAAATTTACCTTTTTTACCCTCTCCCTTAAAATAAGTGGGCTATTTGAGATGATTTGTAAAAATGTACTATGATACAACATATTCCCCCACTAAAAATTTAAAACCCCTTAATTTCGCCAAAGGGCGAACATTCGCCCCTAAAATTTTCTATGGTTGTAATCTTTGCATAATAATACACTCTGATACCACAATGACAGCAAGCCCCTCTAGTGGCCTACTATGTAACCTAGGAATCTTATTTTATTCTGCAACATCCGTGTTTCTTCCCTTTACCTCGTGCCTTTGTAATCCTTTAATTTCCCTTCATAAAATCGTGAACATATTCATAAGCCCCTTACTTATGCACATTAATTTCCAGTTTAATTTGAAATATCTTTTTCCTTTCCTCCATGTAATTCCACATATTGATCTATTTCCCTTGTCAGCTGGGAGACAATTTATTGGGTTTCCTATTTTCTTGTGCTGACGACCTCTCTTCAAGCCTTGTGAATTTAATCAAAGTTATTCAACTGGAAGCCCAAAATTGGTTCTGAGTGTAATTCCAAGAGCTGATTGTTCCAATTCAATGAAAATTGAGTTGGGTTCGACTCTAAGTCAGAATTCGGGGCTCTCACCAAAACTTGAGTGAGGCTTGACTTCCAAAGCCTGACCTCCGACTAGTCAACCAACTACTAGGCCCATAGTTTGAGGTCTGGAAGTTGGGTCTCTATTCACCTTGTAATTCTTCTTGCGACTTGACTTTGCTTCAAGACCAACTATGAGGTTCGTTCAATGCTCCCTTCACAGCTCTTTATGTACGCTCCTTATTGTTCTCATGCCCGACCAGCCAACTAGTTTCACTAAGAGGATGGAGTCAAGAGTTGTCTTGTTCCTCTACTTGTTTAAGACCAAAAAGACTCACCTCCTTACAGACCAACCTAATTCTCCTTGACTTCATTCATTTCGATTGAATCAATGTATCAAAATACCAACCTTTGTGCGGGATCTCTAAAGCTTCCTTCTATCCAAACATAGAAATAATATGTGGAATTGAGCCTATGAAAGTGAGTTATATGTTACAGTGACAATCACTCTATCAGTCACAGTGTAGCGCACTTCCCCAAACAATGAAAACTTAAGCACAGTAAAAAATGAGATAACACATATCAAAGCCAAACAATTTTCCGCTTCACCAATCACAAAGTGTATCTCCATAGGTACTAAAAAGGGTTACATGTTGAATCCACATTCCTCTCTAAGAAAGTGTCGTTTGTACGCCTTCAAGCCATCTCAGTCAGTTTCCATGATCAAGACAGAGTCATGCTATATCCTTGTCAAAAATTAAACATGAAATAGGAAAGGATATTGTGGACATAAAATCACATTAGTTCCACTAAACAGGAAGATAACATTTACAAAGGAAAATTCCATAGGGGCTTCACTAGGGGAGAAATACTGTACCACGTGAATTCATAATGGGGGATATATATTGAGGAAAAATTTGCATAATATATTGGGGAATATATAGGGGGTAAAGGGTTTTAACATTGGCAGGTATAAAAAGTGTAGCCCAAAGTTGATGAAAAAATATAAGGGGGTATAAAAAATGTTAATGAAAAAATGGATATCTACAATATCTAGTGAAAGTAGGGGTATCTTTAATTGGGAAGGTGTATTGGGTCATATTGGTAGGGGGTTAAATAATGTGATTTTTAGAGGTATTTTCTAATATGTAGTCAAATTAGGGGTATTTTTTACTATGCCATGAACGCACGTGATATGTTAGAGGTTCATGGAGTGAAGCCCCCATGGAAAATTACCAATCTCACATCTTGATCTCTCATTCTCTTTTTGAGCTTCTACTTTCTGCCCTTTACCATTTGTAAAAATTCTATGTAGATTCAAAACTGCTCATGTAATTTACTGAAACATAAGAATCAAATCTACTCTACTCATATGCGGAAATCACTTCATGATCAAAAAAGAAAATCATAAACATGCATCAATATTAAACTCACATACACCAAGATTTATCTAGGGGAAAGAAACATCTGAAAACTACTTCCTATTTGTATTTCATTAAGAAAATAATATAGACGAAATACAATGCTTACTCAAGCCTGAGCAACCTCTACAAGTGTATAAGCTATCTCTTTTCTTGACTAACCAACTATGGACAACACTTAGCCAATTTTCTAGCCTTCCAAGCTCCTACTTCCTTGTGTTGTTCAATGAGAAATTAGGCCCCTATTTCTTGGCCTAATTTCATAATTCATTAATGATCTTCCTCTGACTACATGCACCACCTGTACACCTCATAATAGTCTACAACTGATAGTACACTGCCCTTGAACTCCAATATCAACTGGGTAACTCGTATTATCTGCATGCATGAGATAATTTAGGTTGATTGATCAATTAACTGGTTGATCACTAAGTTGTGACTGACTACACACCCCACTACTAGACCCTCCACTAGTTCCTCCAATAGTTGGAACTAGTTTAACTGACCATAACTCAATTTAACTTATTTAAATTGTTACAACTAAAATTAACTCAACCTAGGCTCCTAAAATTTAGGAATCACTACACACAACTGAATTTCATGCCCCTAACTTGAATTAACTAAGCTAATTGAGTGATAACAACCATGTCACCTTAATTAACTCATCCAAGTTGTGTTGATGTGGAATTTCAAATGTTCTCTCTATTTTGACCAAGGCAAGTCAATTTGAGGATTTCTTGCTACATTTTCAACACACCCTCTCAGAAATAAAGGGATTCAAATCTACCCCAATCAAACACCTTTGGAATGTACTGCATGAAACACATCTCTCTGTTGTAGCTTCTATTGCAACATCTGCAATGAAGAACCATCCATAAAAAATAAAAATAAAAATAATTATTGAATCAATTTGCAACTATATACTGGGAAAATTGTGGCACTGTTGACTCTAATTCTGAGCCTCCTCTATGCTGTCAACATTGATTTTCACTCCTCAGTATATGCTTAACACTGATTTGCCTACTACAGAATACTATGGGCCCTTGTAGCAAGGGTAATGATCCATGAGACAAAAAAAACTCAATGGACCTTACCCAAGTTTTTGAAACTATTGGACTAGGGCTTCACATCGCCCTACCTCACACCTGGAGGTATGGCTGCATGTGCTCCCTCTTCCCACTTGGCTTGAAATACCCCCCTATTGGAGGTCTCTTCTTTAGTGGATTTCTCCACTCCACCTCCTTTTTGATTCTTCATTTGTGGTTGCTCCATAATTTCTTGATGCTCCTTTTGAGGCTACATTTTGAGAGTTAAATAATCCTCCCTCTCACCCACCATGTCTCTAACCCTTTCCTTTCTCCTCAAGGATTTGCATGCATCTTCTACCTCAATTTCAAATAGGTTCTTGACTTGAGCACCAATATTTTTCACTTGAACCGTGGTTATGTGTCTCTAGAATACTTTCCTTTTGTTGAAGATCACATCGTAACTACGATCTTTCAAAACTGCAACAGAGATTAGACAATTATTTAGACTTGGAACAATCAACACATCCTTGAGCTTGAGAAGGGATTCTAACACCCTCTGAAAAGGTTACTATATTGATCCTAGTAGCACTATACCTTCCATCATCTCCAAACTCAATGTTCCTATGGAGATCTTTCTCCCCCAAGTCCTAACAAACTGTCTATTTGTCATCATGTGGAACGAGGCACCACTATCCAATTTCCACATGTTCCCCATCACTATTCTCACCATGCATGTGATAGTGGTGAAATCAAGCTTGAATTGTGAAGCCAAATATTTATCGTCTATTGCTACTGCAGACTCCTTCTTGCCCTCCTTCTTATGTAAAAACTTCATTGCATAGTGCTAAGATTCATGACAGTTGAAACACTTGATTTTGGACAAGACTTTCTTCTTTCCCTCTTGGATGGAATCAACCTCACCTTGGGACTTCCTTCCCTTGGCCTTCATTCCTTGTGTACCAAATCAAACCAAAGGATTTCCCAATTTGGTAGCTTCTCCCTCCCATTTACCAAATCCTTGTAGTTGTTCCAGCTCTCGGGAAGGCCTAGAAGGGCTAGGCATACAATATCATCCTCTACAAAAATAACCCCAACTCCTCTAAGTTCATCACGAAATTGTGCGAACATGCTCAACTATTGCTGAATAGAATCAATCTTTTGCATCTTCATATTTCGAAGCTTATCTTTGAGTGCTATCTTCCTGTGGCCGTTGCTATTCTGGAACAAATATGTCAGTTCCTTACATATTAAATATGAGGTTTCTTTCACATGGATATTGGAGACAATGTGATTCTTCACGCCTTCCAATACAATTATCCTCACCTTGGCTACACACTTCCTCCATTCTATTAGATCGTTGATTTCATGTGATCCTGATTTTGGAATGTCATGCTCAAACAATTCTTTCAAACCATTGTCATCCAGTACCGCCTCCATGCGGTCCTTCCAAGAAACAAGGTTTGAGATACCCTCAAGGGCATACTCAAGTCTTATACCATAGAACACCATCCTCCTAACTCTGAAAAATTGATCCTACAAATTCGATCCTCTTGCAATAACAACTTTGAATTCTCTTCTCTATTGTGAATCCTACTCTGATACCATGTATAAATTCTATGTACATTCAAAATTTCTCATGTAATTTACTAAAACATAAGACTCAAATATACGCTACCTATCTATGGAAAGAAATTCAAGATCGAGAAAGAAAATCATAAGCATGCATCAAGATTGAACTCACATACATAGATATTTATCTAGGGGAAAGAAACTTCTCAAAACCCCTTCCATTTTGTATTGCATTAATCAAAGAATAGAGAAGAAATACAATGCTTTCTAAAGCATGAGCAACCTCTGCAAGTGTATAAGTTTTCTCTCTACCTAAATGATCAAATCTGGCCAACACTTAGCCAAACTTCTAGCCTTCGAAGGTCCTACTTCCTTGCATTGTTCAATGAGGAATTAGGCCCTTATTTCATAGTAATTTCCCTCCAAGGAATTGCATAGTTCATTAAGTCTCTTTCTCTAACTACATACACCACTTATACACCTCAAAATAGTCCACAATTGATAGTACACTGCCCTTGAACTCCAATCTCAACTGGGTAACTCATATTCTATTCATGCATGAGATAATTTAGGTCGTTTGATCATTAATTTGTGATTGATTACACACCCCACTACTAGACCCTCCACTAGTTCCTCAAAGAGTTGGAACTAGTTTAATTGACCATAACTCAATTTAGTTGATTTAAATTGTTACAACTGAAATTAACTCAACCCAGGCTCCGAAAATTTAGGAATCCCTGCACAAAACTGAAGTTCATGCCCCTAACTTGAGTTAACTAAGCTAACTGAGTGATAACAACCATGTCACCTTAGTTAACTCATCCAAGTTGTCTATTGATGTGGAATTTCAAATTTTCTCTCTAGTTTGTCCAAGGCAAGTCAAACTGATATTTTCTTGCTGCATTTTCAACACTATTCTCTCCGTATGGAAATCTACACTAACCCATACATTTCTTTGCACAAAAAATATATACACAACTATAAAAATTGGACATCTATCCCAAAAACTACCCAACAACTAAGCTAGAAACTTTTCCATATTTACAAAGGCATCTCAAAATATCCTAACAGTCTAGATTCCTTTAGAATCAAGACACTTGGCTCTACCATAAAATCCCTTTAATTCCAATTTATACAAGTAAATTGGATAAAATAGGGCCTACACCTAAAGTTTACATGTACCATTTTTGGGGCAAAGAAAGAAACAAAAAAATGGTACAACTAACACTGACGATCTTGGATCATGTTTCAACAAGCGAAACATACAAAGAAGATAGAGCTTTGATATTTTTTAAATCAAACTTCAACAATATAGAAAATGACTTTTTTAGGGACACTTTGGTTTGGTTGGATTTTCTTATTTCAGAGGTTACCCATGTGGGAAAACGAAGGGGGTGTGTAATAAAGTATATGGTGTGCCAAAAATGTCTAAGTTCACTTGCAAAGAAGAGTTCAAATTCATTATCATTAAATATGAAGAACGAAGATAGTTTGGATTCCTTAGAATTAAACATTAAAAATGATCAAGCCCTTCTGCCTTACATTGAACATGGTACTTGTTATCACCTGGATTGAACCTCAGGCTGAAGGAAGGCAATGCCAGGGTAACCACAAACCACGCTTAGCCAAGTAGCTAGCCATAATAGGCCGGGAGAGGTCTCTTTCCGTAAGGATCTAAGATAAGATGAATAGATCAGGAAAAATATTTTAGGCTAGGTATAGTAGCACGATGTTTTTATTGGAATTTGAAGGGGTTTTGTTGGATCATGAGAAGCTAGACAGTTTAGGTCTAAGGAATTAGGTCAAAATTGTAGGGTGTTCAATGGGGCAAGGTAGGCATAAGTTTTAGCACTCTAGGGCTTGATGGGGTGAGATGTTTAAGATTGGTGAGAAGCTAAGAAGAGCATGTGAAAACCATGGATCCTTCCTAGACTGCAGAAAACATGAAATGGTGAATGTTTTCCCAAAGCAGAGCACTGATGTAATGAATTATGCCTATCAACTTGAAAGCATTCACTTAGAAGCAATGAAATGATTAACGAAGTACACAAAACACATTAACATATGATCACAAAAGAAGAAACTGTACTAAAACTCCATACCACATGGATCCCATAAAAATAGCTGCAATTCTTATTAATCTCCTGCTAAACTTCTACAAAACGATGTACAAACAAGGTCTAAGCATCCAGTTGAGTCCAATCCTCTACAATGAGAAAGAAGAAGAAGATATAGGCTTTGTTCAACGTCCTCCCATCCTCAGGGGTCGAATCCCTAAGATGAGGAGCTAATCTAACCAACACTGAACAAGAAACAAGAATATAAGCATCTTAACAACTTGCCTCTAAAAGTGAAAAACTGATTCATTTGAGCTCAAATTGATTTTTAAAGAAATGGATCCACCCTCTACTAATAATTATCCATCATGTTTACATGCCAAGTCATCATTTACAAAGGGAAAACATCCTCCATGAGAGAAAATCCATGAACACAGTCAAAAAATGGAAAAATAGCCATCCTGTACAAATTTTCCGTACGCGTAGCACCACTGGCCCAATGCACAGCGCCAATTTTAGGTCCCTTTTGGAGGCCTTCCCGGCATCCAAATTGAGCTCATGATAGATCATTGGAAAGGTCTTCAAGTGTAAATTCTAAAACACCCAAAATTTCTTCATTTTGAGCTCATTTGACCCATAAAAAGTTGATTCTCCCAAGACTACTTGTATGTGTCCAAAAAGTGGCAGAAATGTCATTTTTAGGGTGTTTCTTGACCTTTTGGTGGACCAGTTCTGCCTCAGAAATTTAGAAAATCCATAGGGTGCATGTAATAATAGCTCTGAATCCAAAAATTCAAACCATTTATGTATTGGGTGCCCCTAGGAAAAAAGCAACGCCACTAAGCCTTATTTTCCGTGTTTAAAATTTCAAAATTTGCAAATGACAAAAACTTTTGCGAACTTGACCAAAATTGGTGAGAAGCACCATCATCAAGTATCCTGATGAGCTAAGGAAGCTTTAGCAAGCAAGCTAAGCTTATCCTCCTCTTTTTTTCCTTTTAGAGCCCGCCTTAGCCTAGTTTTCATCTGTTTGACCCTCATGTTGCAAATTTTGTTTCGAATCCTGTAGTGGTAGGCCATGTGCCTAATCATCTGGTTATTCCTATTGGCCTTCTCATCTGTCCATGTTTGAAAATTTTGAGGTTGTGCACTCCAAGAAAAGGGATAAAGGGAATGAGTTGGAGTGATTTAGGAGTGAGGGGATGGGAAATGACCTTATGGGCTAGAAAATGAATGAGGGAGTAGGAATCATAAAAATGAGAGGGAGGGATTGGTTTGTTTGAGATATTGCTTTTTAGGAAGAGGGATAAAGGGATGTGGATGTTATGAAATGTAATAGGGAAAGAGTTTAAAATTTTTGTGATAGGTGATAGGAGGAAAAATTTGGGTTTAGGGTTTTAGGAATAACTAGGGGAGACTTTAGGGTTTGACATTTACCATGGGGAATTATGCTTAAAGAGTTTGATTGAAAACCAACAATGTAGTATGGGAGGACAACTTACTTTTATGAAGGAAAGAGAGGGAAATTTTGAAGTTTTTTGAAGTTTTGAGGCCTTCCTGCCCCTTCTACTCAACACACAGCACCGACTACAAATGTGCAGCGCCACCTCCTGAATGCGCAATGCTGAGCCCAGATGCACAACACCACTCCCTGAACGCGCAATGCCACTTCAATATGACTTTTGACTACCTTCCTGATGTCAAAATTGAGGGTGAGATAGCTCGTTGGAAAGCTTGCCAAGTCTGCTTTCTAGAACATCTTGAATTTTTCAATTTGGAGCTCATTTGCACTATCAAACGCTCAATCTCCCAAGACTGGTCAAAATGTGAAGAATGAGGCTGCCAAAATGCAGAGTGCTATTTCATTCAACTTTTGGAGGTCCTCCTCAACTCCAAATTGAGCTCATGATAGCTCATTGGAAATATCTATGTCTTTAGTTATCATGTGACTCATCAAGAAAGTCATTGGGTCACTCCAACTAGGAGAAAACTTTATTTTCCCAAGGTCACTCAAGAAGTGCATCAACTCTCCTGGGGAAAATGATGTTTTGGAAATTTCTACCAAACCATGAGACCTATGTAAAAATTGAAGGAATTTTTTCTTCTTGGGTCTATCTTGGACAAAAACCTTTCTCATTTTTATCAAATTCATCTTTTCATGCTCAAAAACGTCATTTGAATAAAACCTATCCCGATGTGTGGAACAAGGGATTTGTAGAAATCAAGGGAAATCAAGGGGATGAAGGGCCTCTAATTTCTTGAGAAAATTTTAGGAAGTAGGGGAAAGTGGAATTTCAAGGATTGAGTGAGGGGAAGGGGTCCAAAAGGGCAAAACACAGGCTTCATGTAGAAAAGTGTCAAATTGTAGTAAGAGGCTAGGGTTTGTGGGAAAATGATGAATTTGAGGAATATCAGTAATGGGAAGTGTTTAAGAAGGTATATTAGGGATAGGGGAAGGTGTATGAGCATCAGGATACAAGTTTTGTTGATGATTTGACCATCCAAGAAAAATTACCTTCAAAACCCTAGAAGAGGGAAATGAGTCTTACCTAAGCACAATTGAAGCACAAACAAGGTGTAAAATGATCCATTGGAACCTAAAATAATTATGACAACTCTTTGAATGATGGTACACTTAGCCGAACGGTGACATGGACCGATACTTGGAAAGCTTTGGAAGGAGTGAAAACAATCCTAGGCCTAATACCTAGTGACCAAATTTTACTTGAAGACTTGCTGAAATGACAAAAAATTGACTTTGACACCCCAAGACCAATTTATAAGAGCATATTTGATCACTGGTGGAAGGTTGCAAAGACTGACACTAACATTGGCTCTATTTGGGATGGTAGCTCCTTGGAGATGCCAAGAATACCATAGACCAAGTAGCCTTATCTCACCTCAACCCCCATGTATTAGAACCTCTCATGCACCTTCCTTGGATCATTGTAGCTATCACACCCTTGCTACCAACAGAGTTGTCTTACTTTCCTCTGTGTGAAATCGCGGTCAAGGCATTACCATACGACTCACTATAGGGACTCCTACGCCAAACGGTCTGAGGTCTAATTGGGACTTCTTATCGAGGAGATCCCTTGACATGTTGGCCGGTCCAGCACCGTCAACAGAATGTCAAAATAGAGAAATATATGTGTTGCTATATATAAATTCACCTGCATTGCATTTTACTTATGCACAATTTTTCAAGGTGCATCATGAAACAATCTCACATAGGCCAAGTGGCCATGTATCATAATATCATCTCTAAGGCTCTAAAGTACTGGAGTAAAAAACAATGATGACTGAAGAAAGAGTTTTGAGAAATTTCATGGATACCAAAAGTTTATATTGATCTATAAAAGTTATGAAACATTTGAATCAAATGAGAACACAACTAAGAGCTAGTGAAACACTTAGGGAATCCTTAGTCCAATCATTATAAAGTGTATCCTAATTAGTGTTGTAAGTAGTGTAAATTTGAAGGAAATTTCCTTCGGCCTTTAGTTTATTTAAACGTTTTTATGAGGATTTGATGTAGTTGAGATTCATTTCCCAAATGTTCAGTGATAATGCAATTAAATTGATTTACTTATTATATTCGAAAGAGCTTGGATGAGATTAGTAAATGTAATTAGCTATTTCAATGAATCAATTAGATAATTTTAGTGGTATATTGGGCACCTAGATTATATATTTTCTTGGAAATTCTTCTGATGGTGTGGGAACAATTATTGTTTGTACTCTTTTTTGTCAAATATCTAACCAATTTCCTCACTCTGTTGCCCTAAGCAAGAGTAAGATATTCCTCTTGACCCATGAAAATCCTCATTTAATAATTAGCTCAGGAAGAATGAATATTATGAATATGTCACATGTGGGATTTAAACCCAGATCGGGAAAATAATGATTCTTCCTACCAATATCCCAAACTACTAAATCTTATTGACAATTCTTGTTTTTAATTTATGGAGCAAACCGGTGATTTCATTAGGCACCATGATATATTCTATGTAACCAAGGTATTATTTTATTCTTGTAAAAGAAATTGAATCTCATGATCTTACATTATTGTTGAAACATCAAGCTTTGAAGAAGATTTGAGTACAAATTTATAGCTTGTAAGTGAACATTGTTAGAAATCGTTTTTCACGTTAGAATTGTTTAATGCTATTAATGGTTTTTGAAATGCCCTTTCCACACATTTAATATTGTGGTTATTCGAAAATGATGAGTGTAAATAGCTATTTGAGTTTGAAATATGATATGCAACTATTATAGTAGAATACTTGTTCAAGGTGATGGCTTTTAGAAGTTCAAATTTAGGTCATAAGTGCTAACTATTGGCATATTAATCTAGAAAGGATAATATATAAATATCTAGGATGATATTGAAGAAAAATGTGAAACTTATGGTAATTACTAATATCATAATCAAATGCAACGATATGTAGGTGTTTATGCATATGTCTTTAATATACTGTTTTTTTATTAATCATGTACTATTTTGGAATGCTGATAGTTACATATATCCAAGTTAAAGTTAAATTATTGGAATGAAGATAAACTTAAGTGTATTTTGAAAGACATCTACTTTCCATATATTCAAGTTGCACTTTTTTCTTATATGCTATCGTAATAGCATTGGTTGGTTGGAGTTGAGGAAAGGTTTACACTCCTACATTTTTTACTGTTGGAGAAGGTGGAAAAGAGAGGAATTAATCAATAATTAGCCTTATACTTTGAATTGTACCTTATTTCATTTTCAGAAGAGAAACTCAATATTGATAGTAAAAAGAAGGAATTGAAGAAAGAGGAGAACAATAACATTGGAGTGACAAATGCAGAAAGAGATAAAGAGAAGAGAATTGGCCTAGTGATACCCTTAAAGCCAATATATCTCTCATGGGATCCAAACTGATGGTCAAGTATTTAGAGTTGGGGAATTCACATGCAATGCCTTTGAAGCACAATGTTAATGTTTTGAAGTGATGAAACAATATTTCACATGTAAATTGTAGTCCAACCAATATTAAGTTGGAAACTTGTATTGTAATACTTTACATTTCATATATTATAATTTATGTGGTTGAAATTATTTATAGTTATACTTTATATTATTTAGTATTGTCATTAGCATATATAATTTTGTGTTTTCATATTAGATGAACATGCACATTGTATAATATTTTTTTAATTTAGTCACAAAATCATACTAGTTAATTTAAGTTAATTAGTAATGAACCCATGAAGTCAATCTAAAACTACTGAATTAGTATTTTATATTGATTAAAGATGAGCGAAAATGAAATGAATATGAAATGACTAAATTAGTCGTTTATAATGATTATTAATGAAAGTAAATGAAATGAATACAAACTACTAAATCATTCGTTTATATAATAAATATGAAACTACCCAAAAAAAGATAAATAACTACTGTAAATGAAAAAATTGTGATTACAAATGATGACTAAAATTTTCATATATATGACTATTAGTGGTTGATTTAAAGTATCTTCTAACACAACCAAAATTTATTCATATTTCTTTGGTCATTAATTGGTTTCAAACGATGACTAAAATTTGTATATATATAACTATTAGTAACTAATTTACAATATCTTATATCGTGACTGACATTTTTGTCATATTTCTTTAGTCATTAATTGGTTTTATTGGGTGATCATATAGTAGTATATTTGGTCATTAATTGTGGAAACTAATGACCAAATTAATGACCAAATTTATGACTAAATATAATACTAGATGATAAATTTGAGACAATCAATTAATGACCGTGTTAAATACGACTCAAAGTTGGTCGCATTATAAGATACTACAAATTAGGCATTATTGGTCACCGATTGAAAAATGGTCGTTTATATACAAATTTTAGTCATTTTTTAAGTAACTAATTAGCTATTTTGTACTAGTGCTACCTTGAACTCAGAAACTACGCAATTCTGGATGGAAGGCCAACCTTGAGCCCAAAAACTACGTAAAGCATAATTTCTCTAAAAAATTGCATAATGCACTGAGTCAATAAGTTTCCCAGTGGTTGGAAACTGTGCAATCCTTCTTGACAGTGTGAATGGAAGGTTTCCAAGAAAGAAAATAGAAAAAAGTAAAAATGCAAAAGGAAATCCTAGAAAATAGGGAGTGGATAATTAGTTTCTCGCAGGATGGCACACTTTTTATTTTTGGAATTCCACCAAGTGTTGATTTTTCCTTGATTTTAAGCATGGGCTTCATAAACCCTAATCGGTCTAAATATTTATAATGGAAGCCCCTAGAGATAATTTATACATTCGATCTTGGATATCTAGCCTTCCTAAGGAGATCAAGGAGCCTTCAGTGGAATTTGCAGCACTTTCCTGGGTGAGTTTTGCTTTTGTCGTCTTTTGTCATTTTTCCTATCATTTTCCTTTTTCGTTTCGCTTCTGTGAATCATTTTTTATTTTCATGGTTGAAGTAATTTTAACTTATATTAGCTTGTAAAAGTGTTATTTCGGTCTGTCATTTTCCTTTTATAAGTTTCGCATCAATTTTCTTGTTTTTTCCCATTAGTGGTCGTCGTTTCGGCGACTCTCCATGCATGCTTGTTTTTCCTTTTGAATGTTGATATTATGCAATTGATTAGTACTTATATATCTATCCTTAGTTACATATGAAATCTAAATTAAACCATCATTAAGATATGCCAGTTTCCCATACTCTTTCCAGGTAGATCTTCCCTTCCCTTGGCTAGTAGTTTCCTTGTCTAGCTCGGAATTGTGCAAGTCCAAGGCTCAAGCTTGATGCTTGGCCTCTGAAAATATGTAATGTGTAGTGCCTGGCTAGCCCAACAATGCATTGTGTAGTTACAGGGCTCAATCTTGTCCATTGGCCAATGAGACTGCGTAATGTGTAGCCTCTCCCTCAATCTAGCCAGGTTGAGATTATGCATTGCGTAGTCTCCAACCTCAAGCTACTCCACTGGTTGTTGCAACTATGTAATGTATAGTTCAGGAAGCCAGTCCCTCTCTCTTCATCTCAATAATTATGAAATCCTTCCCTTCAGTCATGTGCTTTCTGTTGTGATCTTTCTTTGTGAGTAATTTTGCTGAAGCTAATTTATTTTTTCCATGAGTGCATTTTCCTCCTACAGGTATTGCAGTTGTTAAGAACTTCTCTTCATCATTCATTGACATCATGGTACCAAAGAGATATACTTCAAAGGATACCACAAAAAGCAGCATCGGGGAGGAAGTTAAGAGTACGCTAATGAAATTTCCAGTTTACGCATATACTCAACCTTTCATAGAGAAATAATCAGACACCACATGACAGAAAGTGAATGAATCATTCTCAGCAAGAAGCTTCAAAGTAGACGTTTAATATTAGCAGGTGTATATCAATGTTCGAAGGTTAGGGTTACATAAGGTTTCATGAAGGTATTTGACTTTCCCTTGTGCATATGTTGTCAACTAGATACTTTCTCATACAGATCTAAAGACTATGATTCATAAAAATACCAAGAGACAAAGGTTTGCTTCTTTTCTGGCACTAGATTATCATCTCATGTACCATTTTTCAGAGCCTAAATCACTCATGGATTCTTACTTCTATGATACCACCAATTATTTGAGCACAAAGGATATTGTCAAAGGCTAGGTGAAAGAACTAGAAAAGTTATGTCAGACACCCACCAATACCACCAATTATTTTAGCACAAAGGATATTGTAAAAATCTAGGTGAAAGAGCTAGAAAAGTTATGTCAGACACTCACCAACACCTAAACTAAAAAATATCTCAGGAGGGCATATCAACTCTTGATATTTCTATGTTACAAAATCTACAGTCAGCAGAGCACTCATACCTTCCATGAAGGGTGGGAATTCTTACTGAACCAGGTTTTGAATGAAGGAAGACCATTCAACTAGTTAGAATTGTTGGCTCAATAGCTGAGGATCCATGTATCTAATGCCCTCAATCCTCCCAAGGGAAGGAAAGCTATATTTTACATGTATGCCTATCTACTGGATGCAATCTATGCTCACAATGCCTTCCCTGGCATGAATTAGACCTGGACACCACAAGACCCTTCCGTGCATATCCACTGAAAGTTGCTTTCAGAGTGTAGCCATAGAGGAGTAATGGAAAAATTGATTGATTACATCCTTATTCCATTGTATAAGTTTATCTTTGAGGAAGAACCACCTTAAATGTCATGCGGGGAAATGGAAGTAGTGTCAAATATATTAGATTGGTTTGCCTCACCAGATATCACTTTCCTCATAATGTTTGATGGATAGAAGTCAACACATATTTTACTGAGGTATGCCACTGATAAGTTAGTCATGCAAGAAGTTTCCTACCATCTCTCCACAAGGCTATCAACAGTTCTGCACAGGAAGAGGAAATAACATTTGCTTGCTCTTCCTGTGCAGATCAGATTTTACGAAATCAAGAACTTGAAAGTCCTAGACATCGAAGGAAAGGAAATAGAGAAATTTACATTCGGTCATTCAGACTTCAACCCATACGATCCAAGGAATTCTTACAAAAACCACTATGATACGATTCATTTTTAGTGGCCAAGCGAGACCTTTTGAAGACTTGAGGAGGAAGCATGGAAGAATTGTTATAATGCCTCCAAGTCCCGTGAAACAGCTAACTTTGTTGGAATATCATAGGTTAATTTGTAGAAAGAAGTCACTCCATAGGAAGTATCAATGGAAAGGTACAACCTAATTTGCAAAAAGGGAAAGTGGAAGGTTTCACATAGCCCATGGGGAGAGTAAAGTAGCAAGATGAAAGAAGATCCAGTCATACTTCAAGTAGCCATATCAATAGAGAAGAAGAGAAAATAAAGGATGTAGGAAGTATAACAGAAGCAGAAGGAAGAAAACGAGTAGAGGAAATTGGAAGAAGAGAGGCAGAAGCAGGAAGAAGAATAAAGGTTAAGAGTAGAATAAGAAGAAGCTGCAACAAGACAAGTCGGAGATAAGTCAAAGAAAAATAGTAAAATTGGTAGCTAGAGGAGGACAGAAAATAGATGCAAGACAAGGAGCTCACTCAAAAGATTAAGCAGTTGATGAAGATCCAAGACATGGAGGAGGAACCAAAGTCGTAGAACCAAGATGTTGATCTGATGCCAAGCACACAACAGGTCACCATTCAGTCTCCCCATCCACCTGCAACAGAGCAATATCCAAGTGAGGAAGAGGAAATTGTTCCTCTTGATGAGGGTCTGATTATGGACACATACAATCTAACTTACAACAAGCTTCATAAAAAAATTGTACAAAGGAGGAAGAACATTTTATGGATGACCTCGCATCTCTTACATTCATTAGAGAAAGGGTGATTGTGATAGACACCAAAATAAATCCAAGTGCCATTGTCACAGCCAACTTGGCCTTCGCCAGAGCTACAAAGTCAAACACAAAGTAGTTGATGATTGAGAACAAACAATGGCCAAAGAAATTAAAGGCCACGAGGACATAAGTTGAATAGCTCTGAGTAGAGGTTCATAATGCAGCTCCTATGCAAGTTTATCTGGAATAACTTAAGGCAACCATACCTGGTGAAGTATCGACATTGGGAGAAGCTATGCGGAGCTTGTATGGAGAACTTGTCATCGTGCATAAGGAATTGTTCCACTTGCACAACATGCAACAAAAGTGTAAGGATAATTTCGAAGCTCTTAAGGTTGTCCATATAGCCATCACTACCATGCATTAATGGTCAATGTAGTACAAAGGGGCACCATCCATGTTGGTGAAGAAAACAAGGTATCATGCTAAGTTGGAGAAATCACAAGTGTGGATGATCATTAAGAGAAACAAAAAATAGCCTCATTCACCAATATTCAGGCCTCATATGCATGATTGTACAACAACATGGATTTCATGGTGAAATCACACAAGATCCCATCAGTTGGCTCACTCACTAAAGCCAAACGCAAGAATTGGGTCAGGTAGGAGGTTGAAGAATACTTTGACTGATTTAGAAATATCACTACCAAGAAATATCTTAAAGTGAACAAGGAAAACATGCAGAAGTACATTGGTGGCCCCGTCCATATCAATACTATGATGCTTATACTAAAGAGAGAAATCTAGATTGTCTCCAAATTAGTGTACTTGGATGCTATGGAGGCTATAGTCCACTTTTAGTTTGATCCCATCACACAGTTTAAGGAAGTCATCGTGCAGTACAAAACTTGCCACCAGCATGTGATCGAGAACCTACAAGTCAAAGTTGTTGCGCCGGAGTTTCCCCAAACTCAAGCTTGACTTTTTGCTTATTAGGTTGCTTAGTTGACTCTACCCAACTTTGTCTTATATTAGTATGAGTATATTGTAATATTCTTTTGTAATTAATTTGAAAGTGAAATTCCAAGTGTCAATTTTGGGATGTGAAGAGTCGTGATGTAATGAAGTTGAAGAGTCATTTTGTAAAGAACTTGAAGAGTCATTAGGGAAGTCAAAGAGTCACAAGGGGAAAGTGAGTAGTCACCCATTTTGTTATGAATATGTCCTCATAACTCATGTAGAGTGCCTTTGGGAGCCAATCTTTTGGCTAGGATTTTAGCTTAGGATCAAGAGCCTGGGAGTTTGTTGAGAGCCTTGGCATCTCTGTAGCATAGAGGGAGTATCTTTCCTTGGAGAAGAAGGTGTAGAATTCATGTTCCACTGTAAGGGCTAGTTGTTTTTCAATGGTACATGTATGCTTGGAACTTTCACTTTAATAACATATTAGAGCCAACACGTTTTCATGCATATGTTGTGAATATAGTAGGACTATTATTGTTATGTTTTCAATATATGTTATTTAATTTACATTAATGCTTATGAACTATTTCGTTTGCATTAGTGTGTATCTTGTTGAAGGTGTTGTTTTTTATTTTTGTCATGTTTAATGTGAACTATTTTGCACGCTAACTCGTGATGTCTTTATGCTTGTGTGTTCCTTTCAAGCTACATACTATTACAGGATTCTAAAGGGCTCACTGATTTTCCCCGCATCTGTTAGAACCTTTCATACATCGCGCTTGGCCCTCTGTAGAGTCAAACACTTGTTCACCAAAGTCATGATTACACCACTCTATGTGTTATTACAACCAATGCACATCATTAAAACGCACTTCTTTGGCAACCATTGCATATTCTGGATGGGGCCCCTCCACCAAACAGTGTGAGGTCTAATTTGGGGCTTCATATTGGGGAGACCCCCTAAATTTTGATGGGTTGAGCATTGTCAACAAAAGAGATCAATTGTCTTGATATGTTTAGGTCACAAACTTTGACCCAGGCCTCGACTAGCCTAGAACCCAATGGAACTTTGCTTATGGAGTTGATAGTGATATCATGTGAAAGACAATGCCATGAGAAATACCACCTCGTGAAGCCCAATGGTAAATGGTTAGGATTAGGTCTTGAATGATCTATGACTAAAGTTGAGTGCACTTATACTCCCTCTCTAAATTAACTATTAAAATTTCAACTATTCATAAAATTAGGATGATCAACCTAGATACTTGGATGTCAAATTTATGATGTCAACTCGTCATGTATATTTGAAAATGGAGTACCGAAAATGGATACATATAATGTCAACGTCACTGTAAAGGTAAAGATATCACACTTATATGTACATAGTACTTGTAGAAGTCTAAATCCCATGAAAAAGTTCCTGGAGAGAGCGAAGAAGCCGAACCAATTAATGAGTCATTGCTTTTTCCCTTGGAAAAACGGAGCCATGTGAAATGTTTGAGTAGTTGGACGAGCTGTATTGTGAATGTGGGTTAACACAATTTTAATGAAGAGTGTTATATTATTAGATAGGAAGGAGATAAGATATATAGTTATCTACATAAATATTATATGCATATATATATATATATATATATATATATATATATATATATATATATATATATATATATATTCTTGAGGGCTTGGCGACATATTGGATGCACATCATTTGTCTTCAAGCTTAGAATGCAATTTGAAGGATGAAGTTGATTATGGAAGATTTCCTCTGGGTTGAGTTTGGGGAAAAAAGGATGTTTCATTTGGTAAATTTTGGAGATTTATCTAGACATGTTTCTAAGGGTGGGTGGGGTATATTAGATCTAGAAATTCTCAATCTGGCGTTGTTTATAAAAGACCTATGGAGGGTCATCTCTACAGATGGTATATGGCATTGTATTATTAAGAGTAAATATCTAAATAAACAATCCTTGATAACCTAGATCAGAGTTGGTGCCACTATTAATAAGAAGGCCTCGTTGTGTTGGAGAAGCCTAAAATCAATATCCCTGTGGTTGGTAAGTAACTTAAGGTGGACTGTGGGTAGGGGTGAGTAAGTGTAGGTTGGACTGGATGCCGTCATGGGAATGCCTAGCTATAATCAACTATCCATACCCTTGATAAAATTTCTTCACAATAGGGATATTTGGTACATCAAAGATGCCATGGTGGACAAGACTCCGATGGGATTGCATACACAATGAAAATGGGCAGAGACCATTGGACTATTTGGGGACCTTACTATTGAGTGGGATGGATATATGAGTTGTCTACAAATAATGGGAATTTTCTGTAGCATGGAGGATGATCAGTTGACATGGAATGGCCATATGGCCAAAGGACAACCTGTTGTTAAAGACATATGTGCCTATTTGAATTAGGGATATATTGGCACCCATCATTTTGGATGGTGTCAAGCGTTGTGGAAGTGAGATGTCCCAATAATATAGCTATGTTTTGGGTGGTTGGTGGTCCATGAAAAAATCCTTACATGTGCTAATTTATTGAAGAGAGGATATGTGGGGCCTGGTAGCTACGCTTTATGCAAGGTACTTGTGGAGGATACATGCCATCTATTTCTTCAATGTCCATTTGCTTATGCAGTATGGGAGGAAGTTCTTAGTTTCTTGAGGATTTTCTTTGGGTGAGAGGGCTCGATGGTGGAATTATGCTTGCAAGTATGGTTCAAGGAGTAGAAGGCATATATGCTATCCATCTTTACATTTTTTGGGGCATATGGAGGGTGAAAAACACCTTGATATTTGAGCAAAGGGATCCTGATGTGAGGGATACTTGTACCAGGATCTCCTCATTTTTCCTAAAGAAAGGTCATATGACCATGGTACAAAACACCAGACCCATTACACTGAGGGATATGTGGGATAATTTCTTCGTGGGTTTCTTTGATGGGGCTACATCAAAAAAGATATGTGGAAGTGGGATAATGATCTATTTGAGCCCTAATGAACATTATTGCTTCAAATGGTGCAGTGGCCACGACACAAATACTTGGGAAAAGTTATTGGCACTATACGGCATCCTCTGTCGCGCCACATGGATGGGGATAGAAGAGATCGATATTTTTGGCAATTCCATCATTATCATATACTGGGCTAATCAATGAGCGACTCTAAATACTTCTGACCTATATCACTAGTTGAACATAATAGGGTCTTTAATGTCCACTTTTTGTAGGGTCTCGTTCTCACACATTTATAGGGAACAAAATGTGAAAGAGACAAATTATCGAAGGAATGATGTCATGCGTCTATGGATCACACACACACACTTCCATGGGTTTGCTTTTGGGACACTTGTTCGGGATGTTCGCATAAATATATAAGGGGTCTCCCCTATTTTTTTTATCTGAATGCTTATTTTTTGCCTCTGGATGGATCTCTAGTGGCTTGGTCATGGGAAACAGGGATGTATTTGCTGATGGTCATATATTTGGGGTCCTTCATTACACACGTATCATTTTTTTTCTATTTATTTGTAGGGGTGGTAACATTGAACAAAGATGTTCTCAGGTTCAGTTGATCAAGACTGTCATTTTTTTCATGGGATGAGTACTTGGTGGAGTGGTCATGTTTGATTTGTTGTATTTGATAGTGAACTGATGGAAATAACGGGGCTCTACAACTCTATTTTCTCGTAGCTATCTATTTTCTCCCATCATAGCTATTGTTCCAGGTCTTTTATGTTTTCCTTATTGGATTATGGTCGATGGTAAACAGGGTGTATTTATATTTTTTGTTGATCAGTGTATTGGACTTTAAGGTGTATATCTACTTAGATTAGAAGTCATGTCCAATATAGAGGATGATCCTCCCACATGGAGTTTTTGCAATGAAATTATGTGCAGATATGTCTAACCTGCAAATTGAGCTATGTAACTAATTTTTCTAATACAAATATGTCCTTTTTTTCCTCTGAAAAAAATAAATAATAATAAATAATATTAGTGTGAGTTGGGCAATGTTAATGAATATTTCCGTTATGAGATATGGAGGAGTTAAGATTCATGATTATCACATAAAAATGACTACCTATTTTGGGAATCAACATCACAATACCAATGTAAAATAGGCATGCCATGTGAGAATGATAGTGACAAAGTATCATGAGTTGTAGGAGAGCTCCTTAGCACTGCTCAGTAGGAGGAGGAATGGGATTTGATGAGCAAATTGCTTATCAACGGATGATTTATCCATTAAATATAGTTAAAAAAATTTACAATATGGCCAAAATTATTCTTTCAAACTACAAAAATGTTTTAGAAAAGTGTGAAATCATCAAATATTTAACTAGTAACTCTGTTTTGAAATCCAACCTTACTTCTTAATGGTTCCTTCATAATTGGTCAGACAACTCCTTAGCACTCCTCACTCCTCACTGATTTCTTTTTGTATCTAATGTTCTTGAGCTTTGAAATTGATAAAAAGGTGAAAGGACCAAACTAAATATAGTCATCTTATACTGAGATAAAATGAGTTAAAATGAATTAAAATGTCAATTTAAACTTTTAACAAAACTGTATATAAATTAGCGTGGGTTTAAGGGGATGAAATTATAGTAGGGTTTTATTATTAAATTTAAAAATATTTAAAATTTTGTGATATTGTAAAACATATTGAGAATGAGTTGTGATAATTTATTTTTATTTTTATTTAATTAAAAATTTGTGTTTTTCAAAATAAAGAAATGCGTTAAAATCTTCGAAGGTATAAAAATATATTAAAATCTAAAGATTTTTTGGTACCATAAAAATATGCTATGAGTAAAGCCTATATTTAAAAATAAGAGAAGTGATTGATTGGCATGTATTATTGGATTTAAAGCACCTTCGAGTACACCAAACATACAGAGTATTCATTACTTACCCCAACACATTGACACAAATTATTATTAAATTACATTCAATGTTGAAATGATAAAAAAACTTTAGTTTAACTAGCTGAGGAATTGCCTCGAAAGTTATGGAAATTCCGGTCATATTTAAAGAAAATATGGCAAGGATTTTTGTAAATCCGAGTTATAGTTGTTAAATTTCAAAATTTTAGGTGTCTTCGAAGTTTTTGATGGTGCTGAATCCATTTCCACCATCGAAAACATGATTCAAATACTGTCTCTACAAGATTTTTTGAAATTTTTTTATTCAGATTCCAACCACCAGTTCCTCCGTCTCCTTAAACGACTCCAATAAAAAACACTGGAAAAAACCTGCTAGGTACAACAGTAAGCGTCCAATTAGAAAGGCCAAACTTATCATTTCAATTAAACCTTATCACGTTTAAAAAAAAATTCAATAAAAAATACAATTAAATTGAACAATAAAAATTATACAAATAAATCGTATAGCGGAGAAAATTATATTATTATGATTATTAATAATAGCAAGGTATACAATTATAAGTATTTATTAAATAGTCTGTTTGGGTAGTTTAATTTTACCCAACATGAATTTTTGTGTTATTTACTTATTTGGTTGAGAAATTAGACCTAATGTAAATGTAGTTTTAACAAATTTATAAAAAAAATTAAAATAAATACTTATTAAATAAAATAATAATAATGTTGTTATAGAAAGGAGAGGATAGACATTGAATAAATGTTTTTATAGTCATGTTTTTGAATTATTAAAAATATAAATAAAAAATACATAAAAAGAAAAAATACATAAATGACCTGAACTAAAATGACATATAATAATCATGTGAATAATATTCAAAATCATGTTAAGTAGGTTTATAAGTTTATTAATGGATATATTTTTGTAAAAATAATTTAATTAAAAGATAAAATAGTTTTTATTGAATTTTTGTGAATTAATTTAATTAGGAATAACATTTTTATCTTATCTTTATAAATTAATTTGACTATAAATTTAACATATTTTTAATAATAATAAATTTAATTTTAATTTAATTGAACTATATAAATTGAATGGTCCACATGACCATTAATTCATTTGAAAACACATTCTAAATAATAAAAAATATTATCTAATTTCAAATTGAAAAACAAAAATAAAAAAGAAATATTACACGACATTTTTTAATTTGATATAAATTAATTTTATTGAATTGAGACTTCTGTGATCCATATCAAATTTTTGAAGATTCTTTGGCCAAAATCACTTAGAGAAACTTTTGTCGACGCTTTTCGAACCAACCAGTGTGATTCAACTGACAAGTTGAACCACACTGGTTGGTTCAAAAAGAGTCCACAAAAGTTTCTCTATGCCATTTTCGTGAAAAATCTTCAAAAATAAATTAATTTATAAATAAATTTTTTTATTTTAAAACATCTCATCTATGGAAAAAGACTTTATTCACTTTCTTTAAATGATTATCAAAATGCAAATAATCATCTGAATTACAGAGTGATACATATAATCTGCCCTTTTTACAACACCCAGCCAGGTATGGTGTTACCGACTGTGATCACTCTCTATTCTACAGTCAGAAGACTCATAAAAATAAAGAAAATCCCAGAAACATTTGACAGAAGAATCAGAAGAGTCCTACAAATAAAGAAAATGCCAAACACTTTACTGTACTCGTTGTTTACAAAAAAAAAAAAAGCCAAAAACAGACCGTCAGAATTTGACGAGGTTGTTACCAAAATCCAACCCTGCACCTAGTACAATTTGCTGCGCTGATCTTAAATTGCGTTCCAGCGACTTCAGCGTTGGGCGAGGAAAACCAGGATTCTATGTGAAACACATTAATGGTAAATTTAAGAAATGTTTGAAAGCAATTTGAGGTGTTTTTTTAACTAACAAAAAAAAATGATATTATATTTAAAATTATATAATAATTATTTTGTAAAAATAATATTAATTTGTAATTTTTTGTTTTTACTAAATATATTTAAAGAAATTAATCTATTTTTATATTAAAAATCATTTTAACAAAACTTGAAAAAAAAGTTGAGCATTTTTTCTTGTGAGTTTTGTTCAAAATTTTAGACAATTATTTTGTTAAATTCTTTTAATTTGTAAAGATAAGGCTTTTGAGGTTTTTCAAGATATTGAATCCATTTATACATTGAAAAGTATTCTTTAAACCACAAGACATTACAATCTTTCTAGAAATTGTATTGCTCCATTCATGCTTATACGAATTTGAACTAAAATAATTTTGCATATTGGAAAGCTTTGGTTAAAATGGTAATGCATCTTGGGAAGTCTTGGTTAATTTGTATCCGACATAAGTAAGGAGGTAACACTTAGGAGGTAACACTTGGCACTATGCAATTTATTTTGTTAATTTCATTGTCATTAAAATATTGAATAAGTCATTATGAATGGGGCAAGGCTATTCATTTTGATTCTGATAACTTCAAATTCATTAAAATATTAAATAAGTCATTACTAATAGGGTAAGCATTGGATATTCTGTATCATTTACATAATTTTAGATAGTTTCAAAAACATTAAAATACTAAATAGGTGATTATGACCAAGGTGAACATAGAGTATTCTATAGAATTTATTTAAATAATGTTAAATGGATTATTATGAATATCATAAATAATGAACATTATATAAATAATTTTAAGAAATACTATTTAGAATATTGGAACGCATGAAAAAGAGAAGAGGAAAGTAAATTTTAACAGTGTAAAAATGTAATCTAATGAATATTCACTAAAGATCAATTGAAATGTTCATTTTAGCTTATAAATTCTTAAATCAATGTGCTTTATGTAATTTTAAATATATATTTTTGTAAACTTGGTAGTACTTTTGCTATTTATATTACCTCACCAAAATCAAGTTTTTCCATTTGTTCCAGGTGACCTCAATCTGCCTGTAGGAAACCAGGTTGGCTACCTGTTAGCATTAAAAGTTGTCCAAAATTTGTACAAGTCTTTCTCTATCAACCTAACAACATTGTCTATTTTATCTATATTGAAAATCAACTTTGGAAAGTAAAAGTTAATCGTCATAAAACATAAATAAAATTTATCTAGATCGTTGTTTTACTCCTCATCTAAGGATTCCAAGGGGGCTGGGGCTTTAGCACTAGATCTCAGCATCTCACTTCTCCTCATATGCTGCAGAATTTCTTCGATCCTTCCCAGTGCCAAGTTGTTTCGATATGTTTGCATTTGAATTGTTGCTATCTCTCTGAGGAGATTTGCTCTGTTGGGATCTTTCTCTTTGGTGTTCTCCTGTGCCTCCTGACCTTTATTTTCTTTCTATTCTTTGTTGAGAGTCATGGCCTGGGCCACAACATTATTCATGACCCAATATTGTTGGATTGTTTGTCTAAAGAGGGTGTGCCGACCGCGGGTGTTGCTTGGGTTTTGAACCATGTCTTCCCATTTTTCCATGGGAATATCTTGGTTGGTAATACTATCATTTAATTCTCGCTCCCAACCCGCTATTTGGGCTCTGACCTCAGGTAGGTTCCCTACCATGTACGCATCAATGAGGGCCTTCATATGCTCTCGTCCTATCTTTCTCCCTCTCTTGAGTTGTTCTCTGTTGGATCTTCCCACCTCCTGGATTTCTTTTTACCTGTACCTCTGTTGCTCTTCTTAGCCACTTCTTTTCCATCTCTTCCCATTCTTGCATTGTCGTGGTTGTCGTTCTCTTCTCCCAGGTTGCTTTCCTCTGTGTTCTTGCTTGCCTTCACATTGTACTAGACATAGATTATGAGTAAACCTAAAACATTACCATGAGAAGTATCAGTATTTTGTTGGTATAACACCCAATCTTTCTTACATTTAGTTGAGCCATGCTTGGTATCTCGCTGAAGACATGATAGCGTGAGTTTTCTTATCATTCCCCTAAGCTTTCCTCGTGCCATCTCTTGGGTTTGCTCTTTGCTACTCCTCGATTCTTCTTTTCTCAAGCTCATCTCTCCCTGTCGGCCCACACACAGGAGGTTTGCCATAGACAACCTATTGGGGAGACTACTAGGGGGAACCATGTCCCTGTTCTGGACTGCACAAGGTAATTTCATTCCATTCTCGCTCCTCTCTATAATCTTTACTCTAATTGAACCTCTAGTTTTCCTCTCGGTTTTACTCAGGAAATTCCAGGTAGGTTTCTCAGAGGCCGTGTTGTCCCTTGTCTTAGCTCCTGAGGTCTCCAGGGTGGATTCCTCCCTATTCTAATTACCTACAAAATTTCTTCCGAGCCTCAGGAGCCACCTAAGCAGAGTGGAATTCCTTTGACCTTCTTTGGGTTCTCTCTTCTCTCCCCGATCTCCCTCCTTCTCTCTATACACCTTCTTCAGGACAAAATTTTTAACTATTGCTTCTCTCACCCTTTTGGTCCTCACTCTCAAACCAAGTGGAGTTTTAGGAGATCCTGGTTTCGACTCTTTCAGAGTCCAGACCTTTCCTGGTCTCTTTCCTAAAGACTATTGAATTTGAAATAACTATAATTCTGTGGTTTAGGAAATGGAGAAAAACATATCATCGACCTGAGTTGGTGCAGCTGCTTCCCCTGGTCTGCGTCGTCGTCCTGCATCCACCACCTTTCTCTGCTCCTACTCTCGCTCTCACATTCTGCATGAAACTACCATCTATTTCTCTGCCCTTTTGTTTTACCTCCCATTCCTTGCTGCCTTTCGACGCACCTACTACCTGTCCTTCTAATTTACTCACCACCCTTTTCCTCATTCCTTCACCTCAGAATGATGGCCCTCCGTCCCTTCCTGCTTTGACTCTCATTAACTCCCTCGTGCCTCTGGCTTCTCTTGGCATGAGTCTTTCTCCATTTTCCTACCACTTGCTGGCATCATTCTTCCCACACTCCAACTGGCTCCCATGCCTTCCTCTATGCCTTCCCTTCTTGCTCCAACTGCCTTCTCTTGGGGCCTTTTTCTTCCCTGCCCTATCCTTCCACTTGCCCTTCCTGTTGTCCTCTTCTTCCACATCCCGAAGAGATCTCTGTCGTTGCGCTCGGGTGGATGATATCTGACATCTCCACTTCCCATCGCCGCTAGCCCACGTCCTCTCCTCTGCCACACCCCCATCGGGTGTTCTCCTCGTGCTCCTTGTCGTTTTCTAGTATTTTCACTAGTTTCTTCATTTCCTCCATTTGTAATAACTCTTTTTGCTTTTATATCTAAGCTTCTACCTACCTGGCTGCATCCCCAATTTTCCAAATTGTCTGTTGCCACGTTGCCCATCCTTTGGACATGTGTTGGGATTGTTATCACTCCAAAATTTCTTTAGAGTTTTTATGAAAGAAATGATAGAGAAAACCACAAACATACTTTGGAGATTAGGATCTAGCCTTCCTAATGCTTAGAGAGGGCTCTCTCTGTATGATTTAACTTTGTTTTAATTATTTGATTTTAGGCTAGTTATGATTGTACTTGGGTTTTGATTTGGATTTGGTGGTGGAATCAATGATTTAGATGGATAGAGGGATGTCTTTTACCATTGGGCCATGGGGTCAAATGTCAAGCAAACAAAACTTGATCAAGTTCTAAGAATAGTGTCTACAGGGCAAGGTAGCTGAGTAATTTTAGATCTTAAGGCAAGATGGTGAAGTTGATTTTAATTAGATCTAAGGAGAAATTAAGGGTTCCTTAGGCTGGATAATGAAGGAAGTGAAAGAGGTCAATTGATATGGGAGAGAAATTAAAGATTCTCAGATCTGGATATCAAAAGAAAGCATAGACATGATTAACTGTTCAAGACAGAGTGTACTTAACAAATTCTGAAATAAATTTCTAGTCAATTCATTCACTTTAGATAACATGCAATTTTGTGAAATACACAAGAAGATAACAAATTTGACAAAAGAAAATACTTCACTGTAATAGCTCAACACATGAATCCTGTAATGCAATCTCTTTATTACTTGGTCCAGTTTGCTGACTTGAAAAATTGGTACAATGACCCTCAAGTTTCAGATTAATACAACTATAGAAATGTCTAGCAATCCACTCTCAATACTTCTAATTATGAATTATTTATAAAAAAATAGTTTACAAAATATCCCAAACCATCTTGGGAATTAATCTAGGAAAAAGAAATGTCTTCATGCAAGAAGATAGAGACAGATGTTCAACTGCTATATGTTGTCCCTGTTTATTTGGTTATGCTATCTCTATGCTATGATATTTTGTTATTTATTCTCTGCTTTGTTGTTGGTCTTCACGCTAACTATTCTTTTTACTTTTCCCTTTCTCAAATGATACACTTTCACTTGAAACTCTTTCATCTAACAGATCTGTCACTTTTCTTTTACTGTGTTGTTTTCACTTTCACTGTGCCTTTTTACAGTAGGTCGTTTAACTTTTCCCATGTGTTTACATCTGGTAATTGAATATTTACCATCCTCCTGTAAGTTTCATCTACTTCTGTGTACTTGGCAAAGGTGGGTTTATCTACAAAAATGTGTTTTACCTCATGCTGGAGGTAGAACAAGTTCTCAAATGTCTGATATAAAACTTTTCTAGTAGGCATTCCCTTTATAGAAGAACTATTTGCCTGATCTCTTGCCACCTCTCTGATTCTCCTATTGTAGTCTTCCTGTGGCATCAAATTGTCATTTATCACCAAGGGATTTGGAAGACCTTTCTACCTTAGAGCATCAAACTTAACCATGAACTTGTCTATAGCCAGTTGCATGGTTTGGAATTTGTCTTCAAGGTTCATCATTAAATTTCTCTTGGTGAGCACCTTTTTCACTTCTAGTATGGTGCCAGTCCTGTCAGGTATGTCCAAGTCCTGCAATTCATATTTTTTTTTGGAGTTAAGGAAATGGATTATTCTAATGGCTTCTTCTGGCATGTCTCCTAGTGCAACCTTAACTCTCTGAATGGCTTCTGTAGCCTCTTTGACACATCATTTTGTTCATACTTGAATGAATGGCCAAATATCATTGACAGAGTCAATGATATTGGCCCATAACTATTCTTTAGCTTGGCCAAGTGGCTCCTGTAATGTCAATTCCTTCTCCAAGATCTTCATTCTTTCAGTCAACCTGGTTGACTTCTAAACTTCTTCTTTGTGCATAATTTGGGTAAGCTTATTATCATTCTCTAGACTTGTCATCTTCTCCTTAAGCTTGTTTATGTATGTGGTCTGAATGGACATGTCCTCCATTGCTTTGAACAATTTTTTGCCTCATCATTTGGCTGAGCTACTTCTGTTGTCAAACCTGTTGCTGATGTAGATGTTGTGGCAGCTGGTAGTGTTGTAGCCAGTGGAGTTTTAGGAGCCAATGAAGCTGCCAAGGTGGATGGTACTATTGTAGTGACTGTTGGAATGGCAGTGGCAATGGTAGTCTCAAGGCTGGCTTGTTTAAGCTGTATTAAGCTGTCCAACTCCTTCTCCATCTCTTTCAACTGATCATTCAATTGGGGAATAAGGTTCATCATCTCCTCTTGCTGGGTTTGGGTTTCAAGGACCTTTTTTGTTTGTGGATGCTCTAAATGAGGCAATTTTAATTTCTTCATAAAACCAGAAATATTCTCATTCTTTTTATTTATCAGTTTCTCTGTAGCTTTGAAATCACTGGGATTATACCCAAGCTGAATTACCAAGTCTTCCAGTGACTTGATTCTATTGTCATTGGCCTTTGAGGAGGCATTTTCTAGCTTGTATTGTGCAGTGATATATGAACTTTGAAGTTTGTGTGAAGTCATAGCTTTACTTGTCATGGTGGATAGATTATCTCACCTGCGTGCTTGTGGAACTCAATTTGGTCAATGGGGTAAACATCCCTAGCCAAAACCTCAAAATTTGTTTTCATATAGTCTGTTGATGATGTTGGCTGCTGGACTGTAGGTTGCATGAATTTCATCTGCATTTTACCTGTTTTAATGTCAAAGGCTGAATTTAATGTGTTTTTATTTGCAGGTGTCTTCTTGAAGTATTGGGCATATGTCTCAGCCTTCAATGTCTCATTCCTCAACTTAATTTCCTTGTACCTATCTTTAATATATTTCTCTTTATCCACAAGCCTCATGGATGAAGAGACTTAAATGTTGAGCTGTTTCTCAATAAGTTGAGTGTTTGATGTAGAGGGATGGTGTGTTTCTCCTCAAGCTGTTGGGCCTTTGCTCCTTTACACCATTGTATTAGTGTCAATGATTTCGACTGTTCCAACGATGTCTTCTTGTTCAGTTACAAGATTAAGTTTGGGCCTCTTCCTGTAATTGATCTCAAATTGTTCATCTATGGTTTCCATGGTTGAACTAGAACCTTCTTCCCTGGTTCTCTTTGCATTTGTTTATTCATTTGCTGGAGTTTGTAAAGGAGAAGGAATATTCATTGGTTCTCCTAGGGCTAGAACCTGCAGAAAGGAACTAGTATCAATATGATTTTCCACGTCAATGAATGTATTTTCCATATCTATTACAATACTGTCCATATCTATCAAAGTGTTTTCGAACCATTCTGACTGGTTGGAAAATCTCTCAATGTCTAGCCTAGGATGATGTATGAAAGGACCCAATTTGGCCTTAAGCCTTAGCTTATTTATGACCCCATGAGGGTCATATTGCCACATAAAACTATTCTTGAATTTCATATGCTGCAAAATTTTCTCTGCCTCTGGTCCAACTTCACTAGTATTACAAATAAAGGGGCCCAATTGATTTTTTTATTTTGAATTGGGTCTTCTTCCTAGTTGATAGGAAATTGACTTCATCAAAGTTTATAGTCTGCCTAAAGTATTCTAATCCAAATATCCTCATGGGGAGGTATTTGGGCAATTTATAGGGGGCTAGTTGACAACCATATATCCTTATCTCTGTGTGGTGATGGTATAGATACCAGTCTCCCACTCTACTGTTCTTGGCTAACTGTAAAACTCTTTTAATCTCTTGACTGATCCCGGGGTGATAGCCATTCGTTAGCATATTTATAACTGGATGGACAAATGAATCAATGAAGTCTTTGTAGCAAAAATAGTGGATAATTTTTGGACCAATGGTGTTCAATAGATGACTGATCTTGGATTTCCTTTGGTATCTAACTTCTGGATGCTGATAGGAAATTTATCTGACTAGTAGTACAAGAACATATGAAATAACACTGAAGAATATTTAAAAGACTCTCTCGGTTGATAGCTTGATGAACTACTCATGAATTATGTCTACTATAAACTGAGCATAGTTGTAAATTGTAGCAGGAGGCTTGTCAGGGCAAAATATGGAAAGAAAAGCAAGAACAACCTCATCCACATGTTCATCAGAGGTGTAGCCTAAAATGCAGGAGAGCATGGTTATGATTTGTCTGCCTCTCTTAGAAAAAATGGTGGCAGCATATGGAGGACTATCTGTTGGAGTATGACACTCCTCTATGATGAAAGTTTGAAAATTTTAGGGTATCTTGGGAAGGTCTAACTTGGTATAGAGGTCAAGCAAGCCTTCAATAGAAAGTGGGGTCTCATTTGGACTTGGTTGGACTTGCATCATTTGATTAATAGATTCTGTAGTGACGGTGAATAAAACTTGCTGGTCAGGGGTGACAATCGCTTTGACTGGGAATCTAACAAGCTTGGCAGAAGTGAATGATTTCTGGGAATGGGTGTACTTCTAGGAACAAGTAATTGGGCAAATTAGACTCCCAAAAGTGAATGTCATCATTTTGGTTTAACAACTTGTCTTTACTCCAGCAGTGGAGTTTTATTAGGACGGGAGGTGAAGCAGTGTCCTTAATTTGAATGTCTTTGTCCGCTAATCCAAGGTGGTCAATATCTAGGTGAGGGGTTTGTAGATGTCTTACGTCCAGAGAGGTTTGAGAAGCCATAATTGGGTTCAATGAATTGAATTAGTCTTTTAATGGTTTTAGGAATGAGGTTTAGAAGCTATGTAACATTGTGTGTGAAACAGGGTTTGGGATGTACAGTAGCTTTTTCTTCAATTCAGGAAGGTTTTTTAATTAATTTAATTAATTAACCATTCGATTATAACTTTGCGTTTTTCAAATTCAAGAGTCGTTATGGTTTTTTCCAAGAATACTTAGAAATTGACAATTTGGCGTCCATACTTAGTTCTATGGTAGATGCAGAGGGTACTAATGCTTGAACTGGTTATATGCTACTTCAATTTGGTGTTTGCAGCGTTTTCGGTGGTGAAAGTGGCTGAATTGGTTGCTTAGAGGTTCAAGGTGTCACAAATGTCTTAGCATAGGTTTATAGTGAAAATGAACGAAAAGAGCGAATTGGGGCTTTTTTGGCCTTTTAACCAATAACGGTCACATTTTGGCGTGGAAATTATTAAATGAACAATGGGTAGTTTTTGGTTTAGGTGGGGAGGTGGTTTTGTCCGCCATCGCACCGTTTTTGGATGGTTAATGGTATTTTTCACGAGCACGAGATGTAACCTAGTGCTGCCACGTAGCAGAATAGTGCCTGTCAAAACATGTGAATCTCGCATGCTCTCAGGCTGTTAACGGTCAAATGATGAATCCACGCGATATGGTTGTACACCATTGGATCTGGGGGTGGGAGAGCGGAGGGATATCACGCCATTGAGTTGCACGGACAGAGTCAGGAAAGTGGTTGGCGAGGCCCGAGGTTTAATTACAAATAATTTTAATTAATTAATAAATAATGTCAGATTTAATATAAGCAGCGTGCTAATAAAGCTGGGACCATGGGTTATGTGGCGGGGGTTTTTTAACTGCACCAAGGGTTGGTGGGTTAAAAAAGTGTATCGAGGAAATATAAAGTGGGGATATTAATTATATAATGCGGGGGCATAGTAAATAAAAACTTTAGGATAAAGGGTTTTTGTGGGTTTTTAAGGGGAAAAGGAAATTAATAATGGGGGAAGGTGATATTTGTAATGGAGAATGAGTTTCACACTAGGGAAAGGGGTTTTTGGGAAGGGGGGATGATTTTTGAAGGGTAATTTTTTAGTGGAATGTGTGAAACCAAGGTGTAAAGGTCAAAATGAGGGGAAAATGGTATTTATAAGTAATGAAGGGATAATGGGGAAATTAGCAAATAAGTATGTGGGGGTGTAGTGAAATGAGAAGAAATTATTAAACCATCTTGGTGAATATCCTTTCTTTCTCACAATTCCTCCTGCACATGGAACATAGGATTAAGCATGATGAATGTGTTTTTGACTTAGAAACCTTGTGTATTTACAACATTTCTTCTACCTACCCTTTATTTAACCTAACATTTTCTCTTCATTTATTGGGTGCATTTGAGTTTGTTGACCCTTCATTTATTTTTCTTTTGATAAGAAAACTATCTAATTCTAACCTTATAACTTCCAATGGATCAGATTAAACTGATGAGCTCATTCTTATTCTCTACCTAACTACTGATCTACCAAGGTTAGACAATTTGGCTAGATCTTTATTCTCTATCTATCAACGTAAATTTTAAAGCATGAATGAGTCAAGTTTAAGCTATTTGAACATTATGGATTGTGGCATTTTTGACAAGCTACACACAATCTTATTTTACAAAGTAAAGCAAAAGGAGTGGCATTTGGTATTCTCTTTCTGGGGTTCATATTTTTTTACTTTTACTTTTTTAACATTTTTTCCTTTCTTTTTGTCCTTTGATTATTATTTTAGGACATATCCTCTTTATATTTTTTAATTTTTAATATGGAAAACATTTTGCAGAAAGAAAAATTATGTACAATATTAGAAGACTAATCATAGCCAACTCAAAATTATGAATCCTATTATTATAGGACCCTAACAGTGGCTCCACCTGGGGATGACATTTCCTGGTGAAATGTCAAGAACTTTAAGATTAGTAGCCTTTGAAACTGTGACTGTAGTTACCTTGTAACTACTCCTCTATAATCTGCTCCATTAATACATATGATGGTACATCTTTCAAAGATCAGGGCCTTCTCTCTAGGCTTCAACTTCAAAAAATTATCATCCAATCAAATCTAAACTTTGCAATGTTATATACAATGATAAAAGTAAAATGGACTACTATGAATCTGTGGATTAGTAGTGCTTCAACATTCTACCATTGACTGGTCCTCCTGGTAGATATGTTCCATCTAAATGTCTCAAGAAAAATGATTTGTTACCTCTGTAACCATAAATGATGTAAGGGCCTTGCCATAGGAAATCAAATTTGCCATGTTTACCCTTCTCTTCTCTTATAGAATCCCATTTGAGAACTTTATCACCTATGTAAAAATCATTAGGTTTGGTTTTCTTGTCAAAAATATTTTTTATTTTATCCTGGATTACTTGTGACTTGACATAGACTTCTTCTCTGGTTTGCTGCAAATGTATTGTCTGATTTATCCTCCTTTGGATATCATTTGGTTCTACTTGCAACTCTTGGATAATTTTCATCATTGGTACTCCTAAAGAGGATGGAAAAACAACATTTGTACCATACATTAGCTGAAAAGGAGATGTACCAATCGAATTTTTGGTAGTTAGTTTGTCTGCCCATAAGGCATTTACCAACATTTTGTTCCATGTTTCTTGTTGTCTTCCAACAGTTTTTTGATGATATTGACAAGGCTTTTGTTTGAGGATTCTGCAAGTCCATTAACTTAAGGATAATAGGCAATGGAATGGCCAAGGGTAATGTGATATCTGTTACAAAAGTATACCATTTTCTTGGAATTGAAAGCAGCTGCATTATCCGTAATGAGCTTTTGGGGGATCCAAATCTAGAAAGGATGTTGTTCTCAAGGAATGAAATGATGATAGAGTCTGTGGCTTGTCTAGAAGGAATGGCTTCTACCCATTTAGTAAAGTAATCAGTGGCTGTCAAAATCTATTTATGCTGGGCTGAGGAGGATGGGTAAATTTCCCCAATGAAGTCTAAACCCCATTGTTGAAAAGGTATTTTTGTGGAGATGGGTTTGAGAGGTAGTGGTAAGAGTTTCTTTTTTCCCTCAAATATTTTGCACTTGTGACAGGAGGTCACATGTTTCTTGACATCTGCAAAAAGGGTGGGCCAGTAAAAACCTGCCCTCGGGATCTTATCAGCAATATTTTTCCAATATAGGTGTCCTCCACAATCTTCTACATGAAATTCTTGCATAACTTTGCTAGCCTCATCTTTCAATAAACAATTTAATAAAATTCCACCATTATCTTTCCAAAATAAATCATTATCTGTGATACAATATTTCATTGATTTCACTTTCAAAAATCTACCTTTAGTTCTAGATAAACCAGGAGGAGCTTGTAAGTTTAGTAAAACAAATATAATATATGCATACCATAGTGAACTATGAAAGCTTCACTGATCCGTGCAATCACCATCTCTTCCTAATCATCTAGGGCACAAATGAAATTTATATCTAAGGCCTAACAGTTCGATTCAGCCATGGGTTTAGCTAAACCTTGGCTTTTGATAAGTTTTTTAGGCTTTATTTCTATGTCATATTCCAAAATAGTGGCAATCCATTTGCTTCTCTTTCCTTCAGACCCATCTTGTGTCAGAATGTCCTTTACTACTAAATTTGGAACATAAAGAGTGATGTGTGAATACAAGATGTACACTCTGAAATATTTAATAGCTTTCACTAAAGAAAGTGCTTTTTTTTCCATTATGTTGTACTTTAGTGTAGGATCTCTCAAAGATTTGCTAAAAAATGCAATAGAATGCTCATAACCTGATCATTCTTTTGCAACAAGACTGTTGCAATAATATGTTCTGAAGCAAAAGAAAAATTATAAAGTCTTTGTTGAAATCAGGACTTATGAGGACTAGTGTTTTGGTAAGGGATTCTTTGATTGCCTCAAAAGACTGTTTAACGTCTACTGTCCACTTAAGCGCTAAATTTTTCTTTAATATGTTATTTAGTTCTCTAATTAATTCTGCTGAGTTTGAAATAAAGCTTCTAAGAAAATTTATTTTGCCTAAAAATGACTGTAATCCTTTGATGTTTCTAGGATGAGTGATGTTCAAGATTGTTGGGCCTTGAAATTGTCATTCACTTCCATTACATTTTCATTTATATGTCCATATTGTCACCTTCACTCCACCTCTATTTCATTACATTTACATCCATTTCATTACATTTACCTTACCATTATCATTATTGAGTCACATTTATGTTTTTCCAAACTTTATTAATTCTTAGCATTTTGAAGTGAATTTATGGTTAAAAATTAGAAAATAATGTGCATATGTTTATACCCAACAAGTGGGATGAGATTGTTGACATGTGTAGGTCAAAAGAAAGCTTCTAAAAGACCCTTATGTGGCCTCCCAAAACCAAATTCGAATTTTGTGTGGAGAAGATCATGGGATCATGAGAATATGTGTCTTATCATTTCCTATTTGTATTGAAACTCTAAGAATACATGTGCTTTATCATTTCCTATTTTGATTTTAACTCTATAGATATAGGGAGAGATTCCTGGACTCTCATTAGTGAGATAGCTTCTCATCTTTTTTGTATAAATAGGGAAAGTTTTCTCCTATCATTTTTATGTGAAAAGTTGGGGAAATGCTCTTGTTTTGAATATAGAATTTGGATTTGGCACCATACTCATGAGTGATGTTCGCTTTGATTTGGTTATGCTTATATTTGGAGCCTCTCAACTTTCCACCCCTTATGCTTTTGGATTGGCCATCTATAATGTGTGAGCTTTATTGTTTTTCATAGATTAAGATTTATGTCTTTTATATCATTTTCTGTGTGAGAGGTTAAGAGTGATTGTTTTTATTTTCTTTCATATATAGAGGTTAAGAATTTTTTTTTTATTTCATTTAACATCATGTGGTTTTGAAAATTCATTTCATAGGATCTTGAATTGATAAAGTACACATGATCACTTAGAGTAGATTTCATTTCATGCAATTTCATTTTTGAAACGACTCGTGTGCTTTTCGATTCTCGCAAGTGTGGTAGATTAAGACTTCAATTCCTACAAGTGTGGTAGATTAAGATTTCAATTCCTGAAAGTGTGATAGGTTAATATTTCAATTCCAAACATTGTACTATCATTTCCTTTGAATTGATTGTTGAATTAGAATAGGTGAATTTGGTTTAGTAGTTAAATTGATCTAAATTGGAAGTTAATGTCTAGCATATATAGTGCACGCATGCTTCACAAGTTTTACGAAACCCCTTGGTTGACAATTAAATGATAGGTAATTAATATGCCTCAACACTTTGGCGCCATTGTAGGAGAAGTGTGCATAGAAACTAGCTTTCAGTTTAGAGTGTATTTTATTTGTTTTCATTTTTGCTAACCATTTATGGACAAAGGGTTTAGAATGCAGCCCAAAGACTACATTGAGGAATAGTATCAAAATGTGGCTACACCACAATATTCATCAATTATTCAAGAGATCCTTGCGACAAATCGAAAGATCACATATCCTTACAAACAATTAGGTACATTTTTTAAGTTTTGATATGAGCATTTCAAAAATTCTAATCCGTAAATGACTTCATCGAAAGCATGAATATACTTATAAAAAAAATTAGTTTTTAGATAGATAGGAAAAATAAAAAGAAAAGCACTGATAAAATCTTGACTATGCTAACAAATAAAAATTTTAAAAAATCTCAAGTATGCTCTCCTCTTGCACTTCGTGTGACCTGGAGGATCAGAAAAAGAAATTGTTTTGTTAGTATATCATAAAAATTATTTAGATATAGAATGCAATTTTGCAGCTAATTTATGTTTTCATGATTTGATTTAATTTAATTTGGTTTTTTAATAAAATTTACAAAAAAAACACACATACACACAAAAACAAAAACACCAAACAAAAACAAAAACAAAAATAAAAACAAAACATATAAAATAATAAAAAAAAACATATAAAACAAACAAAACAAATAAAAAATAAAAAATAAAACAAAAAGAAATGAAACGCATAGAACAAAACAAATCACAAAGAATCAAAACAACAAATCAAATAAAAACAAAAGCCTTTCATAGAAGCCCATAGGCTAGTAGATTAAAACCCCACCATATACATAATAAAACCATGGAAAGGGCCAAGATAATTTTTAATATAACGCAGGGGCGATTTCATGAATGGTGGCTCGAAGCTTCAAATCCAACATTTCTATAGCTATCTTTGGCCTTAACTTGCAAATAAAATTTGCAGATCCTCGCATTGCATAATATTTCGACATGTAAAGGAAAGATAAAAATCTCATTGCATAAATGACCATTAAAGATAACTTACTGCAATTTTATTGCCAGATCACCATTGCTAGAAAACGCAACAACATAAACACACGTTTTTAAAACAAATTTTCTAAACAAACCAGGGAAAATCTGAAAAAACTGGGACATCGGTTTATTACGGAACGGGATGTGTTTAATAACCCATAAATCGATTCCTCAGATTCCTAACCATTTGGGAGAAAATCGTAGTTCTTCAGGACTGTGTTTGGTGACTATGTGAGGAAAACATATATATATATATATATATATATATATATATATATATATATATATGCATGAGGTTTCGTTGGCAATAACACATTTAATTCACTAAGACTTTCAATCAAATAATGACTCTTCCTCCTCCATAGGTAATTCCACAAACCCAACCTTCAAAACCTGCAAATCAAAAATCCAACCACCAAAAATTGATTTTGGTTACCGAAACATTTCTAGAAAACATAATTGTTTTAACAGATGATTTTAAAATCTGTTTGATGAATAAAACATGGTGAATTAGCAAAATATAAGACGTGGGTTTTTTCCGAAATAGGGGCAATTAGGTAACCCAAAAACCATTTTCTGGATTTATTAACTGTTTAGGAGAATTTCTGGGTTCTTTGAAGCCATTATTTGCAAACTCCTTGAGAAAAAATGACTTTTATTAAATGCTCAGAAAATTGTGTTTTAATATGCCACGTTTCAGATGGAAGAATTCAAATCAAAATTCTGTTTGATTCTCATGGCATGAAGAGTCCAATTTAATGTTGACCCACCTATCATTGAGGAAACAAAGATTTCATTATTAGTGAAACCAGTAACAAAGGCCAAGAACGCCAGTTGTTAGAATGAGAAAGGTCGCTACTTCTGAAGTAATGAAACGAACAACAATAATTTTCAAAAATTGAATGAAAGAAATTATTTCATTTGTGAAAAAAAAAACTTATGATGATTAATACATATGCAATCAATTTATTGAAGCAATTTATAAAGCTAAAAATACTTGCAAAATTTGATTGATATATATATATATATATATATATATATATATATATATATATATATATATTATATAATACAAGTATTTTTTCATATTTTTGCCGCTTCAAATAATTTTGACAGCATGTTATTATTATAACACAAATGACGACTCAATAATGGCTTTCAAAACAATTAGAAAATTATTTAGATGATTTATGAACATTTTTCATTAATATTGTTGTTGTGTATTTTTCTATGAATTTTTAACTTGCAGAGCATAACAAATCTTTGTGATGCCAATTGTTTTACTGAGCACAGTGCATGAAGTCATCCGACAATAGGGAGTTAATTTATTTTCTTGGTTATTTCTTAAAAATGGATTGTTATCGATATCATGAATTGGACTGAATATAACACTTTCGATTTTCCTTAGTCTGTTTTATTTGACATTTTGGGTAAGAATCAGAAAGGAACTGATCATTTCTTTTTGAACACACTTATGTTCTTTATGTCAAGTTTTTTGCAGATTTGGGGTGATCGAATGATCATTCAAGAAAACTAATTGTGCGCACAATTGATCTTCAAAGGACCAATTCCATGAGAAACATAAGAACAAGTCCATATCCATATCCATCAAAACCAATACCTTTCCTCCCTTTTGAATTATAAATCCATCCAAGCAATTCAAAGCAAGCCACAATTATTTTTCCCAACAAGAGTCAGTTGTTCATTTTCCTTTATTCACATACACTTTTCGCCTGATCCACAAATAAAAACAAGAAGCTCACTTACATGCTTATTGCCCATTGTCATTATTATTTTCCATTGTCAACTTTCGTTTTCATTTTTCCCTTCCTATCCTTTTTCATTTCACAAATAAACCCTGCTTCAATGCAAATTATTGAGTCCATATTCCTTTGAGTCTAAATCCTTCGAAAAACACCTTGAGGCTCGCATGCCTTAATGGCAAGTCCTCATGCTGACGAACAATGGAAATACATCAATGTCCCTTGTTCATCAGATCTTCTAGGTACTCGACAACAACAAAATTATTTGTACTTAGCAAGATGTGTTTGGGCATCTTGACTCTCATTGTCATCAATGGTGAGAGTTCTCATGTTGACTAGTGGTATCCATTAATGGCCATTAGGTCAACAATTTCCCGCTATGTTCGACATTAGAACATTTATTCACATAGCAAGAATTTTGCCAATCAGTTTTGAAAACATGAAGATTATCATTTTCAGCATTTTGGAGCAAACGTAGAAGATATGCAACTATAGAACCAGATGACAGCCGTGGAATCAAACAGTAGCTACAAAATCAGATGACAGTTGTAGAATCAAATAACAGTCACGGAATTAGATTGCACAACAGAATCAACACTATTCCGCAGCAGATTCCACAAGTTTTAATAAAAGCAAATAAAAAGTCATCTTGACTCTTTTCTCCATGACTGGTCCAGCCACTTGAAGAAGATTATGATTAGAATTTTGCAGCCACCACACATGCAACTCATCCATTTTTAAAGGGTAAGTTAAGGTATGTCATTTTCTAACTTTTTATCATAAAATTCCTTGAAAAGCTAGAACGATAATTTTTGGAAAAAAACATTTCTATTCCTCATCTCATAAAATTGCCAATATCATTAGTTGGAGGGGATACATTCCTATTCATATTTTTCCATATTCATATGAAATTCAAAATCCCACACTCTTTCAAATAATATTAATTATTAAATTATTGTTATGAGCATACAAAGACATGTCAAATGTACGAAAAAAGATAATTGGATACAAACACAATCATGGTTGTCACACAAGAACCAACTATGATGCAATTCAATAAAGATATACTTTGCAACAATAATCAAATTATCATTATGCAAAGTTCAAAGATAAAAAATGAATGCAACAACAAAATATGGTTGTAACACAAGAACCAACCATGTTGCAATTCAACTAAAAGATTTTGCAGAAGTATGAAGTTATCAAATGATATCATGCAAAGTTAAACCAAAGCTCAAGAATAAAAAAGAATCAATGTAATAGATTGCATGAAGACATGCAATAGTTTTAGTTGGGGGGCATGTTGGGCCCTGAAATTGTCACTTACTTCCATTACATTTTCATCTATATTTCCATATTGTCGCCTTCACTCTACATCTATTTCATTACGTTTACCTTACCATTATCATTATTGGGTCACATTTATGTTTTTCCAAACTTTATTGATTCTTAGCATTTTTAAATGAATTTATGGTTAAAAATTAGAAAATAATGTGCATATGCTTATACCTAACAAGTGGGAAGAGATTGTTGACATGTGTAGGTCAAAACGAAGCTTCTAAAAGACCCTTATGTGGCCTCCTGAAACCAAATTCGAATTTGAATGGAGAAGATCATGGGATCGCGAGGATGTGTCTTATCATTTACTATTTGTATTGAAACTCTAAGAAGACATGTTTGTTATTATTTTCTATTTTGATTGTAACTCTATAGATATAGGGAGAGATCCATGGACTCTCATTAATGAGATAACTTCTCATCTTTTTGTATAAATAGGGAAAGTTTTCTCCTATTATTTTTATGTGAAAAGTTGGGAAAATTCTCTTATTTTGAATATAGAATTTGGATTTGACACCATACTCATGAGTGATGTTCACTTTGATTTGGTTATGCTTAATTTGGATCCTCTCAACTTTCCACACCTCATGCTTTTGGATTGGCCATCTATAATGTGTGAGATTTATTGTTTTTCATAGATTAAGATTTATTTATTTCATATCTTTTTCTATGTGAGAGGTTAAGAGTGATTGTTCTTATTTGCTTTCATATCTAGAGGTTAAGAATTATTGTTTTTGCTTTCATTTCATATCATGTGGTTTTGATTGTTCATTTCATATGATTCTGATTTGATAATGAACACATGATCCCTTAGAGTAGATTTCATTTCACGCAATTTAATTTTTGAAAAGAGTGGTGCTTTCCAATTCTCGCAAATGTGGTAGATTAAGACTTCAATTCCTGCAAGTGTGTTAGATTAAGATTTCAATTCCTGCAAGTGAAATAGATTAAGATTTCAATTCCAAAAAATGTACTATAATTTCCTTTGAATTGATTATTGAATTAAAATAGGTGAATTTGGTTTGTTGTTATTTGGTTTAGAAGTTAGATTGATCTAAATTGGAAGTTAATTTCTAGCATATATAGTGTATACATGCTTCGCAAGTTTTACGAAACCCTTGGGTTGACAATTAAATGATAGGTAATTAATTTGCCTCAACAAGGATTGCCTCTATTCTAGCCAGATCTATTCTAATTCCATCTTTCGATATTATGTGCCCCAAGAGCTTACCTTCTTCTGGAGCGAAAAGTATCTTTTGGGGATTTAAGGAAATACCAAATTTTCTGCATTTAAGGAAAGCTCTTCTTAGATGATCTAGATGTTCATTATTTGATTTGGAAAAGATTGTAATGTCATCTTGGTAAACTACTAGAAAGTCATGGATTTGTTTTACAAAGGCTATGTCCATAGCTCTTTGGAATGTTTCTCCAGCGTTCATTAATCCAAAAGGCATTTTCAAATACATGAAAGTACCCCAAGGAGTAGTAAATGCATCTTTTTCTTGATCCCATGGTTGAACCAAGATTTAGTTATATCCAAAGAATCCATTAAGTAATGAAATTCTGGATGAGCCTACCACCCTCTAAATAATGTGGTCCATTTTTGGGAGAGGATAGTTATCTTTTAATGACACTTTGTTCAAGTTTCTGAAATCAACACAGAGTCTGATTTCTCTTGTTTTCTTCCTAGTAGTGACTAAGTTAGAGACCCAATCTGAATATCTAATGAGTGCTATGATATATGCATCATAAGACTTAAGGTCGTCATAACTCCAGGCAAAGACATCTTAAAACTCTTTGAATAGATTTATGTATTTCAATTTTTCATGTAGAGGTAAGGCTTTGGATATTTTGCTAAGCTTTTTTCAGTTCCTATGTTACATTCTTCTATGTCTGCTCTTAAAGGCTCCATTTTTGGTTTCCTAGCTACATCATTTGAATCAAACAAATATTCTAATGGAACTAATCCCTTGGGCAAAAAGTTATCTTTAAGGTTTAAAATTTCAGGATCATCATTCATTATTTCTTCTATTTCTACCTTTTCTAAGTTACCCATTTCTACTTTACTAAAATTAATGGGTTTATTCAAATCTAAAGCATTTTATCTATTTCACTATCTATGTTATTGTCTACTGTACAATCTGTATCTATATTATAGTTTTGAAACTCTCCTTCAACATTCATGAAATAATAAAATTGAGAATCTTGTGAGAAAATCTGCCAATATTTCAAATTGTCAGGTATAACAGGCCTATGTCTCACTTCTGTAGTGTACTTGTGGTTGGGCTGAAAAGACAACTTGCAGGTACTAGGAAAAGTGGTCAGACTGTGAGCTTGCATGTTCTGTTTCCTAGGAATGGCAGCAAAATCAGTTTCAAGAAGGTCTTTAATCAAATCTAGGACAGTCTCTCTATATTATCTAAGTTTGGGATTACTCCCAGAGTATTCACCTTTGATTTGTTTTATAATCAATTTTGAGTATCCCATGATAGAAACTCTCTTGGCTCCAAGTTTTCTAACAATTTGCAGTCCTAATATTAAAGTCTCATATTCTGCCATGTTGTTTGTGCATTTAAAGTTTAATCTAAAGGCATGACCTTCAGAATGATTATTCTCCATGTTGTGAATCCAAACTCCCACACCTGCTCCTAGTCTATTCACAGATCCATCAAAATATAAATGCCATAGAGACTCATGAAAATGTTTTCACTATCAGGTGCTTTGTATTTTTGTTCTACAACTGTGATTTCATTTTTTCCAATGTCTAAATTGTACAAGATAAAAGAGTCCATATCAGAATGCATGGAGTATATAGGAAATTCTGTGGTTTTTCTACACTACTCACCATGTATTTCATTACTTCTTCTTTGTAAAGTATTCTTTGCTGACCAAACACATATATGGTGGCATATGGCATGTCCATTTGTAGAGATCCCTGTAATTTTGCTCCCCATGAGCGAGATAACAACATTCCATACTTGGGTGGGATATCAGCAACTATTATCCATAACAATACTCTTTGTTGGGTACTAGACTAGAGTCACACACAAATCTTTAATCAGACCAAGACAGTTCACTTGGCTAGAATCAAGGAAAAGAGGTCCTTGTATGGTCTGGAGATATCTAAGTTTAGTCTCTCCATGATTGCTTGAGGCATTAAGTTATGGGATGCCCCTAAGTCTAGCATAGCATTATGTAAGATTTTATCATGAACATTCAAGCTAATGTAGAATGGAGGAATACCCCCTTGCTGATGTGTGCCATTTACTTCTAGACCAAACAATAACTTAGGTTGATCATCATTCAAGTTTACAACATCCTCTCCTTCACCTATATTTAATGTTTTAGTGATTTGTGCTCTATATGATTAATTTTTCACTAGCTTGGTCAAAGGAACTGATATTTTCAACTTGGCTATCTTAGTTTTAATGTTAAATGGCATTTGAGTTTGCTTGATTGGATGAGATCTTCCTTAGCAAATGTGGATGTGTATTTTTATCTTCTTTTTCAACATTTGGTAGTTCAGTTTGTGTACTAGTCGTTTTTTTTTTTATTCTCTTAATTGTAATGGTTTGAGTAACAGTTTCAATGTTTCAGTTGAAGTTATATCTACAATTTTTGGGCTGGAAGGCTCCTGAGTTTCACTAGGGAGAATTTGTAGAACTTTGGTCATAGGAGATTCTGTTATCTTTCTAGTTTGGGTTTGGATTGATTTCTTAGTGGGAATTTCATTTTTTTTTTCTCAGGTTATACTATTTTTGAACTTCATAAATAGCAGATTCATAGCCTTGTTTATAGTCAAAGGACTCCCTAGATTCTAATTTCAATTGTTGTAACATGTACATTTATTGTGCTTCTTGAGTAAGAAAAACAACATCTTCGTTTTTCACCCCTAATAGATTTATTTGGGAATCCTCCTCTTTTTCATGGTTTTTTGCACCCTCAGCATAGTTCTCCTGTAAAGGTGGTCTAATCTGCTGATCTGGTATATCATTTTTTCCAGGGTTAGGATTCTTCCTAAAGGTGGGGTTTCTTATTGGGGGTGGCGGTTGACTTTACCATTGAGATTTTCTTTCCATGTTTTCTAATCTACCCATTATCTTTTCTACACTCTTAGCTAAACTATCTATTTTACCATCTGAAGTGGAAGTTTCCTCTTTAATGACAACTCCTTTTTCATTTCTCATCCTATCTTTCTTAGCTAATAAATATGCTTCTACACTAACAGGATTACTTTGCATTTTCTCTAATGTTTTAGGGTTTCTTTCCCTCAACTAGTAAGACATATCAGTGTCAAAACCATAAAGGAATTTGATGAGTGTTAGGTTTGGTGCAGGTTTAATATTAGAAGGGATTGCATTATAGATGATGTTGAACCTAGTATAGTAGTCCAGAACAGACTCATTAGGAGCTCTTCTAATGTTTTCATATTCAGATAATATTTGGAGAGGGTTTTTATTTCTTTCCCATCTATCAATAAATAATATATGAAAAGCAGCTAAATATGCAATATCATTAGCAGGTAAACCTTTGAGCCATTTCATAACATCCCCTATTAATGTTTGGGAAAAAAACCTCATTTGTACATCAGACTCATTAATTTCATGCAACTCAAAATAGTGAGTCATTTTATTCACATGACGTTGGGTAGTATACTGACGAGTAGCATAAAAAAAAAATATTTTTCTTTGATAATCTTGGGGCGTGGCATGGAGCTATGCTGGTAAGACCAAAGGTGCATATCTGTCTACCATGGCTGAGATTTTGGTTTGATTAGGGGGCAAAATAGTGGTGCTTGAAGGACTTGAAATGGCTAGAGATGAACTAGATGAACTTGAGGTGTTTGGTTGGAGAGGGAGTTGAGGTATGAATGGTTTAGGGGAATGAACTGAGGTGGATATTATAAGTGAGGTGGTAGTAAAAGAAGCTGTATTTACATTATTTGAAGATTCTGCAGAAAGTTCAAAGGCAACAGTAGTGAGGAAAGCTAATTTAACTGATTGTCGAAGATAGGAATTGTCTATATGGCTTATCAAGGTTGAGGTTAAAGCTTCTAGTTTATCAAAAGTATCCAAAACAAGTTGATATAAATCTAGATGTATAGGCACCTTTTTTGACTCAATGAATTGAATAAAATTAGGGTCTAATACAGTTTCATGAATTGAATTTTTTGATTTGCTTCTAAACAATGAAAGCTCAAATGACAGATCAAATTGAATATCCCCTAAACTTGATAATTCCTTGGGGAATGAATTAGCTTTAACTAACTGGCTACTACTTGCTTGAGTTTGTACCTTTTTTTGTTTTCTTAAAATTCTGTGAGGTTCATCAACTATTGTTGTAGGGTTTGGATTTGGATTTGCTCTTGTATAGTGTGTTCTCTTGGAAGCAAGAATTTTAATTTTTTAATTGTTTTTATGAAACTTTTTAACAACTCAAAAATGACCTTAAGGGTCAAAAGATGATATTTAAGATTTCCTCAAAATTTTATTGAGGATTGCATCCCTAGTATGGTCACCAATATGTTATCACTCCAAAATTTCTCTATATTTGTTATGAAAGAAATGATATAGGTAACCATAAACCTACTTTGGAGATTAGGATCTAGCCTTCCTGATGCTCAGAGAGGGCTCTCTCTGTATGATTTAACTTTTTTTTAGTTATTTGATTTTAGGCTAGTTATGATTATACTTGGGTTCTGACTTGGATTTGGTGGTGGAATCACTAATTTAGATGGATAGAGGGATGTCTTTTAGCATTGGGCCATTGGGTCAAACTTCAAGAAAATAGGACTGGATCAAGTTCTAAAAATAGTGTCTACAGGGCAAGGTAGTTGAGTAATTTTAGATCTTAAGGCCCGATGGTGAAGTTGATTTCAATTGGGTCCAAGCAGCAATTAAGGGTTCCTTAGGTCAGATAATGAAGGAAGTGAAAGAGGTAAACTCGGATGGGAGAGCAATTAAGGATTCTCAGATCGAGATATCAGAAGAAAACATAGACATGATTAATTGTTCAAGATAGAATGTACTTAAACAAATTATGAAATAAATTTCCAGTTAATTCCTTCTAGCTCGTTACAACTTACACATTCCTTCTATAACTTATAGACCTCTTACACATTGTCGAAAACACAACTTACACATTTCCATCTTTAACTTATAGACCTCCATTGTAGCTCGTTGCTTCCTTAACGTTTCCTTGAATACAAAACCAAAGCCAGACTTATCTTGTATCCTGGATTGTAACCACAAATATCAAAACACACCTATCGCAGATTCAGCATTTCTGTCTATGACTTTATCAGATACCTCCACCGTAGCTTTCTATTTTCTAAATACTTCTTTATGTATCTGTTCAACCTTGGAATTAAACACAACATGTATATGCCCCGATGGAACATTTTTCGAAATTATTTAACATGTAAAGAATTCAACGCATATCATTTAATTTTTTGACTTACGGGAAATCAGAGCGAGCTGAAGGTCCAGGCCCAAATTACCGAAAGTGTGGTGACGGATTGGTTGATAGGGCTCTACCTTGCAGCTGCACTATGCAGGATGAAGATCAAGTAGATTTCCATGTAGAAACCCACACCAAAGGGGCGCAACCCCATTTCATAACCAATCGATGATCACCCACCTTTTCCACTTCATAAGATCCCCTGCCCACACTCTGCAGCGTATATTTTGCATACAACATATTCTCCTTGCTTATGCTACCTGCGCCGTAACCACACTCGAGAGGTAGGTCAAGAACGTTGCATTGTCTGTTATCAGGTGGGCCACACGCACTGCTACTCACAATTCTCTTTGCCATGGCGGGTCCAAAGAAGAAGCGTTCCACCATCGCTCTTGCAAGTCCATGCTGTGGCAGTCCAGCTTCAAGCGAGTCGAAAATGGCGCACAGATCCTCTAGACAACGACAAAAGCTGTCCAAGAAGTTGGCCCTCTTTCTCTCCCCGCCGTGTGGGCCTGTAGCGAGGGTAACCGCCTTGGGATTCAAGTGGCGTGCACCGACGAGGAATTCCAATAACTGCGATTTATTTCGCAGATTCAACGTGTGAGGCAATTGCCATATGCAGTTCACTATTACAATCTCTCCCTCATGCGATGGCAGGACCTGTTTCAGACCTTTCAAATCCGTTTCCTGGAACGAAAATGGGATTCCCGCAGAGCTTGCGTACTCAGACAACCTTCTTCCGGCGTGCCCAGAATAAAGCGGGCATTCTTCATCATCTTCTTCCCATTTGATCGCTGTGATTCTGAAATGACCAACACCGTTATTTCCAGTGTTCCTCAGTGTCTCCATTAATGGCGGCCATTGCATACCCTCCATTATATCAAAGTCAATAATATGGATTTCCACATCATTAGCACCGCCTGCGGCCGCTACTGCTTCCAGAATACATTGGTTAGCAGTGAAGTGGGGTATTTGTATGTAAGGATAAGTTACATGCAGCAGCTTTAAAGCCCCAAGAAAATGGTCCTTACTGTTCTTATAATTGCGGTCCAAATGGGCTAGGGAATTGACCTTAGAGTGAAGTAGAGCATGGTAGAGATAGTAAGCCACTCTCTCCATGGTGGAGCCTGTGGGAGAAACCAGCCCTTGCAATCTGCAGAGTATGACCTCCACTACATCTTGTGCTCCCTGCGACATTGCCTCTGCACATGCTGTCAAGAGATGTAGGAGCCTCAAGCCATTGTATTCCATATCCTGAAGGGAGCCATGATCGATATCGAGAGAGGACGTGTCTCCCTTGTTTGTGACCACATGAGCAGAGCCAGAAAACAGTTGATCCTCAGCCGGATGCTCATTGTCTATTGGGATTTGCAAGACAATGGCATCACTGCGTGGACTCGATATTGGATCTTCCTCGATATTAATATTGTCATCTTGGAGATCAGTATACATTAAATACTTTTCAATTGCCTGCAAGTCTGTTGGCAACGATAGTTTATTAACGGAGCATCCATTGTTGTCGGGGATGATTAAATCATCCCATGACGACCATTGGGCTCCATCCAAATCCATGTGCAACTGTCCTAATGCTGCGGAGTTGCTATCCCAATCTTCATGTGGCAGACTAGTGATGACTGGCAACGATAGTTTATGAACGGAGCAGCCATTGTTGCCGGGGATAATTAAATCATCCCATGACGACCATTGGGCTCCATCCAAATCCATGTGGAACTGTCCTAATGCTGCGGAGTTGCTATCCCAATCTTCATGTGCCAGACTAGTGAATAGATGATCACAGTCTAGTTCAGAAAACCATGCTGTTCCAGTTGCAGCTTCCATGCTACTTACACTGGACATTCTGTAAAAATTGAACCTACTGATCTTGGTCAAATTCCAGAAGAAACACAAACAAGAAAAAGCCTGCTGGCCTCAAGTTCTATGACGACCAACTATCAAGACGGAACTAAGGACTTTGTTTAGGTTATTAAATCACATAGACATGAAGTTTTGAAGTAGGTGTGTAGCTGGATTTTCGAGTAAAGAATTAGTTTGGGGACCATTGTTAGATATAGATATGAGTTTTTCTCGTTGGTGGGCAGCTGAACCATGATGTGAAGGAGGCAGGTTGACTTTCAGATAATAGGACATTGCAGCTGCGACGTCATCTCGCATCCGAAGACATTGAAGATTTGATACCATTATTTGTTGGTATTTTGGGCAAAAGTAGTATACCGTGGCTCGGGTTGGAACTTGGACTTTTCACTACAGGTAACATGAATTGACGTTTTGGTTTTTTATAATTTTTATCTAGTTTAAAATTTTTATGTTTTAGAATAATGTTTTGATAATAAATTAATCTTTCACCCATAAAAGTTGGATTAAAAACTATTTTTCAATAATAACACATAAATAATTTCGTTTGAAATTGTTTGGAGTACTTATAATAAAATCTTTTTAACGCGGAAATTAAACGCCATAGACTTTAACATGCCATAACATTCGTATATATGAGATGTGACTAAAGAAAATGATGGGACATATAAAATCACTAATGAAAATAATTGATTTGCAAAGTGAACACTAATAAATTAAACGCCATAGACTTTAACATGCCATAACATTTGTATATATGAGATGTGACTAAAGAAAATGATGGGACATATAAAATCACTAATGAAAATAATTGATTTGCAAAGTGAACACTAATAAATTAAATGCCATAGACTTTAACATGCCATAACATTTGTACATATGAGACGTGACTAAAGAAAATGATGGGACATATAAAATCACTAATGAAAATAATTGATTTGCAAAGTGAACACTAATAAATTAAACGCCATAGACTTTAACATGCCATAACATTTGTATATATGAGATGTGACTAAAGAAAATGATGGGACATATAAAATCACTAATGAAAATAATTGATTTGCAAAGTGAAACACTAATAAATTAATATAGAAGATTCCTAGTTTTCAATAGGGTTTTTATCATTTTTGTTTGGGGAGATATTCATTGTTGTTTGCATGTGTTTGTTAGTAGAACAACAATATTAGTATTACTCTCATCCATATCTTTATCTTTTTATACACATTTTCTTTTTCCAATTATTGCTTACCCAGAATTTGACCAAAACAAAAATATGTCTTCCTAGAAAATAAAGAGAGAGGGTTCATGTCAAGTAGTGTTCTATGTAGGACACTCAAGACCTGAGGAAAGGAGATTTAAAACTTGGTTAAGAGTGAGGGGAGGTGACCTAGGATTTGGTTAAGAATGATATAGCTATCCAAGGGAAAAGTATTTCAAGGAGAAGATCACATGAAGTAAGGTCAATGGATTTTATTTTCTTTCTTCAATTAGGTTTCCATAATAACTATGCTACCTTTTAATAGAACACAATACAACTTCTTTCACCACTTGAACTTGAGGACTCTAAATTAAGCTGAGCGTGAATCATAGGAAAAGTATCATTCATGAGTGAATATTTTTTTTACCTTAATACAATCCAACGTCTTTAGAGAAACTATCATCTCCTCTCCCGTAGGATACCAAATATAAACAATAAAAAAACACCAATATCAAAGCCGAATAGAAAACTCAAATTCCACAAACACATACAAGCAAGAACAAGAACAGAGAAATAACCATTGACATATCAAAAACATCAACAAAAGAAAGAAGCATAGTAAGAAAAGGAAAGACAAATAAATTGTGTACAATGGAATTGAACTCAACTTAACAACCGACAACCCTTATGCCTTGCTCTGTAGCAACGTTTCTTTCTGCTCTGGTAAGTTTGAATGGAGAAGGAATTAATGGTATACAAAATGGAAGAAGAATAGAAAACATGAATTCTCAAGAACAAATCAAAACATTACATATAATGAAAAAAGGTAATCAATATATATATATACACGTATGATGAACAAAGGGTATTTACAGAAATGAAATCTCGTAGTCTCTTCTCAATAACTCAAATCCTATGTCCCCCCTCACTTGAGGAACTAAGCCACTACATCCTCGTGCTCCCGCTACCACCACACTTATTCTCTAACAATTATTAAAAAACACATGTCATTGTCTTCTCTAGATAAGAAGGTCAGTAACAATTCTCTGGCTTCTCTTCAAATGATTGATCCTCTCTCTACGCTTCTCCCCTGAACATATTCATTCTTTTTCATTCCCATTTCACATTTGGTGGCACCCATAAGGGTTAGAAGATTAAAGGGTCAAATTACCCAACACCTTTCAAATGTGAAGGGTTTGAATTTCCCTTGCACTATGCATGCACCTTCAATTATTTGATGTGTCAAGGACTTATGTACATTGTCTATTCACCTGGTTTTGCAGAATATTGATGGCCTATTGTACTTCATGGTTGGGACCACCATGTTTGGTTCTACAATGACAGTTGGGGAAATACCATCTCGTTCTCTATCTCCTAAAGGAAATGAAGTAGCATCACCATGCTTCCATCTCCACACAACAAGTGAAGTGTCCCACAACATAGGGTTTATGAAAATTTCCATGGGCCTATAGTTCACATCTTGAAAAAAAAACTTCATCAACATTTTGTACCTTTGCATTCAGAAACTCCAGGATCTTCACTTTTGGCATCCATGGTGTGCATGGGTCTACACTCTCCTTCTAGGTTAAGCACCATTTCTTAGTATGTTGTGCGCCAATGAGCTCTTCTCTTACTCAACCTGGTTTTGGTGGTTCGTAGGGGGACAACTTAGGTGGTAAATTCAAAATAAATAAAGAAATTTCAACCTTCACATATTAATATTCGTGTCATATTGCTAATTTGCTCCTAATTCTATTGCAATAATATGCATTTAGTTTTGGTGTGATGTTAGTAACTTTGAATTAATGGCGTGGTAGATAGATCCATTTTAACTCAAGATCTACCAAAAGGTGAGAGGAATCAAATCTCTTTGAAGTGAAAATATTTCCTCAAGTTTTGCACTTGCATTTGAAAGACTTGAACGATCTAGGTGCTTATAAAAAATCTAGAGTTAGAATGGGTCTATGCTAGTTATAAACCAATTTTGAGCTATGAGTAAACTCTAAAAGAAAACATATATCTAGGATTGATTATTAGCAAAATTTAATAAAAATGAAAGATTAGATAATAAAATTAGATTATTTAAACAGTAAAGAAACTTTGAATTTTTAACTATAAAAGAAAATATATGTCATGAATTGATTATTAATAAAATTGAATAAAACACAAACTTTGAATTTTTTTACTATAAATAAACTCTAAAAAGTAAACTCTAAAGAATATTATATGTTTCATCTTATTAGTAAAATTGATTAAATCCTAAGCATAAGATATTCTAAATTTTTCCAAAAATTAAGATAAACTTTATATCTAATAGTTCCATAGCTTAAGATAAGGTCTTAATAAAGTTTTGGGAAAAAAAGAAATTGTCAAAATAATGTTTTATAAACTTTAAGTCACATCACATGGTCACCTCATTTTTTAAACATTAAACACAGGCAAAATGGCTAGTGACACCCGTCAAATTCGACCCTACCGAGGCTACAAATTTCTTGGGGAAATAATGGAACTTCCAACATGATTTCTTGGGGAAATAATGGAAATTCCAACATGATTTTTGTCAAAATGGTATAGAAAGTTGGGGAAATTTGGGTTACAACTCTCAAGTTTCAGGATTTTGGGTGCTCAGAGGTTTTTTATGGTGTTGAAACCATTCCCACCATAAAAAAAAATCAAACACTCCTATTGTCAATTAAAAAAAAAATCACAAAGAGATTTTAGGAAAAAACAACTTTCCCAACAAATTTGTAGCCTCGGGTCTTTTAGATTCAATAAATTCAATTAAATATGGTACAAAATAAAATAACATGATGTAAAGAAGGTTTGGATTACATGGTAAAGTTTTAGGTTTAAATTTGGTTTCTTGTATTATACTATTATGTTATTACAAGATTGTATGGTTAAAGTTTTAGGTTTAAATTTGATTAGTTTTTATTATATTATTATAAGAGAGGGGTTAAGTTCAATTAGTACAAAAGTAATATAGATTATAAAAATAAAGTTTTAGATTTAAATTTGTTTGGTTATTATTATATGCATAATCTCAATTACTAAGAAATTATCGATGGTTATTATGGTTATTAAAAAGTTATGGTTTAGAGGGGACTTTTTTTTCTCATTATATTGCTAAGTATGTTTATTTCAAAATAGGAATTTTAATTCAATCGTCAATAATTATTAAGTTTATGGTATGGATTTAATCTCCACTCAATATTTTTAGTAGTATTTAGAGATACAAAGTTGAGATTTTTTTCCAACCCTAACCTTGGTAGTTATGTCCCAATTTTTTAAAAAAATGTCATGTCCACATGTGTCATATTTGGTTTTCATTCAATTTCTATTACATTCATGAAATTATTTCAAGAACACAGCTAAGTGTTATAAAAATAATAAATGATAGTTAATTAGTTAATGAATAGACATGTCTTATAAAAAATACACATTCATTAGTAGAAAAGCTCCCTGCCTAAGTATTTATAATAGGGGCCTCATTTTAATATTCATCAACTTATTAATCTTTTATTTATTCATATACATATAACTATATAGTTTTGTGTATTCAATTTCTCGTGTATCATTTGGTAATAAAGCTAGATGTTGACATATAGGACTATTTTGTTGCTTCCACCACAATATGTTGTTGGCTTTACAATGTCAGTTGTTTAATGCCATTATATTAATGGTATGACACCCCCTCCCTATCCCATTCTATTTTTTTTTACCCAACTTCAAAAATCAAGTACCTTATCAAATGATTTGGTCGCATCCAAATGTAGAGAAGGTGTTTTTTCTGTTAAGTTTTAGTTAGGATGTATATATATGTGTGTGTGTGTGTGTGTGTGTGTGTGTATTTAATTTATTAACTAAATTATTAATTAGTTTTAAAGAAAAGAGCTTCGACAAAATAGATAGAGAAACTCCACCATTCACTAGGACATTTACTATGACTGAATTTAATATGAGGTTAATCAAGTTAGATGAACGACATGATGCACTTCAAAATGATCTAAAAGAGAAGTATACATAGTTAAAAGCACATATCAATCAAAACCAAATTGTCATACAAAAGGATCAAGTTGAGTTGAAGGCACTAGTTAGAAAAAATCATGTCGAGCTACAAAAAAATTGCTTGATTAGAAAAGTTTTTAATCAACTTTGGCCAATTAGAAAACACCATCAGTCAAGAAAAAATACTTCATAAACATCGAATTCATCAAATCACCTACTATACCATACCTCAGATTCTTCTTCATACTCCAAATCCATAGTTAAAGATAACTACTCATAACATGGTGATCTAGAGTTGATACCCACCATATAGCTAACAAATATTTGCATAGTCTCCTCAAATGAAACTAAATTATGAAAATTTGACATAAACATAAAACAAGGTGTGGCCTTGTTCAACAAAGCAAAAGAATATTTCAGGATCTACAATATGTATAATGACAATGAAAAGATCAGATATGCATCCATGCAACTAGAAAGAGATGTGCATAACTAGTATTTATTATGGAAAAATTAGGGTATTTAATAAATTTGAATAAACATAAAAATAAATTATTTAAAAAATTCTGAGGTATCATGGAAAAATATGTTTTCACAGAACTAACTTGGTTGTAGTAAAAAGGAAATGTGGATGAATTTACATGTGAATGGAAATAAATTGCTACAAGAGTACTTATATGATTGACAAGATATTTAGTGCAATCTTACATCATGCTATTGGAACCACACATCTAGAATAAGCTAAAGCTACATGACGTTGTAACTATGGAAGATGCAATACAAAAAGAAAACGTTATAGTGAAGAATTTGAAAGAATGTCACAGACCAAATTCAAGAAAGTCTATTCAAGACGAAGGATTCCCTAAACTACAGAAATATAAAATCCAAAATACCTTCTACCACAATTAAGAGAAGTAAGTAAACCTAATTTGGAAGTCCTACACATAAGGTAAGGCAAATGACAAAATTGTGGCGAAAATTGGGACGGTAAACATAAATTCCTTATAGGAAATAATGCTACGAATTCATATATATCTTAAGAAAAAGGGGAATCATATTTTGATGACTTGATAGAATAAGAAGTTGAAGATCATCAACAATTCTCTCAAGATTTAGATAATTAGAATGTACCATAATTATCATTATCAACCATGATAGGAACAACTCAACCTCAGACCTTAAACTTAAAAGGGCACATCAATAAGAGAAATATAATGGTCCTGATAAATACAGGAAGCACTAAAAGTTTTATTGACACAAATATTGAATAAATATTGAACCTTTTTATATATCCAATGCCCAAAATGAAATTTATTGTAGCAGATCGATAAGAACTTGAAGGCGTAGAAAATTTCATAATGTCAAATTACAAATTCAATGCTACAATTTAGAATCCCATTTTTACAATGTACCTCTTGGAGGAGTGGATGTAGTCATAGGTGTCCAATGGATACAAACATTAGGCATTTACTATGCCAACCATCAAAAACAATTTACTCTGATGGCAAGGAGAAAACATAAGTTGCATGGGTTTCAACCGCATCGAAATCAAGTCATATCTTCCCATCATATGGTCAGGTTAATCCAAAATGGGCACCAACATACATATTATAATGTCATCAAATTGAAATATTGGCCTCGGGACTAGTTAATGTCAATCCTACAAAGATTCAAGGATTAATTTAAAACACAAAAAACTATTCGAATATTTTCCCTTCGAGATGCCTCCTAAAAGAGATATTGAGCACATCATCAAAGTTAAAGAATGATACAACACTATCAACATTAAACCATATCAATATTCAAATCATCAAAAAACATAAATAGAGAGAATAGTGCAAGGTCTTCTCAGATGTGGTATTATCACAAAAGATAGAATCTCTTATGCAGCTCATGTAGTCATTGTTCAAAATAAGGATGTATCTTTCAAGCTATGTATATATTACAAATGATTGAATAAGAGAACAATAAAAAATAGGCTTCTTATTCCTTTCATAGATGAAATTTTGGATGAACTTCTTGGAGCTAAGTATTTTTCCAAAATACATTTGAGATTACGTTACTACCAAAATAGAGTAAGATTATAAGATTTCGCAAAAATAACTTTTTGAAATCCTGAAGGGAAATATTAATTCAAACTTATTCACTTTGGATTAGTCAACACTCCAACCACCTTCTAGGTAGCTATGGATGAAGTGGTTTGACCCTACATAAGGAAATTTGTGCAAGTCTTCTTTGATGGCATTCTTATATATAGTAGAGCATGAGATGTGTATCTAAAGCACTTGAAGGAAGCTCTCCCTCTTCTTTCTACAGGAACAAATTTTATGCAAATATGTCAAAATGTACCTTCTAGACAGAAGAAATCAATTATTTAAGATATGTGATATAGAAAGAAGGTGTGAACGTAGATCCCAACAAAATTAAGGTGATCACAAAATTTCCTAGGCCAACTAACACTTCCAAGTTAAGAGGATTTTTAGGTTTAGCAAGAAATTATGAAAGGTTTCTTCAACATTATGCTCACATAACTACCCTCCTAATAATTGTTTTGAAAAGGAACTAGCTTGAATATAAAGATAAAGTAGAGTGATGTTTTGAAATATTAAAGGAGATGATCTCCACCACCCGTGTACTAGCAACTCCATATTTTTCAAAACATTTTGTAATCAAGTGCGATTCTTTAGGTTTTTGAATAAGAGTAGTATGATGCAAGATGGCCACACAATAGAAGTTGAAAGTAAGAATATCAAAAGGAATATCTATAATCTACATATCACAAAGAAATTATAGTCATTATTCATGCTCTGGCCAAATGGGGACAATATATTTTGGGAAGCAAGTTCCTCACATGAATAGATCATAATAATCTTCAACACATTCTCCAAAAAAAAGATACTATCTATAGAGCAACAAAAATGGGTCGAAATAATTTTCACTTTTGATAACCAAATAGTATAAAAAAAGGAAACAATGACATAGTAACATATGCTCTCTCAAGAAGAGATTAAGAGTCACCCTCTCTTGCTATTTTAGTTGTAATTCCATAATAGATCAATAAAATTCAAATCAAATATGCAAATAATTGAGAAATATTCACCAAAATCCATCATCCTATTCAAAACTCCAAATTCAAATTGAAAAAAGACATCCTTTGGTATAAAGAAAGAATTTACGTAACCCCAACTTCAAGATTTAATTATAAGGTTCTCAAGGAATCTTATGAATCACTAGCAACAGGATATCTCGATTTATTTAAAATCCATTATAATGCATGCCAGTCATTTGTTTGGAAGGGGATGAGTAACAATATTCGAAAGTTTGTACAGTGTGACCAATGCCAAATAAATAAAAATGAAAATATTATGACTTTTGAATAGGTCCATCTCCTACATATTCCAAATCAGAGGTGGGAAGAAATATCAATGGAGTTTATTAAAGGGTTAATCGTGTTAGATGGAAAAGACAAAATCCACATAGTAGTACTCACAAAGTATGCACACTTCATTGGAGTAAAAAAATCTAACTTCACAAAACAAATAACTGCAATGTTTTGCAAAAAGTCTACAAATTGCATATATTTCTAAAAATCATTGTTAGTGATATAGATGCCAAATTTAAGGAGTACATTTGGAAGGATTTTTTTAGATAAATTAGTACGTACCTCAAAATGGGCTTGACTTATCATCCTCACACAAGTTGTTAATCAGAAATTGTCAATAAACATTTTGAAGCTTACCTTTCTTGTTATGTAAGAAACAAGCAAAATAGGTGGTTTCAATGGTTACACCTTATTGAATGGTGGTATGACTCTATGTATCATATTGTTGGAAGCTTAACAATACTGGTAGGTGGGGGTGAATAAATATTATGCACTAAGGATCTATTTAATCACCTTTTTCCTTTTCTTTCACATTAACTGATTATACAATGATAACATCATAATACAACAATAGATCTAAGCACACATCATAAGCATATAAACATGAAAAACATTATATATGAATTGATAAACCATGAATAAAAACACATCAAAGCATTAGCATATAAACCATCATCACATTTGAACATAGTATGTAAGGTGGAAACCCATCCGAGAGAAAAACCACATCTACTTCTACTTCGCTCTTCTTCTTATTATCGAAAATATTATTTTACAACATTATCACTTGCCACCACTAGTGTGCAAGCCACAAATTTTGATCATGCGAGCAACTACTCACTCGAGACCACTATGTGTTGGAAGCCGTCACTTCCTGAAATTTGTAGGGCTTCATCTGTTGGAAGTCACTACTCCCTCAACTATGCATGCCACTAATTGCTGCAGTCACCACCTGCTAGATGCTCGAACACCGAATAGTTTTCCAACAACCACTAGAGACAAGCCACTACTCCCATTTCTCAGGCCACAATCGAAAGAATGCCACTACATATTGAATCAATAAGCCCTGACTTGTTAGTGAGCCACCACTCACCCACTAAAGGTCCCAACCTTCAAACTCTTATGGACCCCGTTTCATAACGTCTGGTATTGGATCCACATGCATCAACATAAACAACCATGAACCTCGTTTCATCACATTTTCACACTAGACACACTATGACTCTATGCTCAATATAACTGAATACAATCACCACTCTCACAATTAATGTGTGCTCAACACTTAGCCATATTCACACTCTCACTATACAAGTTCAAAATCGCATAACAAATACACAACAACTCAATTTAATTATTAAATATTATCAATTTTAAAATTTAAATATTATTTTATTTTTAAAATTATCAAAATAATAAACATATTAAAAAATTATCAATATTCATTGAGCTTAGAGGCTCTTTTACAAGCTAGTGTGATGTGTAACTTTGTATGTCCATCATCAAAATTGAAATTGTATTCATTTCCTCTAAAATAGAAAACAATATATAAAAAATATAAAAATAAAAGAATTAATAAATGTATGAAACATTTAAATAATATTCGCTCATAAAAACATTTACACATGAAAAAAATAAATTTTTCTAAACTCATATTAAATCGATATTTAAAATCAATCTATATTAATTATATAAATTCAATTCTCATAAATAAATACATATATCTAATAATAATAATGATTAATAAAAGCAATAAAAACCCATTCAATCACTATTCCCACCCGGCTAGACTTTGCACTCATATTAAAATAACAGGATTTTCACAAAAATAAAATAAAATTATAAACTGTTATATTGTATGAATTAATATCTTTTTATATATTATTTTAATTTTAATTAAACTTTGGATTTTTCCGTGTAAAATAATAAAAAGAAAATGTATACTGTTGTAGGAACAATGAGGTATCACCATTAGTGAGGTTTCCTTTGCGAGAAAGGAAAACAAAAATTACTTCTTTTACAATGAGGAAAACTAAAGTTGTTTCCATAATTATAATTTATAAATTATTTTAATACATGCTGTGCATTTGTCAACTTGTTTACTTTGTACTATATTTCGCTTCCGCATGTAGCTCCATATAGATATGAACGAAACTTATATATAAAGTTCCAGAAGCATTGGCACATCTGGCTCAGGCGCTGAATTGAGGTGTATAGTTGTCAATATTTAGCATGGAAAGTATTCAGTAGCTACTCTCATGGCAGCATTGAGTTTCTATATTCCCTTTGGATAATTTTATACTGGAAATTTGTGGGTAAATTGGCAATCTTATATCATATTTTTTTTTTAAGATTATATTTTATTTTTATTTTACTTAAGGTAAGTATTCTCTTTGGATCATTTTATACGGGTAAATTGACAATCTTATATCATTGATATTTTAAATATTGTGTTTTAATTTTATTTTAGTTAAGTTAAAAGTGTTTGTATGAATTCATGATACACAACTGATATAATGTTATCCGTTGGATTTGACATGATATTTTGTAATTGGTAAAGTAGATTAATTACACATAATTATCTATAATGAATTCAAGATAACTTTTGTAATGAATTTTGTATTATTAATCTTATGTGAAAAAACTATAACATCTAAAATCCTAAAAACTAAATAAAAAAATAAAATAAAAACTCAAAAATACTATCCAAAGTCCATTTACAACTCTCCAAATTTATTTTCCAAGTGAAAGGGTTGAGACTAATTACAATTGCATTTAATACTATTTTTTTTCAAAATTAAAAATCTAAAGGTTAATTGAGGTTGCATTTAATGTTTTTTTAATAAACATTGACATGTTTGGTTGTGTAAATGGAAATTGTGATTGTTTTGGTACATTGGAAATTGTGACTTTATAAAGACATATTATACTATTCATTTTAAACTTAATTTTGATTTGGTATAATTTTGATTGTTTTTTTCCAAGTCTTCACATACACATTCATTATAAAATCTAGATTTTACTAATCAATTCAATTACACAATTATTAAATTTACAAATTGATTTGTTACTTGAAAATATATAAAAGAAAAACTTTTTATTTTACCATTTATACAAATTTTAACAAATTAATAATGTTACATTAAATGAAATTTCATAATAATTTTATATTATATTTATATTCAAAACAAAAATTATTTTAATTGTTTTGATAGACATAACAAAAATTAATAATAATATTTTAATAATTGACAAAAATAATAATTTAAAAACAAAAATTATAAGAATTTACTTAATAGGTAAAATGTGTACATCAAACTTATACAATACATATCTATTCATTAATAAAAGAACCTACTTTTTCAGGTAGAACAATCATCATCAACACATATTTATATATCAAATTCATACAACAAACCTATCTAATCATAAACAAAAGAAAGTACAACAATCATCATCAATGCACAATTATAGATATTTACACCACATATATAAGAAATTCTTGCCTCCGAGACATCTGTAATGCTGCTTTTTATATCATCTTAATATAATCTATCCTGATTTTTTCCTCTGAAAAAAAATATAAGAAATTCTTGATAGGTAAAATGAATACATCAAATTCATACAACACACCTATCTAATCATAAACAAAAAAAAGTATTTGGACATCTAGAACAATCACCAACGTTCATAGATATAAAAAAGAAAGAAAAAAGTAATTTTACATTTAGAATAAATTAGCCTTTTATAACTAGTATACAGATAATTGAAGTTATCTATAACTAATGAAACAAATAATTAGAATAATCTCTCATCAACCGGACATAAATAAATTCCATTACTTAACACTATAACCACTCACCCATAAACACATCATGCTTTCACCTCATATAAACACTAATTACATAACCCAATATCTTATACAACAAATTAACATACTAACCAAATAAACTAAACCTAAAAAATTGAACAAATTGAAATTATCACCATGCCACCACTGCATCAACATATCTACCTTATCTGCCTTACGTATCATTTTTATCTTCTGAGCTTTTAGAATGATATTTTTTAAAACTTAATCTGCGCAATTGGCTTTTTCTCTTTTAATTGTTTTCTTCGTCACTACTGTATTAGCCAACTAAACGTACAGAGAAAGAGCTTTAAGGCTTTTAGATTTGATATTTATTGAAATTTAACGTGTAATGGCTTTCATTTATTTTCTTCGTGAGTGACTCAATTCTGTGTAAGCAAGCAAAATGTAAAGAGAATATAGAGCTTTAATATTTTTTTTAAAATCAAACTTCAACGACTACAGAAAATGACTTGTTTAGGGACACTTTGATTGATTTCATTGGATTTTCTTATTTGAAAAACAAAGGGGATGTACAGAAAATGACATTTTTAGGGACACTTTGATTGATTTCATTGGATTTTCTTACTTTGATTGATTACATTGGATTTTCTTATTTCAGCGGGTACCAAGGTGGAAAACAAAGGGGATGTGCAATAAAGTATATGACGTGCCAAAAAGTCAAGGCAGTTCGGATTCAATACCATTAAATATGAAGAGCGAAGATAGTTCTGATTCCTTAGAATTCAACGAGAAAAACGATCAAGCCCCATTGCCCTTACGATGAACATGGCATTATTTCTCTGCCGTGGCTGTGCCGGCTTTGAATCATTACTATATATTTCTTGGAAAATGAATTTGTTATAGTATCGATAGAGCTTTATTTTAAGTACGGCTTTGAATCATTACTATATATTTCTTGGAAAATGAATTTGTTATAGTTACAGATTTAATATGGTTAAAAAGTAAGACAAAAATTCACCCAAAATACATGAGCTGGTTTTTTTTTTATTGATCACACATAACATGATAATTACAATGAACTCGGTGAACGATATTTAACTTTTTTGACTAGTGACTCACCTAAAATATCTTGGCATGCAACCACACACTAAAAGTCTTCGATCACTTAACTCGACTTGACTCAACACTTAGCTAACTGACTCTTTGACTTTAGCCAACTCCTCATGCGGGAGTAATTAGCTTATTTTAACAGAGTTGTCTTTATTTTTGGAAGCTTTTATGGTGGGTTTTTCCGACGTAATTTCTCTAAAATCCGGCATGAATTTATTGAAATCACAAGCTTGATGGGTAATCATCTACAATTGAAGTGCCCTAGGGGTTTTCCAGGGTGTTGAATCCATATATATATAGTCAAAAAAGTAGTTTAAATAACACAAATGAAGATTTCACTTCAAACTTTTCCACCCAATTCTAGCACTAGAAAGTCCAAAAAGTCGCACTAAAGACAACTCCTATTTTAACACTCCCCCTTAATTACGACCGCTAAACTAAGACATGACTCATGACAACTCAAACATGCCTGTTGGTCTATGTCTCAGCTAGGCTTACAGCACCCAAGCTTTTTCTATGAAACTCAAACACATCTTGTGCAAATGACTTAGTAAATATATCAGCCAATTGATCACTAGATTTACAAGGCTTCAAGTGAACTTCTCCATTGCTCACAAGTTCTCTAATAAAGTGATATCTAGTATCAATATGCTTGCTCTTTTGATGAAATACACTATTCTTGGATAGTGCAATCGTTGAGGTGTTGTCACAATATATTGTTGTTGATCCTTGTTGTTTCTGCTTGAGTCCATCAAATACTCTTCTTGACGAGACTGCTTGACATGCTGTTGATGTTGCTGCTACATATTCTACTTCTGCTGATGAAAGTGTCACAATGGGTTGCTTCTTAGATGCCCATGAAATCACACATGAACCAAGATAGAACACAAAACCAAAAGTGTTCTTCCTATCATCCAAACTTCCTGCAAAATCACTATCTGTGTATCCAATCAAATCCTTCTTTTCATTGCTTGCATACATTATGCCACAACCTCTAGTTCTTGCTATGTATCTCAAAATTCTTTTTCCCGCACTCCAATGTGTGTCTTTTGGAATCTCCATAAATATAGAAGTCAAACTCACTCCTTGTATGATTTTTGATCTTGTAGCTGTGAGATACATGAGACTGTCAACCAATCTTTGTTGGATTGATATCTCATCCTTCATCATCCTTGCTTAACTTTCATCTTCTAGAATTCCATTCAAGAAGGCTTATTTCACAGCTGTTGTGGCTAGAACTTTTCTTACAGTATCCAATTTGGTTACCGGAGCAAATGTTTCTCCAAAGTCTATTTCTGGTTGTTGCGAGAATCCTTTTGCTACAAGTCTTGTAAATCTGTCAAGTTCATCTTTCTCATTCAACTTTGTCTTGTACACCCACTTCACACCAATGATATTTTTTCCCTTTGGTAAATCAATCAAATATAATGTATCATTCTTTTCAATAGCTTCAATTTTTTCATCCATGGCTTCCACCCAATTCTCATCTTTGATTTCTTCTTCAAACGAAGAGGGTTGGAATGACAACAATGCAAAATTTGAAATAACATCCAAATCATCATAAATATCTTTTAGACTTATCATCTTTCTCTTACCATTGCTTGATTCATCACGTGATTGATTGTTAGGAGAAGATCGAATTGTTGGTCTTCTTGAAGATCTGTGTTTCTTAGAAAATCTTAGAGTCCTTGTTGGTCTGTCTCTGTTTGGTGTCTTCACCTGTGATTCTTGTTGCTCCTTTTCTGCTACATCATTTTCTTCCATCAGTGGCACTTGTGCATCAACTGTTTTGTCTAGTTCCATTCCACGACGCTTGTTCTTTAAACACAACATCTTTGATACTTATGGTCTTCTTGGTGGCAAGTTTGTACAATTTGTAAACATTTGATTGCTCACTATAACCAATGAATATGCATTTTTCACTATTATCATCCAACTTGCCTCTTCGCTCTTTAAGCACATTTGCATAAGCTACACATCCAAATACTTTGAGATGAGATATGCTACAAGACATACTTGACCATGCCTGTTTTGGTACTCTATTCATTACACTCTTTGTAGGAGATCTATTGATTACATAAATAGCACATGCAACTGCTTCTGCCTAATACTCATTAGACAAGTTTCTTCCTTTCAACATGCTTCTTACCATGTTCATAATTGTTTTGTTCTTTCTCTCTACTACACTATTCTGTTGCGGTGTGTACCTAGTTGTAAACTGTCTTCTAATTCCATGTTGTTTGCAGTAATCATGGAATGCCTCTGAATCATATTCTCCACCACGATTTGACCTCAATACCTTGATTTGTCGATCTATTTGGTTCTTTGCTAAGGATTTGAATTCCTTGAACTTTGCAAAAGTTTTAGACTTCTACTTCAAGAAGTAATCCCAAGTCTTTCTACTGTAATCATCAATGAATGTGAGGAAGTAACAACTTCCACTAATCGATTGTGTCCTCATAAGTCCACACAAGCCTGTATGCATTAGCTCAAGAGGTTGCTTTTCTCTATATGCAACACCCTTTGGAAAACTTTCACAGTGTTTCTTTCCAAAGTTGCAACACTCACAAGTACTAGCAATTTCTTTAATGGGAGGTAATCCTCTGACCATCTGTTTATGCTGCAACAATCTTAAACCAGAAAAGAGCAAGTGTCCAAATCAAAAGTGCCATAACCAATAATCATTATAACATGCAACTCTAAAAGAACTGACCTAATCGCTGTAATTCATAATTAGAGGAAAGAGTTTGTTCCTTGTCATTTGCACCTTTGCTATCAGTTGCTTGCTTAGGGGCTTGTCATATATAACACACTCTTGTCCTTGAAAGATAACTTTGTATCCTTTCTGTGTTAATTGACCAACACTTAATAAATTATGTCTGAGACCAGGAACATAATATACCTCTGAGATTTTCCTTTACTTCCCCTTCTTGATCAGAATATTGACCACTCCTTTTCTGTCTACATACACAGTCTTGTGAGTCCCCAACTTTACCTTTGTTTTCACAAATTGATTCAAATTTGCAACCAAATTCTTGTTGCTTGTTATGTCATTACTGCAACCACTGTCTAATAGCCACACACTATCAAAAGGTTCATGCATGGTATGGTAAGCTAAGAACATGGAGTTAGTACTCTCTGTAGTGACATTAGCTCTCTAGTTCCCTTGATCAACTATCTTCTTCCTACAATCATGAGCATAGTGACCAAATTTATTGCAATAATAACATCTCATATTTGATTTTTCAAATCTTTGATTATTGCCAAAGTTTTTGCAGTTGCTTCCACTTTCATGTTCATGGTCTTCTTGGCCATCTCTCTAACCACCATATCTTTTGCCTCGTCCTCTGCCTTGTCCTCTGTCTCTTGAAATAGAAACCTGACTTTTGAAGGCAGTCTCTAAAGTGGAATCTTTATTTCTGTCTACCTTTGTCTCATACGATAGAAGTGATTCCATCAACTCGTCAACTATCAATGATGTCAAATCCTTGGCTTCTTTTATGGCTGCTACCACAACATCAAATTTGGTAGACAACAATCGAAGGACTTGCCTAAAATATCTTGACATGCAATCACACACAAAAAATCTTCTATCACTTAACTTAACTCAACTTGACTCAACACGCATTTAAATCACTTGACTTGACTCAACAACTCATCTTTAGCCAAATCCTCATGCCGGGGTAATTAGCTTAGTTTAACAAATATGAGCTTAGAGGGATCAAATTTCTTCATGTTCAAATTTATTTAGAATGTAAAATACATCGTGTTATTTTTCATTATTTAAACTATATTTTTGATTGCTATATAGAGTATATATGACCAAATATACATTTTAACAATAAAAACTTAATTTTTTCATATATACATAATTTTTTTTAAATGATATATAACATACACATAATTGACATTAAAATATTTTACATAATATTTATATAAACACATTTGTATGTCAATATTAATTCATATTAAAATATTTTATTGATAACTCACATTTAATATTTTTTTAATAATAATAATATAATAATATCCATTTTTAAGGTCACTGCCAAGCCAAACACCAAATTGGTGTATGAGACCACCTTGTTTGTGGGACAAGGGACCCACCTCCGCGCAATGATTTGACTGCTAAGTCTACGAAGGCATACATACTCTACCCCCCTCTGGTTTTGAATCTGTGACCTCTTAGGAGGAAACACATGCTCTGAACCATCATTAAGAGCATCATTAAAATATTTTATTTTAACAATTTTTTTTTTTTTATATATATAGATATATATCAACATAAATTAGTTAACATAGATCTTTAAATAGTTTATCTAAATCTAATGTTGAAATAGTTTTGAAAAGTATAAGATTTAAAAATTTTACTCAAATATTTTTTTACTTCTAATTACTTTAAAGCATATTCATTTTTTTATTATAGTCACATTATTTTTCTATTTAAACTAGCACAACCACATTTACCAATGTGATTGATAAACGTTGATAAGCATATATGAAACATATATACAACCACAATTTCCAATGTGTTTGATATAGGTCGATAGGCTTATATCAACCACATTAATAATTATTATGGGTATTTACAATTATTAATAACTATATAAATATAATCAACTAGATTTAAAAATATTAATAACTATATAAATATTTACAACCAAATTATTTTTATGTATTATTATATAGATATTATATTAATAATATAATAATAATCTAAACTCCTAATAATATCGATTATATTATTATAATATTATATTATCATTATAATAATATTATATATATAATTATAATAACATAATCAATATTATAATTAATATTGATTATATTATTATAATAATATACAAATATAATTATTAAAATTAATAATTATATTGGTATATTATATTATAATAATATAATCAATATTATTAGGAGTTTATATTATTATTATAATATTAATATAATATTTATATAGTTATTAATAATCCTAAATCTAATTATTGATAATATTAATAATATTTAATTATAATATTATAATAATATTATATTATTATAATAATATACAAATATAATAATAATAATAATATAGTCAATATTATCATAATATATTATTATAGTAAGAATAATAAAGACCAATTATTTATTATTTATGATAATTAATAACTAAGCAACTATATTTTTATATAATTATATATTTATGATTATTATATTAATATTATTATAATAATATAAACTCATATTATTATTATTATTATTATGCTTTAGTATTTTTAATATTTATCTTAGGGTTTGTATACATAAGGTTAATTATTATCACTATTTAGGATTATTGATAACTATATAAATATTAACAACCATATTATTTATATATATTACTGTAAAAATATTATATTAATATTATAATAATTCTATAAATTCCTAATATATAATAATAAATAATAAGAATAACTGATAATAATATTAGAGAGAAATAAAAGAATAGAGAGGAATGAGATGGATCGTTGAATGCATTTGAAGAACCAAGTAATGTTTTGGAGGGACATTAATTAAAGAACCTGTAGAGTTAAGCTCAGGAGGGAGTCGCATCGCATAATGGCAAAAGGACAAGGAAACCCAAAATAAACCAAACCACAGAGAAATCGTTCAAGAGTGGCGTAAAAACCAAACGAAGAGAAGTGAAGCACTAATTCTCATCAAGCGTTGGATCTTTACGATGAACGATCAAGATGAGATCACAAGAGTAGAGCGGAGTTTAATATCACATCAGAGGAAAGCAGTGGGAACAAACAACCCCGGCCCCAAGCCTGAGCGATTGCGATAATGCGATGAGGCGTGGACTGTTGGATCACATAGTTGATCAATGGTGGAGATCTGATTGCCAATCGCATATCGGGTAAGTTAAGTGACAGTGGTAATGGAACGCCGACATGCGAAGTTGCGATAGGCCGATTAAGCTATAGCCGATAACGATAGATCGGAGATCGGGATATAAAGGAGCAATGCACGGAAAGGCTTCAGGGAGTGGACCTGAAAAGTTATAGATGTAGGATTATAATATTTGAGTTTACAAACCTGCCATTATCGCAAATCGGAAGTGGAAGGGTTCATGAGTAGTATGACCGCGAAGGAGCAATTGAGATTAGCGATAAAGCTAAGCCTCGGAAACTGTGCAAAGGATTTGGAAAAGGCGAAAAAGGTGAGTTCACATATGTTTATGTGTATTCTTTTATAAATGGATTAAAGTGCGATAGAGGGTTTTGTGGTTAAGTCCAGGATAATCAAAGCTATAGTGTGGGAATTGGTTATATGTGCGACATAAGGATTAAAAAAGGCTTATAAGGGTGAATGAGTCCCGATATCAAAGTTAAAGAAGGTTATGTTGAGTTATAGAGGAGAAGAATAGAGAGGAATGAGATGGATCATTGAATCCATTTGAAGAACCAAGTAATGTTTTGGAGGGACATTAATTAAAGAAATTGCAGACTTAAGCTCAGCAGGGAGTCAAATCGCATAATGGCGAAAGGACGAGGAATCTAAAAATAAACCAAACCACAGAGAAATCATTGAAGGGTGGCATAAAAACCAAGTGAAGAGAAGTGAAGTGCTAATGCTCAATAACCATTGGATCTTTACGATCAATGGTCAGGATGAGATCGCAAGAGCGGAGCGGAGTTTAATATCGCATCAGAGGAAAGTAGTGGGAACAAAGAGCCCCAGCCCCGAGCCTAAGCGATTGTGATAATGCGATGAAGCATGGACTGTTGGATCACATAGCTGATCAATGGTGGAGATCTAATTGTGAATCGCATGTTGGGTAAGTTAAGTGACAACAGTAATGGAATGCCGAAATGCAAAGTTGTGATGGGCCAATTAAGTGATAGTTGATAGCAATAGATCGGAGATCGGGATGTAAAGGAGTAGCACATGGAAGGGCTTCAGGGAGCGGACTCGAAAAAGTTATAGATGCGGGTTTATAATATTTGAGTTTACAAACCTGACGTTATCGCAAATCGGAAGTGGAAGGGTTCATGAGTAGTATGACTGCGAAGGAGCGATTGTGATTAGTGATAAAGCTAAGCCTCAGAAACTGTGCAAAGCTTTGGGAAAGGTGGAAAAGGTGAGTTCACATATGTTTATGTGTATTCTTTTATAAATGGATTAAAGTGTGATAGAGGATTTTGTGGTTATGTCTGGGATAATCAAAGCTATAGTGTGGGAATTGGTTATATGTGTGGCATAAGGATTAACAAAGATTTATAAGGGTGAATGAGTTATGATATCAAAGTTAAAGAAGGTTATTTTGAGTTATAAGTCCCGATAGAAAGGGAATGAAAGGTTAGATTATAATTGGGGCTTAATAAAGCATTCTGCATAGGGACTTATGAAATGGGCCTTAAACCATTAAGTATTGAAGATTTAACTCCTTAGAGAGTTAAAAAACATTCCTGGGGATAATAGAATTTGTGCATGATATGTGTACACTATGTGTATTCGCCCGTTTCCTACGTCAAATAATTATATAAATATTATCGAACACATTTAAGATTATTAATAACTATATAAATAACTATATAGGATTATTAATAACTATATAAATATTAACAACCAGATTATTTATATATATTATTATCTAAATATTATATTAATAATATAAACTCCTAATATATATTAATTAATAATAAGAATACACAAGAGAAACATAAAGATGACCATGATTGATATTATAAACCCAAGTTAATAATAAACCCAAAGCATTAATACTAAAACCCCAAGGGATTATGAACCAAAGAAAATAATGTTAAACCCAAGGGACTAATATTATAAACCCAACATTGGCAAACCCTAATATGAATATTAGAAAGACAAAAATAAACATGGTTTATTTTCATGGTGAGGGAATCCTTGTCACAATGTGACATTCAACCATGGTTCGCCATGGTTGCCTATGATTGACAATGGTTGACCATGATTGATATTATAAACCTAAGCGAATAATAAAGCCAAGGCATTAATATTATAAACCCCAATGAATAATAAAACTAAGGTATTAATACGAAAACCCCAAGGGAATAATATTAAACCCATGGGACTAATATTATAAACCCAACATTGCTAAACCCAAATATAAACACTACAAACACTAAAATAAATATGGTTTATTTTCATGGTGAGTCAATCTTTGTCAAAATGAAACAATCAACCAAGGGACTAATATTATAAAACCAACATCGGTAAACCCAAATATAAATACTACAAATACTAAAATAAACATGGTCTATTTTGATGGTGACACAATTCTTGTCACAATGCGACATTCAACCATGGTTGACGATGTTTGGCTATGATTGAAAATGGTTTACCATGATTTATATTATCAACCAAAGAGAATAATAAACCCAAGGGATTGATATTATAAACCCAAATGAATAATGAATCCAAGGGATAAATACTAAAACCCAAGGGATTATGAAGCCAAGGGAATAATATTAAACCCATGGGACTATTATTATAAACTTCACATTGAGTAAAGGCAAATATCAATACTACAAACACTGAAATAAACATAGTTTATTTTGATGGTGAGACAATCCTTGTCACAATGCGACATTCAAACATGGTTCACCATGTTTGGCTACGATTTATATTATAAACCTAAGGGAATAAAAAAACCCAAATTTTGATATTATAAACCCAAATGAATAATAAACTAAAGGGAGTAATACTAAATCCCCAAGGGAACATGAACCCAAGGGAACAGTATTAAGCCCAAGGGACTAATATTATAAACCCAATGTTCATAAAACCAAATATAAATATTACAAACACTAAAATAAACATGTTTTATTTTCATGGTGAGACAATCTTTGTCAAAATGTGACATTCAAGCATGGGACTAATATTATAAACCCAACATTGGTAAACCCAAATATAAATACTACAAACATTAAAATAAACATGGTTTATTTTGATGGTGAGACAATTCTTGTCACAATGTTACATTCAACCATGATTGACATGTTTGGCTATGATTAACAATGGTTTGCAATGATTGATATTATAAACCAAAGGGAATAATAAACCCAAGGGATTGATATTATAAACGCAAATGAACAATAAACTTAAGGGATTAATACTAAAACGCCAATGAACAATAAACCCAATGGATTAATACTAAAACCCCAAGGGATTATGAACCCAATGGAATAATATTAAACCCAAGGGCCTAATACTATAGACCCAACAATCATAAACCCAAATGTAAATATTACAAAGACCAAAATAAACATGATTTATTTTCATGGTGAGACAATATTTGTCAAATTGGGACATTTAACCACGGGACTAATATGGTAAACCCAAATATAAATATTACAAACATAAAAATAAACATGGTTTATTTTCATGGTCAGACAATCTTTGTCAAAATGCAACATTCAACCATGGGACTAATATTATAAACCCAAATTTGGTAAACCCAAATATAAATACTACAAACATTAATATAAACATGATTTATTTTGACAGTGAGACAATCCTTGTCACAATGCGAGAATCAACCATGGTTGACCATGATTGATATTATAAACCTAAGGGAATAATAAACCCAAGGGATTGATATTGTAAACCCAAATGAATAACAAAACTAAGGGATTAATACTAAAACCCCAAGGGATTATGAACTGAAGGGAATAATATTAAACCCATGGGACTAATATTATAAACCCAATATTGATAAGCCTAAATATAAATACTACGAACACTAAAATAAGCATGGTTTATTTTGATGGTGAGACAATCCTTGTCACAATGCAACATTCAAACATGGTTGACCATGGTTGGCTATGATGGACAAAGGTTGACCATGATTGATATTATAAACCTAAGGGAATAGTAAACCCAACTTATTTACATTATAAACCCAAATGAATAATAAACCCAACGGATTAATACTAAAACCCCAAGGGAATAATATTAAGCCCAAGGGACTAATATAATAAACCCAAAATTTGTAAACCAAAATATAAATATTACAAAGACTAAAATAAACATGATTTATTCATGGTGAGACAATTCCTGTGACAATGTGACATTCAACCATGGTTGACCATGATTGATATTATAAACATGAGGTAATAATAAACCCAAGGGATTGATATTATAAATCCAAATGAATAATAAACCCAAGGGATTAATAGTAAAACCCCAAGGGATTATGAACCCAAGGGAATAATATTAAACCTAAGGGACTGATATTATAAACCCAACATTCGTAAACTCAAATACAAATATTACAAACACTAAAATAAACATCATTTATTTTCATGGTTAGAAACTCCTTGTGACAATGTGACATTCAAGCATGGTTGACCATGGTTGGCTATGATTGACAATGGTTTACCATGATCAATATTATAAACCTAAGGGAATAATAAACCCAAGAGATTAATATGAGAAACCGAATGGAATAATAAAGCAAAGGGATTAGTACTAAAACCCCAAGGGGTTATGAACCCAAGGGAATAATATTAAATCCAGGGTACTAATACTATAAACCCAACATATATAAACCCTAAGACAAATATTATAAACAGAAATAAACATGATGTACCATCAGTGATTTTCATATTGAGACAATCCTTAAGACAATTTCATGTTGGACCATGGTCGACATCGTAATAAACCACATTTGACTCAGGAATAATACACCCAAGTGATTGATATTATAAACCCAAGGGATTAATACTAAAACCCCAAGGGATTATGAACCAAAGGGAATACTATTAAACAAAAGGGACTAATAATATAAACCCAAGGGATTGATATAATAAACCCAAAGGAATAATAAACCCAAGGGATTATTATTTATTTTCATGGTGAGACAATCCTTGTCACAATGTGACATTCAAGCATGGTTGGCTATGATTGACAATGGTTTACCATGATCGATATTATAAACCTAAGGGAATAATAAACCCAAGGGATTAATATGAGAAACCCAAAGGAATAATAAAATGAAGGGATTAATACTAAGACCCCAAGGGATTATGAACCCAAGGGAATAATATTAAATCCAAGGGACTAATATTATAAACATTAAAATAAACATGATCGACCATCATTGATTTACATATTGAGACAATTCCTATCACAATTCCATGTTGGGCCATGGTCGACATTATAATAAACCATGTTTGACTCAGGAATAATAAACCCAAGCAATTGATATTATAAACCCAAGGGATTAATACTAAAACCCCAAGGGATTATGAACCTAAGGAAATATTATTAAACAAAAGGGACTAATAATATAAACCCAAGGGAATAATGAACCCAAGGGATTGATATAATAAACCCAAAGGAATAATAAACCCAAGGGATTAACACTAAAACCTCAAGGGATTATGAACCCAAGGAATTATTAATATTAAAAGGTTGAAGAATGAAGAAAACCAATAATTTGATATTATAAAACATTGGGAATTAAAAAACCCAAGGGAAAAATATTAGAAACCAAAGGGATAAAAAATGGCAAGGGATTAATAAGAATTAATTTTTTAAACCCAATGGATTATCAACCCATGTGAATATGTATATTATAAACCTAATGGATCAATACACCCTAGGGATTTGTTAATATTATGAAAGTAGCACGTCAATAAATTGAAGGAATAAACATTGCAAATGTAAGGGATTAATATTAAACCTTAGGACTATTATTTAAACCTTAATATTGGGGATTAATAAAAAAAGGGAATAAATGATAAACGGAAGGAATTATTAATATTACAAACTTAAAGAACAAATAAACCTAATCATTTAATATTATAAACCCAAGGAAATAGTAAACCGAACCTAAGCCCTAAATCCATGGCATCAATATATAAACATTAATAATGCTATATCACAAAAAAAAAAAAAAAAAAAAACATAAACCAAAACCAATATAAGAACCACATTGCAAACCATAAAGCACTAAAACATGATAAATCATCATTACATTAATAATAACATATTTATATCACGACATTATAAACAATAAATATAATTTATGCCACAAATACATTGATATCAATACATGAATGTATTAATAGTATAAATCTCAAGAATATTGATATAAACACCTAGAACATGAAATCCCAACAATAATATTATAAATGTAAACAATATTTTCATTTATGAAAGACGTGAACAAAGTGAAGGGATTTGCACAAAAGACCACAACAATCAGAAATGCAAGGGAAGATATAAAATAGTAACACTCCCATTGGAGCAAAGCAACATAAATGAAAAAAACACATCTAACTTGCACACATTGGATTTAAAGAAGAACATCATAATAGGACATTCTAAGACCAGAGATATACAATTTTGTACATAAAAACAACATTAGTGTTTAAAATAATCAATTTAACCAACATTGCAACCACAGAAAGAACGTTGAGTCTTAACATATATTTTTTGTTTTCTTTATATCAAATAATTCCACTACAAAATTGAAGTTCAAACAATGTTTTAAAAGTGGTCTATGGAGTGGCCTCTTCCAAAACACAACCAGACTGATGACAAAAGCAACACCAATTCAAATCAACAGGATAATGATCACGATACTTAACACTTTCCAACTAATTCCTTCTCGTTCTCCTCCCAGACTCCCTCTAGTGCACATGTTTCAAATATTTTACGTGTGCTTTTGTTTGATCTAGCTCACGAATATGATCATCAAGAAATGTAGGGTGGAATCCATGTTTTCTATCAAACTTGTTACGAAGATAGGAAAGAAAGCCTATAGCTCTAGCAATATCCTGTATTGTTTTGGAATAATATATAACATCATTATTGTCCATATCTGCATCTGAAAGACACAAAAACAAAAGCAAAATCAATAAGGACATGCACAAATAAATAAGCATAGACATATATATATATATATATATATATACATAAAACATAACACCCCATTTTTATTTATGTTAAAAAAATTAATGTTATAGTGTTACATGAAAAAAAACAATCTAGTGTTACATGAACCAAACGATATAAAAATTTCTACAAATATAAGCCTCATTTCAAAATGCAATAGAAAAAACTGTAGAAATAGAATAAAACCGTGGCCAACATTCAAAAAATGAATATTGGCCATGGTGATGCCCAATATTCAAAACCTCCATTTTTTCATTTCATGATGTAATACGAGTCCACAATATTAATATCAATATGAACCAGTTATAGAAATGATTTGGAATGATTGGTTCATATAACTCATTGTTTATGTTTGAATGGTTTGTGGCAAAGAAAAGAGCAATAGGCACTTAAAAAAATAAATAAGTAAAATGAACAACATGAAAAAATATGTAAACAACTTTCTCAAATATTACTATGAACTATGAATATGATGAATTTATTAATCTAATAAATATATGAAAATGATTATTATATTAAAAGTAAATCAAGAGAATAATAAAAGCAATTCAGAAAACATACTATAAAGAAGGTCACGATGTTATTAGTTGTATTTCATAGTGATATGGACTTCAATCGCTACTCTTCCTTCTTCCTAGTTGTAACATATGCACTATCTTTTATCTTGGCATAACGTTGGAAAGAAAAAGGCGGTGCAATGCGTAAATCATCTATTGATTTCACTCTTGATATGGTTGTGAAGGTAAGGCCTTACTGCTCTTTATTCCCGATATCAACTGACGCTCATTCTAAAGTCAATCCCTATGACTTGTGGATTGTAAGAGCCCATTCCATCTTCAAAGGAATTTGTTTTTTGTTTCCTTTTATCACTGGGGTGATAGGGACAATGTTTGGATTGCTTGCATCAAATGGAACACCAACATACTTATAAAAAACAACAGTTGTGAACATTGGAAGTTGAGGTGGCTTAGAGGTAGGCAGATAGAATATATCCTTAACAAAACCAAGTGCACCATTCACCAAGCCAGCTTCAACCCATAAATTACATGTCAACATAACACGCTGACCACAACACAACAAAACTTCACAATCCAATTGATCATCATCAACACCACTGATTTCTGAACGCCTTGAATGCTCAACAACACATCGTGCAATTGGAGAATTTAATGATTTTAACATATGCCTATTATGGAAGGAGACTAAATTATTTGTTGGAAACATGTGAACTGCTACATTAAATAAATCTCTTTCTCTAGGATGCAACCTCATATCAACCCGTGACATAAGAAACTCCCAATCTTCAAGAACAGGTTCTACATTTCTTATGTTATTGAGGACTCTACGAAAACAAGATTGTTTCTCATTATTCCCTTGTTGGTGAAATATTGTGTCAAGAGTGACAACAATGTTGAATTTGTTCCACAAGACTTTCCCTGCTGTATTACCTACATACAAAGGCTTATCTCTGACAGGAGGTAGTTGGCCAAGGTCACCCACAAGGATGATGGATCTGCCACCAAAAGGACAATTCCTTTTCTCTGGAAATGCTTCTCGTAATCGAGCATCTATTTGCATAAACAACCTTGATCCTAGAAAGTTAATTTCATCAATCAATATATATCTAGCATGTCACATTTCTTCTTGGAATACTGCAAGTGACTGCCCTTGTAGTGCCTGCATATCTTTAATTGGAATTTTTAGAGCTGAGTGTATTTTTTTGCATGTATATGAAAAGCGACCCTTCCTGTTGGGGCAAGAAGAAGCAAAGGGCTTCTTTCATTAGTTGATGAATTAGAAAGGGCTTCAAAAATACAATGGATAAGGAAAGGCTTCCCAGTGCCCGCAGTGCCCTAAAGAATCATAAGAAGAGCTTCATGAATCTCATATTCAACAAAGTGCCTTAAGACAATCTCAAAAGCAAGTCGTTGTTTTTCCGACAAAGAATCTAGAGATGCAAATGTTCTGTTTGAAAGGTCAACACTATCACCAGTTGATTTTGCATTCCTTATAAAATTAATAGCTTCTTCTGCAACATCATCAGAAATAGTTGTACTTTCCCAATGAAAGGATATATCAAAGTCCCTTCGACCAAGGGTGTGAAGATAAAAAACATTCACATCATTTGGTGGAACCAAACGAGAGAAAATATGCCATTCTTGAAAATCATCTTCAAGATTCATTTCCTCGTTAGAAAAATCACCATCTTCAATATTCTCTATAATTTATGGATGTCGATCAGAATGCCATGCTCGAGATCGAAAATTCCTCCAACTTTCAATAATAATTTCAGCTGAAAGGCCAATTTTTGCAGGAATGTCACGAAATGGCTTGCACAATAGCAATTTTGTCCAGCAAAAATTTTCAACTCACATTTAATATTTTTTTATATACATCATTAAAATATTTTATTTTAACAATTTTTTATATATATATATATAGATATATATCGACATAAATTAGTTAAAATAGATCTTTAAATAGTTTATCTAAATCTAATGTTGAACTAGTTTTGAAAAGTATAAGATTTAAACATTTTACTCACATATTTTTTTACTTCGAATTACTTTATAACATATTCATTTTTTTATTATAGTCACGTTATTTTTCTATTTAAAATATAATTTTTATTTTTATTTTAAAAAGTAAAAATGACAAACTTACACATCCTTCTTAGTAGGTTGTAAAATAAACCTATAAACTCAAAAATATTTTTATTTATTTAATATTTCACATAAGAAAACCTGGGTTAATTGTATCGCCCAATATTTGATCACTAGCTTGTACACAAGAAATTGCAGTATCTTTATGCTCTTTGTTCACAGACTCGAGCATGCAGCCCCGCTAGTACTTTTTGAAACCCACAACGCTTCGCCCACCAGCTTTTTAAAACTATCAATGATTGGCAACGGGCAAAGTAGGTATAAAAGGATTAAAATTTTATTGTAGTGTATAGCTTATTGAAAATGTTTGATCCCTATTTGTTTAATAGGGATCAAATTTAAGTGGTATAAAATTCTACGTATTCTGGTCCCTAAAGTTTTTTATTAAATTGGGTTTATGGATGATAAGATTTATCTACTCGTTTCAACCTCTAGTCCAATGAACTTGCCTTGTCATTCAATCTCTGGATCTGTATGCCAATTTCGGAACAAATTGATGGCTACTATTGCACATCTCATTGATTTTGACCATTTTTATACCCAATGGTTTGTATTGCACTGTTCCTTGATCAAAAGGGTAAGAATAATAGAGAATCATTTATTAATGTAATCTACAGGTTTAGCACGGGGTAAAAATTTTACACACAGCGGGTAAATTGAATTAATCTGCATGGTTAGCATCCAGTAAAAGTTAAATTAGACGAAATACTGATTCATACTGGCAATTTAGAATATTAGGAATTTAGAATATTACTTTATAATATTTGGTTTAAAACATTATAGTTTATAATATTTAGCTTATAATTTTTGTTTTATAATATTTGTTTATTTGATTTATCTTTGAGTTTGTAATATTTTAGTTTATAATACAAATTTTTAATATTAATGTATATAATATTTGATTTATAATATTAGTTTATAAATTTGGTTTATATTTGAGATTATAATATTTGGTTTATAACATTGTGGTTTACCATATTTAGTTTATAATATTGGTTTATACTATTTGGGTTTATATATTTGATTTATAACATTGTATTTATAATATTTATTTTATAATATTGGGTTTATAAAATTGGTTTATAATTTTTGATTTTTATAATATTTGGTTTATAACATTTATAATATTTGTTTATAATATTGGAGTTTATAATATTTAAGTTTTATATTTTGATTTTTAATCTTTTGTGTTTAATATTGGTTTTTTTAATATTAAAATTTAATATATAGATATTTTGATATAAAATTTATTACATTATATATATATATATATATATATTCACGATATATATAATTATTATTAATTACGATATATATAATTATTAATATTAATATAGATATATTAATATTAATTATTTATTAACATAAATATTCATTTTAGTTATATATATATATATATATATATATAAGTAGAGTATGTATAATTATATGAATAAATATATACTGCTTAGATCTTCGAGAGAAACCACATAGATAACAAAGGGTCGACGTGTTTCGAACCTAGATCTAGGTTCGAAACGCGTCGACCCTTTGTTATCTATGTGATTTCTCTGAAAGATCTGAGTAGTATATCATGAATCACAAAAGCATACAATCTGAGATTAATAAATATATATTAATCGACTATAATATAAATTAAAAAACAATTATTAATAATAACCGTATGCTATTATTATATAATATGTTAATTAGGTTATAGTTTCATATATTAATATATTAATTTAATAATAACATAATATTATATTAAAATATAATATAATATTAATATAATAGGTATATAAATGTTAGATTTGAGACTTTTATGATCCATAATGTAGAAAACTATCTTTTGGATTAATCACATTTTCAGGATTGGGTTGACGTTTTGAACCAACTAATGTGCTTCATCCTCAAGAGAAGGTCGACCACATTAGGATGAACCACATTAGGACAAGGTCAACCACCTTGTCTGAGGATGAACCACATTAGTTGGTTCGAAACGTAAACCCAATCCTGAAAATGTGATTAATCCGAAAGCCATTTTTCTAGGTATATAAATATAAAATAATATGTTTTTTATTATTGTTTCATTATTAATAATCATAAATAAATGTGGTTTGATCATGTGTAAAGGTGGCTTTGAGGTTAAATCTTTCTCATACACGTAATAATAATTAATATTGTTTCATTTACTAATGTGGTTGTACATGTGCATGATATAAGCATATCGAACTATATCAACTGCACTAAAAAAATTGGTTGTGCTACTATATGTGTTGTATGAAAACAATTTCGATGTTTTTTTCTTTTTATTTAACTAGTAAAACAAGTAATTGAGGTGGTCTCATATCAACATGACATAAATTGATTCCATAGACTACCACTATAACCATTATCCCACAGACACACCAAGCTTACCTTTAAAATAGACACTAGTTACATAACACAATATCTTATATAACAAGTTCATATGCTTTACCAAATCAACTATATAGAAAAAAAAAAATAAAAATTTAAAAAATTGAAATTATCACCATGTGACTCCTTGCATCAACATATATATCTTATTTATCATTTTTTTCTTCTTCTTTTAGAATGATATTTTTTGAAATTTAATCTGGGTAAGTTGATTTCTTTTATTTTCTTCGTCAGTGATTCAATACTGTCTTGACAGCAGGCCCCTTTAGTGGCTTGCTATGTAACCCAAGCCACATCTCCTATTCTGCAGCGACTGTGTTTCTCCCCTTTACCTCACGCCTTTGTAATCCTTTAATTTCCCTTCATATACTTATGACGATATTCATAGGCCCCTAACTTATGCACATTAATTTCCAATTTCATTTGAAAGACCCTTGTTCTTTCTTCCATGTAGTTCCATGCGTTGATATATTTCCCTTGCTTGCAGGAGGATAGTTTATTAGGCTGCCTATTTTCTCGTGTTGATGACCTCTCTTCAAGCATTGAGAATTAATCAAAGTTATGCAACTGGCAGCCCAGACTTGGTTCTTAGTGTAATGCCGTCCGCTGGTTGTTCCAATTCATCACAGATTGAGTTGAGTGTAAATCTAGGTTAGAAGTCAGAGCTCTCAACAAAATTCAAGTGAGGCTCAACATCTAAAGCTCGACTTCCAACTAGTCGACTAACTGTCTGGCCCACAACATGAGGTCAGGAGGTTGGGTCTCCTTTCACCTTGTATCTCTTCTTGCAACCAGACTTTACTTCAAGCCCAACTATGAAATTCGTTCAACACTCCCTTCGCAGATATTTATGTATTCCCATGATTGTTTTCACTCCCAACCAGCGAACTGGTCCCACTAAAAAGATGGAGTCAAGATTTGTCTCGTTCCTCTACTCGTTTAAGACTAAATAGACTTACCTCCTTATAGACTAGCCCGATTCTCCTTGAATTCATTCAATTCACTTAGCATCAATTTATGGAAAAATAAACCTTTGTGCAGGCTCTCTTAAGCTTCCCTCCATCCCAACAAAGCAATAATAGGTGGACTTTGGCCTATGAAATTGAGTTAGACATTACAATGATAATCACTCTACCATTCAGAGTGGAGCGCACTTCCCCAAACAATGAAAATGTAAGGACTGTAAGAAATGAGATAACACATATTAAAGCGAAACAAATTTTCTCCTCCACTAATCATAGAGTGTATCTCCACATGCACTAAAATGGGTTGCTTGTTGAATTCACATTCCTCTTTAAGGTGTTGTCCTTTGTACGACTTCAAGCCATGTTAGTCAATTTCCATGATCGAGATAGAGTCATGCTCTATACTTGTCAGAAATTAAACAAGTCGTCACGTAATCACATCAATTCCATTAAACATAAAGATAATATTTACAGAGGAAAAATGCCTAGGCTCACTTCTCTATTTCTCCTTCTCTTTTAGAGCTTCTTCTTTTTGCCCTCTACTATTCTATGCCTAAAAAACTCTACCCTAACACATACATTTTTTTGACCATAAAATATCTACACAAGTACAAAAATTAGACATTTGTCCCAAAAATTACCCAACAATTAAGTTAGACACTTGTCCATATTTACAAAGGCATCTCAAAATATCCTAACAAACCAAATTCATCTAGAATTAGGATAGTTGGCTCTACCATAAATTCCCTTTAATTCTAATTTGTACAAGTAAATTGGAGAAAATAGGGCCTACACTTAAAGTTTGCATGTCCCTTTTTTAGGGCCAAAAGAAAGAAAAAAAGTGGTACAACTGGCATTGACGCTCTTGCATCAAACACCCAGGTAGAAACATTTCACCTCTTGTTCAATATGCCAAGTCCTCAAGGGTCTTAAACAAAGTGTTTTTGTTGTTTATATGCACAACTTCCTTGTAGCTCTGACCCTTGTTTATGTTTGTCAAGATCCCACACATAATTATGCAATTTGCTACTAACAATGTAAACTTTGAAACGGGAACCCATACTATTACCCGTTTTGTAGAGATAGCAAAAAAGTGAGCCGATTTCGAAAAGGGGTTATGCAGAACACAAGTGCTTTTTAAAGCTTAGTTTTTGGCACTATAATTTTTTTTATGTACATTGCGTTTTATAATGGTAGTGCTTTTTATGATGATTTAAAAACGTGGTAATTCTGCACTAGACTCTTTTTTTAAAAGGTTTTTTTTTTAACTTTTTTGATTTTCTAATGTATGAAATGTAAATAATTATTTTGTAAACTTAATAATTTTTGAAGTGGTCTTTTTCTTCATATTTTCTTGTTTTTATTTTAATTTTATTTTTTTTGTAGTGAGGTTTTTATTGTTTCGCATATTTAAAAAAGAAGGTTGATATTTTGAATTTTCAATATTCTACATATTTATACATTGTTAATTAATTTTTCAATCCACAAGAAATAATTGTTTCTAAAAAACAATATTTTCTAACAATTGACATAAAAATAGCCATTTTTAACATAAATATAATTAAAAAACTACACGTTTTGATAATTTTTTGCTACAATTGACATGCGAAAATCACAATTTTTATACGAAAATTTTAACTAAAAATAGTTAAACAATAGTTTTTTTATGAATTTCATATCAAAAAAATAATAATAATCGTTTTTTTTTTTCAAAAAATAATGGTTAACTTAAAAATTAATGTGAAAATCACATATTGCAAATATTCAACGCATAACAACCTTAATTGAGTGTATATTCTTCTCATAAAATGTCAAAGTCAAAACATTGCAAGTATAACTACTTAATAGTTACAAAAAATGAGCATGATTTCCAAGCATAACTTAAATTTAATCAACAATGTCATGTAATCCAAACTCTTCGTCCTCTAGAGTTTCATCATTGTTTTCTTCCTCAATATTTTCTGCTTCCTTTTGCTCATTTTCGTCTTCTAATGGATCTTTCATGTCTGCCAATCTCTCATGCATGTCTTTCCAAACATCCCATGTAATGGTGGTTGAGGTTCCTTTGCCTTTTTGTGACACGTGATTCATTAAAGTCCCCTTTCTTCAACCCAATTTCTTGCATTGCATGTGGAAGAAATTGAAGAGCATTAATTTTTTGCTGAATGAAATTGCATTGTAATGGATCTTTTTCAATTGCAATGCAATTTCTTCCTTTTTGAAGGCAGCATGCTAGTGTTGTACCTAGTTATCAAGCACAAAAGAACTAATGAAGTAAATTAGTACAATGACATATTAATTAAAAAATAACATATTGAAATTCAATTCTATATAATAAAACTTACCTGAGCCAGAAAATAAATCCAGAACCCAATCTCCTTCATTTGAACATATGTCTATAAGATAGTTAATCAATAATTGTGGTTTTTGATAAATGTTAACTATCTCTCCTTTTGCTTCTTTGTCTTCATATGTTAGTTTTCTCACAACAACATCATAACTCAGTATTTGGCTATGACTCTTTCCGTCCACCCGATTAAAAATCATAGACATACAGCTATCATCTTTTGCCCAAATATCAATGTGAATGAACTCACAATCATTTATAAATACTTGATCATCATGGTTAAGAAGATTTCACTTTTGCCTGTAACATGAAATAGTAAAAGTTCAATCAACTTGTACATAAATGAATTTTTCAACATTAATCACATATACATTTTAAACGTCTTACCATGTAAGCTGCATCCTTGAATTTGTTTTCCCTTTGAAGCTTGACAATATCATTGCCAATTGTGTGTCTGAATGAAATGTAACAAATCTCCATAATGGTGATGACGTGACTTCTACAAATCCTGCAACCAGTTTACTAAAAGCTTGATAAGTATAAGGGTCACTATCATAGTCAATATTTGGAACATTGACACCATGGGGAATATCTGCAATAACTAGGGCATACTCCCTTTTAGGTATGAGTTTAGAAATGTCTTCATAGTCGCCTTGTATTACTCGATCTTGAATAGTGTCTAGCCCATTCCAAATGAAATGAGTAAGAGTTGGATCAATTTCAACATTCTTAACACGTTGCTGCCTCAGTCTTTCGGTCTTTATTTTTTCAATAAAGGTTCTGAAGCTAGTTGGTGCTCCATTATCATCCTTCTTCATCTTTTATAAAATAAACAAATATATGTGTAAGCTATAAATTAAAAATAGTACACAGATGAATAAAAACGAATGTGTAAATCAAGATACCTTTTTAAATGCAAGATAAAAAGCTTTTAATGTTGATGTAGAACTTGAATCTGGATAGTTGCGTACGACATCATCCCAACTATCTTCATTCAACAATCTAACCATTTGTTCTTGAATTTTCATGTAAACTTTGTGACTACATAGATAAAGTAACAAAAATTCAATATAATGATATGTATAACAAATACTACCAAGAACAACATGTTTTATTTAAAAGAAAATTATAATCTAGAAATAAATAAAAATAATTCAACAAAATTACTTTTGAAATTCCTCAGACATTTCCTCCAATGATAATCCCCCTGACTTCACACGAGAGAATATTGTTTTGACAATTTTTTCATCTTTCACTCCTTGCATTGCTCTCCAAGGTGTGATAGTCATATCTTCTGGAAGCTGCTTCAAGTCAAGACCTAATTTACTGCCGCCACATATCAATGGCTTAGACTTTTTAACCTTCTAGTTTTTAATGCCAATGTTTTCCCACATTCTAAAAATCTCATCAATCAAGTTCCAAACATCTCTAGTTCTAAATGCCAATTGGAAAATGTTATCAACACCTCTGAATATGTCACTAGGAAGGTTGCGTTTTCCACCTTTTGAATTGGGTTTCTCTTCAATTTGATAGCCTATTTCCATACAACATTCCCTTCAGAAATCTGTAGTAACATTTATCCTATCCCCACCACATTTTTCTTGAAATTCACTATGAATAAATCTAACCCTTTGGATGAAAGTCATAGACATCCTATATTCATTATCTGAATTATGATCCCATGCCACTAACTTTTTTTCTATATCCGATAAACTAGCGTAAATGATACATTTCATTGTTTCAAAACGTGGGTTATTGGGATATTCCTCCATCAATTGTCTTTGAGCTTCTACAAAATCGTTCCCCCCAAGCACATAATAATTGTATTCAAAACATTTTGACTTATCAAATGCTTCTTTGTTGGGAACTTGAAATGGATCAACAAGAAACACATAATTAACCACATGAGCATATGGATTATACCTCATCAATGTCTTCAAGTTGTGAACATGCAGATGGTGTGGCTTTCTGACTTGATATTTACATTGTCCTTCACTTACCTTATAGGTTTGTCTGACATTAAGCTGAAATGTACGACCACCATCAATTAATTTTTTCTTTGTCAAATTATGTCGAATGGCATTTTGTTTTGTTTTGATAATGCCATCCTCTAAATCAGCTTCTTGTGTAATGATTTCTCTGCTTTCTTTTGAAGTTTCACTAGCCTGTTCTTGACTGCTAGTAATGACTACTTCAAAATCTTCAACTTGACTTTTCTTCGTCATAACATTCTCAAAAGATTTATTTTTTGGCGTTGTCACTTTTGGTCTTTTACAACTCTTCTCAGTTCCAATGTCATCTTCAGTAACGACAACATATGCTTCACTGTCAGTTTCAACTTCATTGCCATCAAAAGTAACTTGTTTACCCTTGCTAGATTTGTCCACTAGAGGCCTCTTTTTCTGATCCTTTGGATGTAGTTTTATAGCATCATCAATTACTACATTTTTCTTGTTTTCCATATCTTTTTCTGACACTGAGTAAAAACTGCTGACAACTTTCATGATATCATGCTCTATGAAATGAATGCCTCCCAACCTAATTGAAAAACTTTCAACAAAATTCTGCCAAATAAAATATCATATGTCAATAAAAACAAAATTAAAAAAATATAGAGAGACACTTTCAAGAAAAAAAATACAAATATAAATGACAATACTTACGATGTTTTGTTTCATCTCATTTACAATTTGTTTACACAACTTTGTAGATACATCTCTTGTGTCATACAATGAATATGTTAGTTGATATTTAATCCTTTCATGTGACTTGGGAGCTTTTGTAAGTATGTAAACAACTTCAGTGTCTGGTACCAAACACATATCTATGACTCTTCCCATCAGCTCAAAAATTCCATTTTCATTCGGTATATCAATATATAGATATAATTTCACACTTTTACTTTCTTTTTCTTTCACATACCATATTCTTTATGGTAATTTCACCTCTTTTGAATTCTTCCAGTCTAAAATCATCTGCTTATCGTTTGAGGCACTTGAAAGATTTGTAGCCATGAGCTCAGGTGGAGTTCATTCACCAATGTTTTTTGAAGATGCACCTTTAAGTGTCTTTGGTCTAGACATATTCACAGAAATCTTCTTCGTTGCCATTTTCCTGAAAAATAGAAACACAAATTAGTAAACAACGAAAACATATTAACATAAATCCACAACGAAAATATATCCTTAATTTCTAATTTGTATAATCAGATAATTGAAATTAAAAAAATATCAACACTAAGAAATGGCAGAAGCCCATTGACACCACCGTGTCCATCCACGGAGTGGCGGGTGATTTCCCCACCACTTACCCTACACGCCCCCTACCCCTCTTCCCCCTCAACTGACCCACGCCACCCCACCTGCAATTGGACGACCATCCAACTGCACCCTTACCCCCCTTCCACACCTCCCCGCTACCCCCACACCATGCCACCCCACCCCCCAACCACTTCCCCTCCATGCCCCCCTCCACCCCCTAGCCCCACAACCGGCCCATAACCCCAATGCCACTCCACCCCCTTCCGCTCTCCCCAACCCCCAACAACCTACCCCCTTCCCCCCAACGTCCGCCAGCCTAGCCCACCCTTACCCACCTTCCACCTATTCTGCCTACCCACCTTGCCCCCAATTGAACCACCCCTCCTTGCAATCGAATGGATACCCCAGCCCACGTTTACCCCTCCTTCCCTCTACCCCTTAACCCCCCCTCCCCTACCTCACTCCCCCCGGACTCACCCCTCATCCACCCCTCCTCCCTTCCTCTCACCTCACCCCTCATCCTCGTCACTCCCCTTGTTCCCCCTCACTCTACCTAGACCCCCCTCACCCCTCACCACCTCCTCCTTCCCAACCTTCCCTCTCACCCCTCGTTCCCCCCTGCCCCTCTCACCCCCACCTCACCTCACTCTACCTACCCATCCCCGCCTCACCTTTCATATCTCCACTCACTCCCCTTCTCCCCCCTCACCCCTCATTCCCCCTCATACCCCCTCCCCCCCTCACCTCATGCACCCCCCCCCCCCACCTCACCCCTCGTTCCCCCCCCCACCTCCTTCTACCCCTCATCCCTCCCCCTCACCTCACCCCTCTACTCGGGTTGCCCACCCTCCCCCTCATCCCCCTAACCCCTCGTTCCCCCCTCACTCTAGCTCCTTCTAACCCCTCATCCCTCCCCCTCACCTCACCCCTCTACCTGGGCCCCCTCATTCCCCTTCATCCACCCCACTCCCTCTACCCGGCCGCCCCCGAACCCTTAACTCACCCCACCCAACTTACCTCTACCTCCCTTAACACCCTCAACCTCACACTTACCCCTCACACTTACCCCCCACCCACTAGCCCCCCTCCATAACCCCCCCATCCCCTCGGCCCTCCCCCTCTACCCCTGGGATCCTACCCTCACCCTCACCCTACTCCCCCCCCGAACACCCCCACTAAATCTACCTATCTGTACCCCTAGCAGTCCCCCCTTAACCCTAACCCAGCCCCAACCCCTTGACCCCCCTCACAAACCCCTTAACCCTACCCCATCCCCCCCTGGCCTACCCCCTTAACCAGCCACCCATACCCCCCGCCCCCCGTTAACCGTACCCCATCCCCCCCCGCCCCACCCACTTAACCCCCCCACCCAACCCATACCCAAACCACCCCCCACCCCCCCTTAACCTTACCACATCCCTGCCCGCCCCCCACCATACCCCCCTCCCCCCACCCACTTAACCCCCCTCGCCCCACATCCCCCGTCCCCCACCCAACCCATACCTACCCCGCCCCCCACCCAAACCATACCCCCCCCACCCAACCCATACCTACCCCCCCCGCATGCCCAACCCAACCCCACCCCCCAAACCCCCCCACCCACCCAACCCTGCCCCGACCACCCAACCCAACCCTGCGCCCCGCCCGCCCAACCTAACAAGGCCCCACGCTGCCCCGTCCCTTCCCCTCCCCACCCGACCCCCACCCAACCCCGCCCCCCACCAGCCCTCCTCCCAACCCCACCCCCCGCCCGACCCCCTCTCATCCTCACCCCGCTCCTCCCCCTCGCCCTCCCTCCTCCGCCTCTGCCTCTACCTCCCGAGGGAAATTTTTGGAGGGAAAATTTCATTCTCTAAGCTATATAGTATCTTTAGGAGACTCTCCATTTGTATCATTCAACATCTTCTATTTGAAAGGGATGGATTGTCCTGATAGTGAAGTTTCGATTTATATAGCATCAACATCTTCATCGTGTAAAACCTCTATTCATATGGATGAATATAGTGGGAATTCTTCCACTATGAATAGAAAGTCAATTCTTCCACTTAGTCCTGATCCTAAGGACTATGAGAGCAGCATTGATGAAAGAGGGGATGGAGAATTTCAAATAAATAAAGAGTCATAGATTCCACTTAGTCTGAATTCAAAGGACTATGAAAGCAGTAGTGACGATGAGCTTGATGACAAATTTCAAAAGAATGGGGTCTCACGGTGTCCACTTAGTCCTAATTCTATGGACTATGAAAGAAGCAGTGATGAAGAGCAAGATGGTGAAGTTCAAAAGAATGGAGTGTCACGGTGTCCACTTAGGCCTAATTCTATGGACTATGAAAGTAGTAGTGATGAAGAGCAAGATGGTGAAGTTCAAAAGAATGGAGTGTCACGGTGTCCACTTAGTCCTAATTCTATGGACTATGAAAGCAGCAGTGATGAAGAGCAAGATGTTGAAGTTCAAAAGAATGGAGTGTCACGGTGTCCACTCAGTCCTAATTCTAAGGACTATGAGAGTAGCAATGATGAAGAGCGTGATAACGAATTTGAAAAGAATGGAGTGTCAAAGTGTCCACTTAGTCCTAATTCTAAGGACTATGAGAGCAGCAGCGATGAAGTGCATGATGATGAATTTCAAAAGTATGGAGTGTCGCGGTGTCCAGTTAGTCCTAATTCTAAGGACTATGAGAGCAACTTTGATGAAGAGCGGGATGATGAATTTCAAAAGTATGAAATACCATGGTGTCTAGTTAGTCCTAATTCTAAGGACTATGAAAGCAGCTTTGATGAAGAGCGGGATGATGAATTTCAAAAGTATGGAGTACGACGGTGTCCAGTTAGTCTTAATTCTAAGGACTATGACAGCAGCAATGATGAAGAGCAGGATGATGAAATTCAAAATAATGGAGTGTCATGGTGTCCACTTAGTCCTAATTCTAAGGACTATGAGATCAACAGTGATGAAGAGCATGATGATGAATTTCAAAAGAATGGAGTGTCACAATTTCCTCTTAGTCCTAATTCTAAGGACTATGAGAGCAGCAGTGATGAAGGACATGATGATGCACTTAGTCCTAATTCTAATGAGTATAAAGGTAGCAGTGATGAAGGACAAGATGATGCACTTAGTCCTAATTCTATGGACTGTGAGAGTAGCACTGAAAATGCACATGAGGAAGAATATCCAATAAACATCAAGTCAAAATTTCCATTGACTCTGAATTCTATGGACTATGACAGTAGCACTGAATAAGGGGAAGATGAAGAATATCCTACAAGTCAGTATTTGAAAAGCACAGTTGATCATAGTGTGGATAACATTCCTCTTAATGATGATAAAAATCCTTATACAAATGATGATCTAATGATGGAGATGTTGCCAGGAAATATTGTATCGAGGAGTAGGACCAGACCTTTTCGTATCAATGCAAGATGTTCTAGTTATACAAGGGGTAGAGCAGAATATCTGATGAGAAGAAGTTCTATCAGCGCACTCATTTCAAGTGAATGTTTCCAAAAATATTGCTTGAAACATATGGATTTCAAATTTGTATTTGAGAGCAGGAAGAGATATTTTTCAATGAATAAAAGCATGCAAAATGCATATTTAGTTGGGTGCTTGCAATCTACATTGTCAAGTTATGATTATCATATTAAGACTTTATTTATCTGTAGAAAAGCTTTCAAAATGTTTCATTTGATTGGGAATTTTCATCTCTCGAGAATTCAAGAAAATTTGGAAAAGGATCCCACATTTTATTCTGAAATATGTCATAAAAGACAATTTGGGCCATTATCAAACATTGCAATGTCATGGATGAAAGATTTCTTTTCAAAGCATGGAGAGTGTATGCCAAATAGAGAGACAATACATATTCCAGATATTTTTTCGAGACGCGAAATCTACAACTTATATAAAGAATATGTAGAAGGTGCTGAGGGACATGGCCGGTTTATTACATATCAATATTTTTGGAAGATATGGAAGAAAGAATTCAATAATGTCCATATTCCTAAGAAGACAAGGATGGGGATTTGCAGTACATGTGCTTCTCTTAAATAAAAAAGGGACAAATGTGAAGGGTCAGAAAGAGGTAGGCATTCATAACTTTAACTTTTAATATTTTATATTCATCAAGTATGAAAACATATTTCTTAATGGCTTTCTTTTATGTTGTGTAGATTCAATTGTCAAAGAACTTCAGGAGCATCGTGAACAACAAACAAATGAACGGAAAAAGTTGTACAAGCATCAAAAGAAGTGTTATGATAATCCGAATAAATATTTGGGTTTGATAATTGATGGTATGAACCAGAAGAAAACACTTTTACCACATTTTGTTCACACACCCAAAAATTTATAGGAGGAAAATTTTATTCAGTATCACTTGGTTGGTTGTATGGTCTTCAATGGGAAAATGTTGCCAAAGGCGTACTTCACAGCTCCAAATATTCATAATGATGCAAATATGACCATAACAATAATTCATGATGTGCTTTCTCATTGTTCTGGTAATCTTCCTAAAGTTTTGTATCTACAATTGGACAACACTTGTTGTGAAAACAAAAATCAAGTTGCTTTTGGATATCTAAACATGCTTGTTGAATTGAGAATTTTTCAGAAGGTAAAGGTTGGTTTCCTTCTTGTTGGGCACACTCATGACCATATTGATCAGATGTTTAGTCGTTTTTCAATCACAATGAGGAGGAAGGAAGCTGGGAGCTTGCCATCATTAATTGAATGTATTAAGAAATCATACATGGCAGAGCCTACTTTTGATGTGTTGGAAGAAACTGTTGACATGCAAAGGTTTATTATGGGATCATATGGCGAGGGGAAATGCATTGAACAACTTAATGAAATTAGCTTCCAACATCAATTTCGTATCAAAAAATTCATGAGAAAACACTAATATGGGGCAAGAAGTATTCAACTACTACAGAATGGGCACCGTCATCAGGTTTGCAATTTTTGAAGTTCATTCTAGATCATCCAATATTTGCATCGAAAATATTGTTATTACAAGAAGTTGGTGAAGTTCATAATGCACGCAAACAAAATAGAGATATAAATTATTCTAATTTCCTAGAAGAAATTAAAAAATGTATTAGATATACATGAGTACTTTGACATTGCTGATTCAGTTTGGTGGGAGTCATTTTTCAATAGTCAAAGTGATATCATTTCAACAAGAAAAAATGAAGATATACCTTCGAAAAATCCATTTATTTGGCCACAAAATTTGTTGAATGCACATGAGGAAATAAACATTATTGAACAGCAACAATCTCAAAGTATCATTAATTCTTCACAAGCAGAGGAAAGAGAGATGTATATTGGTTCCAGAAGATCTCGTGCACAACGTGAAGCCATGGAAGACCTTTACAGGGGTTCAGTACAAGATATTAAGGAGGGTTGCATGATCGCATTGCTAGCAGATGGAGATCTCAATGGCTATCCATTTTGGGTTGCTAAAGTTATAAAGGTCTTTACAGAAAATGAGGATGTTACAAGTGTTGAAGTACATTGGTATGCCACAAATACACACCCATTCAATGGTTTGTATAAGCGAGAGATGGTAGTTGACAAAAAAAATGGCGGAAAGAGAAAAAGAAAAGGTACAAATATAAATCATCGCCGCACAGAAATATTGAAATTGGAGGATGTTGACATACTTGTTTATGACTTCAATTTAACAAAGAGGAGAACTCTTCGCTTCAAGACGATAGAGATTTTGAAAAGGTTGTTACCAGAAGGAACAATGTTGAGATGGGAGTCTGCTGAAACCAATCGTAGATCTAGAAGAATTTTGAAACCTGAAATGATGGGCATGCATGTGGACTCAGATGGGGCACTAGTTGATGAAAGAGAAGAATATGGAACATCTTCATTAGCATCCAGTGACTCATCTGAAGATGTGAATTCTGATGGCGTGCAAGAAAATATGAGTGATTTTGAATAATTGTTTAAGACAGTTTATCCAACTGATGTATGCATCGTCTCTTGAAATAAAAATTTTGATTTCCATATGGTGTTAAATGAGAAGTTATGAGTCACTTTTATGTTGTTAGATCATTTTACTAGCATTTTTTTAAAATTTTGAAGATTGACCCTAAAAAAAAATCATCGTTCCAGTATAATCACTTTTTCGTTTTCAATCTATATTTTTCACGAAAAATTTGTTTTCACTGCCATTTTTAATACATGTTCAAAATTGTCCCTAAAAAAAAAACCATCGTTCCAGTATACACACTTTTTGCTTTTAGCATTGTTTTTGATGTTTTTTTGGCATTTTTTGGCCAGAGTTCCTGTTTTGAGTTTATAGTTCCCGTTTCAAAGTTTACATTGTTTACTTACTTTGTTGGGAAAATCTTGCACAAATAGCTGATTGTCCTTGCTAGCTATTTTCCTCCTTTGCTTGTACACTCCCATGTATTATTTTTGCATCAACATCTTCATTTTTCTGATTTCATTTGTCAATTTGGTCCTACTGCCATCCTCTTGCAGCTCAAGTTTTTCATGCTAGATTTCAATCGTTTGGTTCATCAACTTCTCATCCAAAACTTTTGGCTCTATCGGTAACTTTAAAATATACTCATCACTCTTCATGAGCATCTCACTTAAATACTGCTCTTCATCTTCATCAGCTTCCTCCTAAAGGTATTTCCTATTCAATTCAGTCTTATTCAATTCAACAACAGGATATTCTCTTATATAGTTGTCCTCATTTATGTCCACCACAGTCTCTCCCTGTATTGTAGGAGAGAAATTTATCACTCCTAGTCTCTGCTTCCCAACTAGTTTTCCCTTGAGAAACTCAATACCTACATTCACACACCCATTGTCAATTTAAAAAAAAAAAAGACTTCTTGGACTCTTTAGTTACTTCCTTCAAAACTTCTCCTTCATGTGCAAGGGTCTTCTTCTGGTGCTCCTTATGAGTCAATAATGCATCCTTCTTCATTTTGATAGAAATGTAATTTTTTCCCCTTTGAGTGATTTAAAAAACCAAGCCTTCATCAACAATCCCTGTGGAAGCTTCAAGTGGTTGTCCATTTTCTGAAAAAAATCTTGTTGCTTCATCCACTCCTCCTTTAACCTATTGGTCACAATTTTCACCTACTTTTTTGTTATTTCCTCCTATGATTTTCTCATATTATATGACAACTTGTGATGGTTTTCTCTCCTTTTGAATTGCACATAAAAATAAATTATAATCACTAAAAGAGTGAGGCTCTTGGACCTCGATTGATGCTCCTGACACCTGCTACAGATTTGGAATTGTCCTATGGTTCATGAGATCTTCAGTTATTTTCATCTCTTCAACCTCACTATTATCTCTACTCTATTCCATGAGATATTTTAAGGACTGTTCCTCCACTTCAATATCGTGATTCCCACCTACTACTAGGGCTATCATTGGAAAATTCTTGTAGTAATCATTCTCTTCCTACCCTTGATTTTGAGAGAAAATCCATGTTCCTTCTCTTCTTTGTTGGACATTCTATCTCTGCTTTTGGTATGAATTTACATAAAGTTCACCCACCTTAAAGACAAATTTCGATCTAACCTCCTACTAGCTCTTCTTACTTACTTTTCACAAGACCTTATTCACATTCCTTGAGACATTTTACTAGTGTCTTATCAGGAAAGTGAATTCTTCCTTGAACCCTTCCACAATATCCTACAAATTCTTCGACGATATTCTTGTCATTTCTCAACAAAACCATGGCTTGCTCTGCATAAGCCTCTTCAGCCATGTCTAGACATTCTTCTCCTTGAGGCAATTCTTTGTATCTTGCTTCATAACTATCTTTCTCTCCTTGATCTCATGAGATAGTGGTGTCTCCTCCTATTTATCACTAATATTTGGGTTATCTTCTTGTCCTTGGATCCCTTTAACCTTCTTTGGATGAGCTGAATTGTATTATGTTGAGGGTTTCTCATTATATCTCCCTCCATCTTCTGATGTTGCTAACATCCTTTCCTTGTGCTGGCTGAAGCACATCATCATTTCATCCTCCACATCATCCTCTCCTAGGATATGTACTTGTTTTGGTTCACAAAGTGAACTTACACTCCTCCATACTCAATAAATATGATTTTTTCCTCCACTAATGAAGCATTCATGTTGTGCTTTCGCCTCAATTGCAATAGATACAAATTCATATTCTTCTTCCTTTTTAGTATCTAGCCACCCCTTTGGGCTTCTTGGAGAAAGCTTACCTTCCTTCCCTCCTTTTGGACAATCTGTCCATGTCTTCAATCTGTAAGAGCCTTCAATGGTTTCTCGTCTTCCTTATTTACAAAACCTCTATCAACACATAATTTGTTAGTTTTAAAAACATAAGGCTCTTTAGCCTCCTCTTCTATCAACAACACCTCCTTCTATTTTGGACCCTTTCCATAAATCATGAGAATTTCCACTAGTCTCCTCTCCTTGTCTTTAAGAAGTGGTTTGCAGAAATAGATTATTCCTTCCATAGGCTCAACTGCTCTGACCTCTTCTTCTACCATCTAGGATTTCATCAATGGCCTCATCCTCTACTTCCCTATCTCTCTATATTTTGGGAATTTATTCTTAAAAATATTATGTATGACACATAAACTGAACCTCCTAATCATGTTCCATCTCTGCATTTATTCCCTAGATTGTAGGCGTTGCATTAGTTCATCAACTTGTGCTTTCAACTCAACCATATCCCTTCAAAATTCCTCCTAGCTAAGATTCTTATACCATTCTTCTTGGCATCCTTCTCCTCTTTGTTGTGGCATTTACTTAACCCTTCTTCATGAGCAACAATGGTCACTTTATTCTTCTTCTTTCTCTACATATGCTCCTTTATGTTCAGCGTGAGTTACAACCTAGCCTTGTAACAAGTCTCACCTTACTTGTTACTTGTACACCTCAGCTCCTCTTGGCTATTGGTGTGCTTCTGAGTTCCCTCCTCTTGGAACCTCTTTGAGCACTCCTTGCTCCTCTCTATTTGTTTCTCCTCTACTCACCTCCAAAGAAATTCTCTCTTTGTCTTCTCGTTGAGGAATTCCTTTGTCCCCCTCTTCCTTATAACCTCACTTGGAATGCTTCTCTCTATATGTAATGTTGGCATGAGGGGGCCTGACCCAAGTTCATAGTTAATTAGCCAAACAAATCCCTACACTACTGGCCCTTTTGGCAATAGCCTGCTGAGCACGGACTGAGGTCTCACTCGAAGCAGTATGAGGGGATGCTGGAATGAAGTTTCCGCACCCTTGAGACGTCTGAGGGGTTGCTTTAGTCCAACTGTGAATACCTTCACGCAAGTCACTTTGTGCACTGTCCTAACCTACGAGACCTTCGTGATTTGTTATAATCACATTCGATTATCCCTAGCTAGGGGTTGAGGTGATTTCGCGCTGCCCTAGTAGCGATCTGTGCTACTTCCCTAAGTTACACCACTTATCTTACTTATCTTCTTATAAAAGTTAGTTATCTTCACGTAAACATATACTTTATCTTATATTCACTTTATCAACACATTCATATAAGTTCGCGCATCATATAAACAATAGAAATGCAATTTATATCCGATACATTCAACGCAAAAAATAGGAAAAGGATACATAGAAATGATGTAAAACTTCTCTTTATTGCTTCTCCAAAGGTTACAGACTCAACTCGCCCTGCACACTCAGCTGCAGACTTCTAGGCCTCTGCGTACTCAGCTGCAGAACCTTCTCCTACTCTACGACCCAAAGACTCGACTCTACACTTAGATAATACTTAATTCTCCATCTATTGCTTCCACTTCTTTTACTTATTTACAACTTAGAGCCTCACTCTATTTATACAATCCCATGGTCTACGGACCATGCGTAGATCTCTAAAGCCGACATTACATTACAAAGATTAGGGCGGACAACCCTATGACTCATTTACAAGCTCGTGCTTCGTGCCCACAAAACATGGAGTCTTTACATCGGATTTGGTCAAAATATGGGCTTTAAGCCCCAAAACTTGCCTTGGGGGATCCAGTGCCCAACAAGCCCCTAACACAAACATCGTGACTCGCACTAGAGTCACTCTGTCTGTGCGGAGATCTTCACGTAGAGACCTCCCAACTTTGTCTGAACTGCTGCAAGATCGACAACACACTGAGCAGCTGCCTGCTATATCTCCTGCACGCACTGTTGAGAGACTATTTTATCTTAACTAGTTCCTTGTATCTGCTCTTGCGTTCCTTACATCTATTTATAGTCCCACACCTCCTTTAAGCTACCTGGAGCGCTAAGACTGTGCTTCGGTGGGCTAGTCAGATAACTGGGCCACCCGTGTATGGCTTCAACGGACTGCCATTCACTCTTCCTAGGAAAGTTTCTCCATTTCACTTTACCAACTACACCGCACCTCCATCTGTGACCTCCTTAATAACATACGGTCCTAGCCAATGCATTCTGAATTTTCCCCAGGAATTTATCAAACTTACTATCATACAGTAACACCAAATCATTCATCTTAAAGGTGCGCAACATAATATGTCGATCGTGCCAAGCCTTTTTGCATTGCTTTTGTACCTGTTGGTGAAAGCCAGCCAGAAACTATTCTCCCTCGAGTTCCTCCAACTGCACGAGTCTTTCCTCCAGGGCTCTATGGTCCGTCATATCCATGGGCGCTGCTACGTGCAGACTAGGTATGATATACTCCATTGGTATTACAGTGTTCACTCCATAGTCTAGCCTAGAAGGCATCTGTCTCATCAGTTTCTTGCATGTTGTCCTATAAGCCCATAAAACTACTGGTATGTACAAGTCCCAATCACTTCGTTGCGCATTACATACCTTATTCAGTGCTTCGCACACTTCATTAAATGCTCCCGCATGGATAACCTTCTGTGCAATTGTTCTCTCCACATTTTGTCGTTCCAACTTGAGGAGCTGTTTGGGCAATTGTCCCCCCAACACATGCTTGTTGACTGTATCTCCCAACATGAAGTTCATGTACATCTGTGTAGGTTGTTTTCCATATGTTGGCATCCACTTGGTTAGATGTGCATGTGGTTTATCCTACCCATTGCATTTATTGTCAATCGCACTCTAGGCTTCCCAAACTGCGTGCGCATCATTCTTCTGCATTCACGCTAGTCTTCAAAGCTCCCTTTGTGCGTACCCCACCACCTTGCGGGCATAGTACATAGTACCCATATCAAGGCTTGGAAACGTTGCTTATCCGACACCTCCATTTCGAATCTGTCCAAGAAAGCATCTACCTCACTTAACCCATCATAAGTAGGCAGATCCCTCACTTCTGTCGATATGCAACGCAATGATCTTGTCATCATATTACAATTTCGTGTGGTTACCTTGTGTAACTGATTCTTCCATCGCTCTATCTCCTCATTAGAATCCGACGTACAGGAGCTTTCGCACTCCCATGAGATCCGTCCATCCGCAGTAGGATTTATCACATCTTTCTCTCACACAGTTATCTTGTATATGCATTCCAAATTGTTGTCACTTTCATAGTCGCGCACCGAATCGGTGTAGCGTGATCCCTCAGCAAGGTCTAAGGGTATAATTACGGGCAGAGACTTCTTCTCAAAAATCATCTTGCGCTTCTTCATACCCTGTTCATGTCAGTGGCCTAATCAATTCCTAAGAGTGCAGGGTAAGGATTGCTATCATCAACAATATCTATTACTTCAAAGTTTGCTAGTGCGCTTGCTCCCTCAATATCCGTGATGATTCCTTGTAATCACCCCATGGGTATTATCTTCTGTTGGTTCACCATTTGCAGTTGAATAGGAGACCATTGCAGCGTAGGCCTCCCCATGCACTCCCATGTCTACTTCGACAGAACATTTGCATCCGATCCTAAATCTAGAATTACTTGGTCCATCTCATATTCTCCAATCTGCATGGTTAGCCTCATTTCTTCCCTATCCTAGTCTTGTGTTTTCCATTCTTCCAGACTACACGCAATTCTCCTGGCGCGGTCCCAGCACATCCGTTAATGAGATTTTGCAATCCTTTTACAACCTTATTGTCATGCAGTAGCTTCATGCATGTTTCTAGGAACATCGTAAGCATATATGGGTCCATTTCTAGCTCTAGTCTATCTTTTTTTCTGAATTGGAGGCATCAGCGAAGCTCTTCTTAGCTTCCATGAAGGTTTCCTTGGTGCGCTCCAAATCAAACTATGTTTCTTGCGTTGGAGCATTGTGAACCCAAGTACTATCTTCGGGTTGTTTTCCTTTATCATCCCCCATCGTGATTCCATTTCAGAGCACAATGTTCACATTTGAAGCTTCCTTGCGCGACTCAGACCTCATCATCTACAGGTTCTAAGTCGGGGGAGGTGGTAGCGCTCCCTTGTTGCATATCCTAGCTATCAGCGTAGGACAATCTTCCATCTCATGATCAAACAAGGTACAATACAGACATGATGGATGTGTTGGGTTCATACAATCATGGTCATAATGTCCTGGCCCTCTGCAGTTGTAGCATATTAACTATCCGCCACCTCGTCCAAGTCATCCTCCACCTCGGCCTCGCCTGTGCCCTTGAAATCCAGTTCTCGTCACTCCTGCATTTGGGTCTAGGGGTCGTGTTTTGGCCTGAAATCTATAAGTGGGAGTTCTATCCATCATAATCTCATATCTTCTACAAGTGAACTCATCATGTCCAACCGATCTACAAAAATTAAAAAAAAAATGTTGTGAATTCTGCATGTACTTCTATAACAAATGGCAGTTGTCCGTAGCATGCTTTCCTCCTATTTGACAAATCACGCACCACAAAGAAGGTGTCGCGCTAGGTCCTGCTTGTGCTTCCATCCTTAACGACATCGGTCCTCCTCCCGTGAGGTAATTCGCGAACACAGGGCAGTGGTCCTTATCATGACCCCGACCCTTGCATTTTACACACTATACCTCTTTGTGCACTTCAAGTCAGGTTGCCCTGTCCTGTTTCAGACTCTGCATCTCAAGGCATAAGTTTTTCAACTGTGCGTGGATTTTCTGAACTCCCAAGTTAGGATCCTAGATCAAGGTTTCATGCAGCCTCATCACGATATCCAAGGCCTCTGCTTGAGTCGTTAACCTCTCTTGCGATAATGCGTTACTCAAATGCGGCATTAGTGATGCTATAAACCAGTCGTGGTGTTGTCCATCCGTCAAAGTCATATTAGCTTCGCGAATCATACAATTCAGTCTCTGTTCTAGCTCCTAAGGAGTATCGCTTGGTAGCATTTTGATCTCTTTCAATCCAATGATTGACTGTGCTTCTGACTTCGGCTTGCTAAATTCTCTGTTTAGCGCAATTTGGATATTCGCGATTCTTGCATTTGGATTGTCATTAGAATGCTTAATATACCAGGTCAGTGCACGATCCTGCAGAGTGCTGACCAATGTCATTTTATTTATGTTATCATCTGTAACTCCTTTCACTTCCCATACGGCTCTTATCATGAACCAAAACTGGTATGGATCTTCATTTCCTACTCCCTTGAACACATGCAACTTTATCATGCTTGCCATATTGACTCACGGTGGTGGCGGAGGTGGTACGGGTGAATATGGAGGTGAAGGCGGTGAAACAGGTCGCAGTGTGGGTGGGGGTGGTACGTGCAGAATCCTTTTCCTTATCAAATGGATCGCACTTCACAACAAGACCTTCGCGAGCTCTTCCTCGTCCCCTCACGGAGGTGAAATCAAAGGGCTATTCTCTGGTCCCTTGCTTCCTTCGTTTCTGTAGGTTTTTCTCCTTCGCGTGGCTCCGGACATCAAGGTAATTACATTACCCTCTTTTCACACAATAGAATTTTAATCCAAGTATTTAGAGACTTTACGTACTTACCTCGCGATCCTTTGAGAGAGTGTCACTCTGCTTTGCTATAGTTGGCTGAAGTATCTACCATGAACTCAATAAAGAATCCTCCTATAATCCAATTAAGCCAGTGATCAACAGCGCACATGATCTTATTCTCAGATGCTTCCAATTTGCACACCAACTCTGGGGTCCACACAATAGGATTGTCGAGTTTCCACCTTCCTTGGCTATCTGCTAGCTTTGTGATCCACTCGTACAACTCAGTGGGGAAAGATGAAAAAAATATTTCGTAGATCTCTATGTATAAGTACAAGTCTAACCACTCTTCTTTTTTCAGTTACGGGTTCCTGTTCTCTTGCGCCATGAACTCGTGAATTCTTTTTTCCAACCAACCTTCAATTTCCTTCTTAGTTGGATTCCAGTGATACGACATCAGACATCTCTATTCAAATTCTGGTCCTAGAAACAAAACCATTTGTTGGCTTAAGGGGGCCTAACCCAGGTTCGGAGTTAATTAGCCAAACAAATCCCTACACTATTGGCCCTTTCGGTAACAGCCCATGGAGCACGGACTGAGGTCTCACATGAAGTAGTATAGGGGGATGCTAGAACCAAGTTTCTACACCCTTGAGATGTCTGAGGGGTCGATTTAGTCCAAATGTGAATACCTTCATGCAGGTCACTTTGTGCACTATCCTAACCTGCGAGACCTTCGCAATTTGTTATAATCACCTTCATGCAACCCTAACCAGGGGCTGAGGTGATTTCGCGCTGCCTTAGTAGAAATCTGCACTACTTCCCCAAGTTACACCGCGTATCTTACTTATCTTATTATAACAATTAGTTATCTTCGCGTAAATAGATACTTTATCTTATATTCACTTTATCAACACATTCATATAAGTTCGCGCATCATATAAACAATGGAAATGCAATTTATATCTGATACATTCAATGCACAAAATAGGAAAAAGATACACAGAAATGATGTAAAACTTATCTTTATTACTTCTCCAAAGGTTGCAGACTCGACTCACCATGCGCACTCAGCTTAGGGGTCCGCACACTCAGCTGCAGACTACTAGGCCTCTACGCACTCAGCTACAAAGCCTTCTCCTACTCTACGACCCAAAGTCTTGACTCTACACTTAGATAAGACTTAATTCTCCATCTATTGCTTCCACTTCCCTTACTTATTTACAACTTAGAACCTCTCTCTATTTATACAATCCCATTGTCCGTAGACCATGGGTAGATCTCTAAAGCCGACATTACATTACAAAGATGAGGGCGGACAACCCTATGACTCATTTACAAGCTCACGCTCCGCGCCCACAAAACGCGGAGTCTTTACATCGGATTTGGTCAAAATCTGAGCTTTAAGCCCCAAAACTTACCTTGGGGTATCCCGCACCCAACATACAACACCTCTGCTGCAAAGGTTTTCATCTAGCATTATCTCTGAGAAAACAACTAGTTCTCTCATTACCCTAGATCATCTCCCTTTTCTGAAAAAATCTTCTAATGCTAACCTTTCTTTACATAACGCCTCTAGTTGTATATGCTACTACTCTCACTCACAAATTCCTTATCCAAACATAAAATATAGAACCAACTATACTTTTCTGGTTCTCATCCTATGAGATTTCAATATCTTTGTTCTCTCAGCTTTGCCTCTAGATGGAATTCTTCTCTCTATTTTTAGATCCGGTGGAAATTGTTCCTTTTATTTTTGCAATCCTCTATCAGATTTTCTTCTTAGTATCTCTTCCTTAACTAGATTCTCTTACACTCCTTCCAACTCTACTCCCTGCTAGAACTCCCTTCCTCTATACCGTTTCTCTTCTAAATAATTTATCTTAATTTTTGCTCTCAAACTCATTTCTTTTAGAATCTGGTATTGTGTCTGTCCTTTTGGAAACTTCATTTTCCTGCCTCCTGCCTCTCTATCTACCTTCTATATCATGTCTTCTTAATCTTGTCTTTACAAAATCATCAAACTGTAAGTCACCATTAAAATAAAGAGAGAAATTTTACCTATTTGATCTCGTGCATTCTCTTGTTGGTTGCAACATATGCTGGTTGTAATCTTCGCATAATTATACGCTCTGATACCACAATGACAGCAAGCCTCTCTGGTGGCTTGCTATGTAACCTAGGAATCTTCTTTTATTCTGCAGTGATTGTGTTTCTTCCCTGTACCTCGCGCCTTTGTAATCCTTTAATTCCCCTTCATAAAATCATGAACATTTTCATAGGACCCTGACTTATGCACATTAATTTCCAATTTAATTTGAAATATCTTTGTCCTTTCCTCCATGTAATTCCACACGTTGATCTATTTCTCTTGTCGGCTAGCAGACAATTTATTGGGTCGCCTATTTTCTTGTGCTGGCAACCTCTCTTAAATCCTTGTCAATTAATCAAAGTTATGTAACTGGAAGCCCAAAATTGGTTCTGAGTGTAATTCCACCCACCAACTTTCCAATTTAATGCAAATTGAGTTGGGTCTGACTCTAAGTCAGAATTCGGGGCTCTCACCAAAACTTGAGTGAGGCTTGACTTCCAAAGCCTGACCTCCGATTGGTCAACCAACTACTAGGCCCATAGTTTAAGGCTGGGAAGTTGGGTCTTTGTTCACCTTACATCTATTCTTGCAACTTGACTTTACTTCAAGCCCATCTATGAGGTTCATTCAATTCTCCCTTCACATATCTTTATGTACACTCCTTATTGTTTTCATGCCTCACCAGCCAACTGGTTTCACTAAGAGGATGGAGTCAAGATTTGTCTTGTTCCTCTACTCGTTTAAGACAAAAAGGACTCACCTCTTTGTGGCCCAACCTAATTCTTCTTGACTTAATTCAATTCGATTGAATCAATGTATGGAAAAATCAACCTTTGTGCGGGATCTATAAAGATTCCCTCTATCCAAGCATAGAAATAATAGGTGGAATTGATCTTATGAAATTGAGTTATATGTTATAGTGACAATCACTCTATCAGTCACAGTGGAGCACACTTGCCCAAACAACGAAAACTTAAGCACAGTAGAAAATGAGATAACACATATCAAAGCCAAACAATTTTCCCCTTCACCAATCACAAACGGTATCTCCATAGGCACTAAAAAGGGTTACATGTTGAATCCAAATTCCTCTTTAAGGCATTGTCATTTTTACGCCTTCAAGCCATCTCAGTCAGTTTCCACAATCGAGATAGAGTCATGCTATATCCTTGTTAGAAATTAAACATGCAATAGGAAAGGATATTGTGGACACATAATCACATCAATTCCATTAAACATGAAGAAAACATTTAAAAAGGAGAATTCCTAGGCTCACATCTTGATCTCTCATTCTCTTTTCGAGATTCTCCTTTCTACTCTTTACTATTTCTAATAATCCTATGCGGATTCAAAACTACGCATGTAATTTACTAAAAATAATAGTCAAATATACTCTACTCATTTGCGGAAAGAACTTCATGATCGAGAAAGAAAATCATAAACATGCATCAAGATTAAACTCACATACACCGAGATTTCTATAGGGGAAAGAAACTTCTCAAAACTCCCTCCTATCTATATTTCATTAAGAAAATAATAGAGAAGAAATACAATGCTTACTCAAGCTTGAGAAACCTCTACAAGTGTATAAGCTATCTCTTTTTTTGACTGACCAACTTTGGACAACACTTAGCCAATTTTCTAGCCTTCCAAGCTCCTACTTCCTTGTGATGTTCAATGAGAAATTAGGCCCCTATTTCATAGAAATTTTCCTCCAATGAATTGCACAATTCATTAATGATCTTCCTCTAACTGCATGCACCACCTGTACACCTCAAAATAGTCTACAACTAATTGTACACTTTCCTTGAACTCTAATCTCAACTGGGTAACTCATATTATCTTCAGGCATGAGATAATTTAGGTTGATTGATCAATTAACTGGTTGATCACTGAGTTGTGACTAATTACACACCCCAAGAGTAGACCCTCCACTAGTTCCTCCAATAGTTGGAACTAGTTTTACTGACCATAATTAAATTTAACAGATTTAAATTGTTATAATTGAAATTAACTCAACCTAAGCTCCTAAATTTTAGGAATCACTACACACAACTAAATTTCATGCCCCTAACTTGAATTAAGTAAGCTAACTGAGTGATAACAACCATGTCACCTTAGTTAACTCATCCAAGCTGTCTGTTCATGTGGAATTTGAAATTTTCTCTCTAGTTTGACCAAGGCAAGTCAAAATGAGGATTTCTTGCTACATTTTCAACATACCCTCTTAGAAATAAAGGGATTCACATCTACCTTGATCCAACGCCTTTGGAATGTACTGAATGAAACACGTCTCTCTGTTGTTGCTGCTACTACAATATTTGCAACAAAGAAGCATCCATAAAAAATAGAAATAAAAAATAATCATTGAATCAATATGCAACTATATTCTGGGAAAATTGTGGCACTGCTAACTCTACTACTGAGCCTCCTCTCTTCTATCAACATTGATCTTCACTCCTCAGTATCTGACTAACACTGATCCACCTACTACATAATACTATGGGCCCTTATAGCAAGGGTAATGATCCATGAGACAAAAACAACTCAATGGACATTGCCCAAGTTTCTAAAACTATTGGACTAGGGCTTCACATCACCCCACCTCACACCTGGAGGTATGGCTACATGTGCTCCCTTTACCCACTTGGCTCAAAATACCCCCCTACTGGAGGTCTCTACTTTAGTGGATGTCTCCACTCTACCTCCTTTCTCCATTTTTGGTTTCTCCATAACTTCATGACACTCCTTTTGAGGCTCCATTTTGAGAGGTAAATCATCCTCCCTCTCACCCACCATGTCTCTTTTTAGGTTCCTGTACCAATAGGAATCATAATTTTGATTGACTAAGGTTAAGCCTTGTAATATTGTACATACCTTTGCTTTCTGCAAATGTTTTCCATATTAAAAGATTAAAAAATGTAAAGAGGGTATGTCCTAAAACAATAATCAAAGGACAAAAAGAATGAAAATAGGTCAAAAAATGAAATATATGAACCCCAAAGGACAAAAGAGACGAGGAAAGTGTGCAAGTCAAAATGCTACTACTATTTACTTCTTATGCATAATAAATGATTGTGTGCTGCTTGTTTCTTATGCCACAATCCATGATAGTCAAAATGTTTAAACTTGGCTATTTCATGTTTTGAATTTTATATTTCATAGGTAGTGAATAAATCTGACTAGACAATGTAATCTTGGCAGATCATTAGATAGGTAGAGTGAGTAAAAGGAGCTCATCAGTTTAATCTGAGCCCTTGGAGGATATAGTGTTAGACTTACAGAGTTTATTTTGTAAAGAAAAGAAAAGATTTATAAGGGTTTTCTAGCCTAAATGCACCCAAATAAAGTGAAGAAAAAATGGTAGGATGAATAAGTGGGTAAGTAGTAGAAAGGTTGCATAAATGTCATGTAATTGATACAGAAAGCACTTATGTCAAAAAGGCTCAAAACATTTCTTTGACTTCTGGTGGGACTGGACCCTCGACTTGATGACATAAGAAGTAAAGGTGTTAACTTTCATGATAATTCATTCATTCCCCTCACACAACCCCTTTTCCTAAGGTTAGGTTATTTTTCCTAGGAAAACCCCTTTATAAGCATGTTTTATGTACAAAAAACCCACTAAATACATTTATCCTAAGTACTAGGTATATGGAAAGTTCACAACATTTCATACACCTAGGCACAATGCCCCTTCTCATTTCACTTCATATTAACTTCTTTAATTAAATATTTAAAATTCCCGAAAAACCCACTACCCCATATATATTTAACCCCCTTATCTAAAATAGTCCCTCCCCTTAGTTTATTTCATAAACTATGTTACTACCCCTTATCCCGAAAAAACTTTAAAAAACTCGCCCTCAGTCCTTAATCATGTGTTAAAAATTCCCTGATGAGATTAAGCTCTAAATTAATCTCATACCATTGATGATTAATTCCCCAGGCTCCCCATCAAATCACATCATTCACCCCCGCACAACTCCCATCTCCCGATCACCATTGATCATCCCTCCTCCACATCCAATGCCCCACAAGCATATTGGGCCAACCCGATGTCTGCCCTTTACCCACTAGATAAGGCGGTTTTCCCCCTGGCCCTTGATGCTACATGTCAAGCGCTGAATGGAATTGGGTGACCCCTCCCAAATACCACTAGCACGACAAAAGCGGTGTGATGGACCTCCCAAACCACTATCCCTTTTCAACTAAGAACCGTCACTATTCATCAAATAGTGAAACATGCCAAAATTAACCGTTTTCCCTATAAAAGCCCATTTACCCCTATTTTCACTCTTTTCGCGCATTTTTCCTTTGAGATATCAGATAATCATTGCTACCACTACAAACACCCAAATTACTCATAAACCTCTGCCATTGCTCCACAGACACTATAGACAGTCCATCTCATTCACCAATCAGTACCAGTACCGTACGAAACTCTACGGCTGCCTTCAACCACCCATTTACAGTCAGGTTCACCCAAATTCCAAGTATTTAACCATAGAATTCTAACTCCATTGTCAAAATTCGAAGTCAATTCACCCTCTTGACACTGTTAGCTGAGTAAAAAGATTAAATTTACCTAAGTTTTGACAGTGTAAACCATAAACAAACTACAAAGCCTCCATTTCCCTAAAAACTCTGAATTTCTTCCCACTCTCAAATCCACAAGAACTGAGTATGGTGGCCCCAATTGCAATGGATGTGAGGCCTATCACTACACCTCATTTAGACTTGGACCACCTTCCCCTGGATGATAGAGACTTCCAGATAAAAGATACCACTGTCATAGAGCTCCTGCTCAAAGCACATTGCCAAAGTAGGGAAAAGTTCCTAAACCATGCTAATGAAATTGGCCTTTGGGAGTCAAACCAAGTACTAGTTCCCCCAAGTCCATATTTTTCTTGAAATTGTGCATATGTGCTATGCTTGCTATGCCCCCAGTCCCAGAACCATCATGTCTCATGACCAGAAGGTCCTTTTCACCATCACTGTTGAGTCCATCAATGAGATGCTTCAACTCCAACCAGGGCCAAACCTAACTCCCCTCTCAATTGGAGACCTATTGGACTTATATCCCAAACTCAACTCTGCAAAATTGGCCCAATTGCTCCAAACCTTCATCATAGAAGAGAAGCACATCCCTAAAGACCCCCCTCCATATGTAGCAGCTATATTTTCCCCTTGGGGCCGAAATATTGTAGCCATGATATCTTGTGTTTTGGGTTACTCCACAAGTGAGTACATTGATGAAATTATCCTGGCTTTCACGTCCATATATACTCCAGGAAAACCTCTTGCAACCATTTGTGACTTTGCCACATTCATAGCTGATAGAATGCATGAGCAGTTCACAAGAATGGACAATGAAATGGTTTTCAAGTACTCCTATGTTTTATACCATATGTTCTTATATTATTAATAAGAGAAGTGCCCATTCACCCTTCAAAAGCTTGACACCAAGAGTCAACCCAGGTCAGTCATTTTTTGGACCCCATTGATCCACCAATACCAGTCTGCATACTCTTACTCTGATTTCATTGATTTATTTGTTAACCCAGTCATGAAAATATTGACTGGAAGCCCTCTTCCAAGAATCAGTCCAAAAATAAAGAGAGTTCTCCAATTATCTAAACAGACCAAAGTTGGTGACTGGTACCTTTACGAGAACCATACATAAATTAGGATTTATGGTTGCATGTTGGCACCATACAAACTACCAAGATACCTCCCAATAAGGTTGTTTGCATTAGAATACTATAGGAAAATTATCAATGCAGATGAAATAAACTTTTTCCATGCCAAGAAGAAGGCCAATTTCAAAATAAAAGACCAACTAGGCCCCTTCATATGCAACTTTAGAGAGGCTGGCCATGAGGCAGACTTGATATTACAGAATATGAAGTTCCAAAGAAGTTTTGTCTAGAGATATGATCCTTTGGAATTCATCACAAAGAGGAGAGAAAAGGTCAAGCTAGGACCTTTCATTCACCATCCCATACCTGAGATAGAAGCTTATGCAAATTAGAAAGAATGGGTGGAGGGTACCCTAGTAGATGAGGACAACACCAGAGTAGATGTTGAGAATGCTCTTATTGATTTAAAAAAGCATCTTGATGACAATTCTTTTCTACAGGTACCAAGAGAACCAGAGACTACTATGAGCACCCCTCCAGTCATGCAAAAAAACCATTTGAGAAGAAATCTTTCTGAACCGCACATCCAAATTTCAGATCTTTTCTTGCTATATTTTCAAAGATATGATCTAAGGAAGTTAGGGTTTTTGCAAGCTCCGGAATTACATCTAAAACAGGTCATTGTGGTATTTCTACTATAACTATTTTGCTACGAAGTTTCAGAAGCTAAAGAAAAAAACCCATTTGAGAAGAAATCGTTCTGAATCTCGGGTCCAAATTTCAGATCTTATCTCGTTATATTTTCAGATATATGATCTGAGGAAGTTAGGGCTTTTGTAGACTCCCGAATTACATCTTAAACAAGTGACATTGGGAAAATCGTCATAACTTTCTCTCTGAGCAACAAATTGACATTTCGTAAGAATTTACAAAAAGGACGGACTATAGTTTTTTTTGCATAGTTTTCAGATCCGAAGGTCGAAACAGTGACACGTGGCACGTCATACAAGTTCTCTCTACTAAAACATTATATAATCAGGTCATCTTAGGAGATTGGGCATAACTCTTTCTTGGAGAATCAAATTATCATCAGAATTGCGGGGTTAGAAAGAGGACTTAGAGGGATACTGCAAGAGACAATTTCAGAACTTTGAGATCTAAAAGTACAGAGTTACATTAATTTCATGATCGAGCTCCTGAAGTCAAGAAAAGGCGATATGAGGAAGTTTGATGGAAAGGATCCAATAAATTGGATACTACAGATGGAGCAATACTTTGATCTACATGGTGTACCAATGCTACAAAAGGTATGTATTTCATCTTCATATTTAGAACCAGATCAATTTTTATGCTATAAAGGGCTTTTTTCTCATAAACAACTTGTCACGTTATCAATTTTCACGAAGGAAATGATAGCACATTATGAGGATGCAAAGAGCAACACCTTCTTTAGAGCAACACCACAACAATTGGAAGAAAAAAGAGAAAAAGGGATTTGTTACAAAGTGGAAAGCAAAATTATGGCAACAAGGAAGTCTACCCCTCACAACTATAAATATGGAAGTGTTGTTTCTCCTAGCCTTCCGCAACCTACAAGGGTTACACCACAACAATTGGAAGAAAAAAGAGAAAAAGGGCTTTGTTACAATTGTGATAACAAATACATTAAAGGTCATAAGTGTGTTGAGAAGAAATTATTTTACATTGATTATGCAGAGGAGGAAGAAAAAGATCAAGAAACATCAAAAGAAGAGTATATACACTCAGAACCAACCCCATAGAAGGAAGAAACGAATTCGACCATATCTTGTAAAGCATTGGAAAGAATTAACACTCCTAAAAATCTCAAGATAAAAGGACATATCAAGAAGAAAAGTGTTCAAGAAGTGAAATATCACATCGAGAAAGAACAAATGAATCTGACCATATCTTGTAATGCATTGGATGGAATTACCACTCCTCAAACTATCAATATAGAAGGACATATCAAGAAGAAAAATGTTCAAGAATTGAAAAGTCACATCGAGTCTCAAGAAATCAATCTGACCATATCTTGTAATGCATTGGAAGAAATTACCACTCCTAAAACTATCAATATAGAAGGACATATCAAGAAGAAAAAGGTAAGAGTGTTGATTGATTTGGGCAATACCCATAATTTCATTGATTGTAAGATACCCAAGGAATTGAATTGCTTCCTATATCCAGCACTGGAGTGTCAAGTGATGGCTGCAAGTGGAGGAACCATAAATTGATCTAGAAAGTGCCATAATATCAAGCTATCGATGGGAGAATATGTATTGAATAGCCCAATGCTTTCCATTCCAATGGGTGTTGCTGATGTTTTACTAGGATTCCAATGGCTACAATTTTTGGGCACGATAGCTTTTAGCTTTCAAGAACTTTTCTTGAAATTTTTTTGGGAAGGAAAGGAAGTTGAATTGAGGGGTATCGAAGGAAAACTTGGAAAGATAATCAACTCTAATAGCATGAAAAAGCTTCTAAATAAAGAACAACGAGGTGTAATTGCACAATTATGTTCACTAAAGGATCCCACATCGAAATCATGTATTTCTCCAGATTTCCAAAATGTTTTGGACAATCATTCCAAGGTATTTGAGACTCCCAAATGCTTCCCACCTATTCGTGATCATGATCATCCTATTCATTTGATTCCGCAAAGTGTTCCACCACACATCAGGTCTTACATATATCCATATGCCCAAAGGAGTGGGAACTCATTCAAAAGTTGCAGAAGATCCCAGTTCAAACAGTATTGCGAGAACTTGACAAGGAAGGAAAAATCATATTGGAACCTGAAGTAGTCACAGAACCGAGAAATCGAAAGCTACGAAATAGATCAATTTCATAGTATCTCATCAAGTGGAAGAACTTACTTGCTGAAAATTCCACATGGGAGGACAAGAATTTATACAGAAGCATCAAGAACTACTCAAGCGTTGAGGACAACACTTTTTGAAGGAGAGGGCCATGTTAGGTCCCTATACTACTAGTGTAACCCCTTATTGTTATTAGTACAACCCCCTTATCATATTGTTGTGCCCATGTAGTCCCCATATTGTTATTATTGTGCCCCATCGAAGCCCACTATTGTTATTATTGTGCCCTTACATTATTATTGTTATGTCAGCTCTGATTATATTATGACCCCTTAGACTCCTATATATAGAAAGGAGGTCTTGTCAATTGTATCATCCAAGAATTGTTCATTTGTGTAATGTAAAGGAGGTTGCCCCCTCGAAGAAGTTGAATTCTAAGGCATTGATCTATCTTTCCTATCTTTTTGTGAGCTGGTTTCCTAATAGGCCTCCACTTCAGGAATGGCCACCTCTGATTTACAACAAGAATCAAACAAGAGGCAAAGGCTAAATCCAGCCTCTAAGCAAGAATTTACTGAAGACTCAGCTGAAGTCACTAATACAAGAGAAGAAATAAGTAGGCATGCCACTCCATCTGGAGGCATGAAAGAGCCTTCCACATCACAAACTCAGATGTTGGAAAGGAAGCTCAGTGTTGAAGTGTCTTCTTTCAAAATGCCAGCTGACAAAGACCAAGATATCAAGGAAATGTATAAAGAAATCAAGGCTAGAAATGAGAGGCTTAAGGCCCAAACATATGCACAATATCTAAAGCTGACTCCTACCAATCAAACAAGGCTAATGTTAGCCTTTGACATTAAAGAGGGGAAGCTGCAGATGACCTTTATGAAGCCTACAACCTAGCAGCCAAAGACAACATCAGATTTCAAAAGGGTAGATTTCGAAGTGTTGGCAAGGGATATCCATCCCATAGACCATATTGAGCTACACAAACAGGCTAGGCAAATGATATACTCCAACCTGGCAGGTAAAGCCATAGCTTCCCATCAGCTACAGAACTCCCTGAACAACATCTCAGCACATTTCCAATTGGAGAAGGCCTCCTCACAGGCAAAGGACACAAGGATCAAGTCCTTAGAGGACTTAGTAATTAAATTGGGACACGATCCCAAGGATATAAAAGCTACACAACAACTTATCAAAAAGAAGGAAAATGACATAGTTGCATTAAAGAAACAACTAAATATACCTCAGCTATAACATCCACAAACACTGGAAGTCCTAGAAGCCTAGCAGGGGCATGAAGAACTAATGGACTTGGTCTTGAAATTGAATGACCAACTTAAAGAAACTAAAAAGGAATTGGATTCTTTGATCCAATTAAAATAGGAAAATGTGGCCACCTCTTCAACAAATGTTATCCCCACAGTCTCCACAGCAGTGCCATCCACACTAGCAGCATCTTTGGCACCTACAGCTCCACTTGCAACAGCCTTGCCAGCAACAATAGAGTCTACATCAGCAATAGGTCCATCGAGAGAGAAAGCAGTAGAACTTGTCAAATCCATGGAAGACATGTCTATCCAAGCTACTGAAATGAACAAGTTAAGAGAAAAGGTTGCAAGTTTGGAAATAGACTGCAGACTTGCCCAACTGAAGCAGAAATAAGAAACACAAAGGGCCTAGAGAATGGGTGAGAGAATCAAAATCCTAGAGAAGGATTTAACACTGGAGAAACCACTTGGGAAAACCAAAGAAATGTTGTGGGCCAATATCATTGACTATGTTAATAATATTTGGCCATCAATCCAAGTAATTTTTGAACAAACAAAGCTGGTAAAGATAGATACAGAAGCTATCTAGAAAGTGAAGGATGAATTAGGAAATAAGCCAGAGGATGCAAATAGACTCATCCACTTCCTCAACAGCAAGAACAGATATGAGTTCCAAGATCTAAATATAGAAGATAGGATTGCTACCATTTTAGAAATAAGGAATTTCCTTTCCAAAAGGAACCTTATGCTTAGTTTGGAAGAAAAGTGCCACAATATGCAGGTAACCATTGATAGGTTCATGGCTAAGTTCCAAATTTTGAGGGAGAAAGGTCTACCCAGTGCTGTGGTCATCAATGATAAACTAATGACACAGTTGGACTATGGTGATAGACTCAGAAAATTGGCTAAGGAACAAGCCCTTTCTTCATCCATAAAAGCCTTGCCAATATGCAAAGTATTATATGACACCTTTGAAAACTTGTTTTTCCTTGAGCATGAGGTAAAACATTTGTTCCTCACCAAGCCAAATTTTTCAAAGTATACTGATGATGATGAAATCTATAGGAGAATGGTGAATGTGAAATTACCAGATGCATAATGGTGGGAGAAAATGACAGATTTATATTGATAAATTTACAGTAGAAATTTACTACACAGTAAAAATGAAGGCAGCTAGGTAAAATAAATGAAAACAGGGCAGCAGGGTCAAAGAGTATCAGTTGAAAGATGAAAGTAAAAATACTCCAGCGTGAAACTCCACAAATTCAAGCTAGATTAAAAGGCTAACATTTCAACAATAAAGGCTAGCACAACCATAAGAAAAGGGACAACATGAAGCAGTTCATTAGCTATTCTACCTTCTTGCAAGAAGATATTTGTATTTCCTAGATTAGATCTCAAGTTGTTTTGAGATATTTCGTAAGAAGTTTTTGTATAAATACTTCACAATTCGTAGTATGTAGGGTGGATTCTTAGACATTTCTATAGTTTTCTTGATCAAATACTGTAAGCTATTGTACCACTATTGGACCAACAAGCTGGATTATTGAATAAAGCAAAGACATTTCATTGGATTCATGTGTAGTGCGAAATTGAGACAAGTATCTTCTTTTGTGTTGTCACTTTCCTTTAAATTTTTTTCCATAATATTAAATGTATTTGAAATCTAAATTATTTAATATCGAATGATATCTTATAACTTGTTTGAATGCACTCTATTTTGATTGTTAGGCATTTTGTATGTTTTCTGTTAAAATTGTCTAAGTTAAGGAATTCTTGATTGCTCCTTAGCTTAGGTAGTTCCCCTTTGGTCTATAGCAAATGATTCTTAACTGCCCTTTGCTCATTATCATCCTCTTTTCATCCTTTTAGTCTTGGTTTGAGGATTCTTAAGTGCCCTCTCACCGTGGTTAATATCATTTCACCCATTCGACCTGAAAACCTGTGTTTCACTCTGCTAGCTTACCCATTGAACACTCCCTTTAATGATTTAATCCTAGTTCTACTTTCCCTCTTTGACTCCATAGCCAAATAGCCAGAGAAACCACTCTATCCATCTGTTTAAGGATTCCATCATCCAACTTTTAATACAAATCCAAAACCCCCTGAACATTAAGAACTAGCCTAAAATCCCAAAAAAAAAGTTAGATTATATAGAGAGAGCCCTCTCTGAGTCATAGGTTGGCTAGAGCCTATACTTAAAATATTGCTTTTTAGTTACCTTGGTCTTTTCCTTCTTCTGATAACTTCTAGGGAAAAATACTGAGTGATAACATAGTGGCGACCGTACTGGGGAGAACCCTCAGTCCTAATAAATCTTTAAGAAATTTTTAATTATGTATTTTAAGCCTCTTAAAGTAATTTATTAGAAGTTATTTCTCACAAAAAGAAAACAATTTAAAAAATTATGAAATTCTAGCTTCGAGGAGAACTCGTTATACTAGGGCTAACCCAAATCCAAACCCTCCCCAGTATTTGATAATCCCAACCTGATTTCAAGAAAATCCAAAACAGAAGAAAGTTCAACTAGTCACACACCCTTAGTTAAAGCTAATTCATTCCCTGATGAATGATTTTTTTTAGAAGATCTTCCCTTTAATGGGCATTTCAATTTGTCATTATTTAAATCAAAGTTTGAAATTGAAAGTTGTGACACTGTCATAGATCCAGATTTTATTGCAGACCTTGAAGTCCAAAAAGCCAACAAATTAATTGATGAGTACCTTCTAAATTCATCACAATCATCCCTTGGTATTGCCAAGATCCCTGATCTTTCTGAACAATTGTCCACTACTCTTAATTCACCATTATTCTCTTCAACTTCTAAAGTCCATTCCCCACCACCATTCATACCTTCACTCCCTTACCAACCTAGTATATCTCATTTACCACTCACCAGTCCTAGTTCATCCTCCACTACTGCATCATCTTCCAGTGCTTCAACCCCACATTTTAGCTCTTCCTAGATTATAGCCATGGCAAATAGATATTCTCCCCTTGTCTTACTTGCTCCACTTGGTGCCATGCCAGCAGACTACCAGAGTAAAATCATCCAATTTGATGGCATAGGACACTACACTACACAACGCCATGTTAATAAGATGACAGATTACTTTGAACTTCATGAAATTGATATTGTGGATGTCCAAATGAGATTATTTGCTCAGACTTTAGCTGGTGATGTTAGGAAATGGTTTAGATCATTGCCTGATAATAGTATTGATAGTTTAGAAGTATTTCAACAACAATTTTTGAATAGATGGGAAAAGAACAAATATCCTCTACAGATCCTTTCAAAATATGAAAATATTAGGAGAGGACCCATTGGGACTGTTCAAGATTACTGCACTAGATTTAACAATATATACAATGCAATTCTAGTTAATCTTAGATCCCCACCTGACTTAGATTTGATAAAGTTCCCTAATGGTTTTGAAACAGACATGGCATTCCAACTCAGGAAAAGAAACCCCCCAACCCTAGAAGATATGCAAAGTGTAGCAGTAAGCGTAGAGGCTAATTTATTAGCTAAAAGAGCTAGAGTTGGGAATGAAAGAAGAGGATCAACTAAAGATGAGCCTTCACCCTCTGACATTAAAATAGACAGCTTAGCAAAAGGCATGGAAAAGTTAATGGATAGAATAGAGTGTTGGAAATAATACTGAGAGGGGGGGGTGAATTAGTATTATCACATCAATAAAACTTTTTCATTTCCATATTCAGATTCATATATGCTACTTCCACAACTTCTTATGATTCAGTTAGTTGATCCTTAATGAGTGCATTAGAACATTATCAACCATATTAACAGTAAACAGGTGTAGTAAAATGGAACAGATCATCACACATAAATCACACACATGAACACCATGATATAAGGTGGAAACCCAATGTGGGAGAAAACCACCTGCTGCAAGTCATCTCAATCTTCTTCTTCATAAGAAAATCCTTTTGCAATATTTATGTACTGGTGCAGTCTTATACCAGTACGCAGGCTTCTACCTGCAGAGAGCTAAAACCCTCTCTCGTTCTCTAGTCTCTCTTGAAGGGAGCTACAACCCCCATAGTTCTTGTACTAGCCGATCCATTTACTAGTACGCAGGCTGCTACCTGCTATAATGCTCCAAAGTTTTCAACTGCTACTGGAAGGGAGCTACCACCCCCTTAGCTCTTGTACTAGCTAAGATACTAGTACGTAGGCGCCGACCTACAATCTTCTCTCCTCCAGGTACCACGTTTCATGCATTTTCAGACTGGATACTCCTGAAGCACAACACATAATCTGAAAGGCCACATTTCATCCAATTTTCATACTGGTCCCATTAATATCATTGAAGCACATAATCAATCAATCTTCTGAATCACCCAAACACCAGATCAATACATATACAAGGATAATATATGTGTTAGAACCCAGATCTAGTCCATCAGATCACATATATATGAGTCATTATGATCCTGATCCAATATTAGTTCTCATCCATCAATACTGAAGCTAAACACAATCAACCAAACATGATATGCAGAATACTGACACCTTTAAACTGTCATCAGAACCCATCAACAACCAGAACCACCTGTGACTTCAAATATCATAGCTCAAATTGTATACGCTACTACAATTAACCAAACTTGCATATATACGCGCTTACACCAAAACCAACCCACGTACAGATCTATAAATATTCAAACATGACTTGCAGCGATTTCAAACTTAAGTTATACCCAGTTTAGATCATTTTTCAATATACAGATCTAGAATAGGCATAATCAAATATATAGAGATAGTTCATTTCAAACCATTTGATCCCGATCTATCCTTAGATCTTGTTCTCCATCAACCGGTGAGATCCCTCTTTAGCTCAGATCCAAATCTGCACCATAACCCAATCACAGTATTCCAGATCTAGCACTTTATCAGATATTTAGATAATTCACATGATGCTTTGCCAAATGATCTCCTTCCTCTTTTATAGTCTTAGGCCTTTCACAATACCACGGTCCAAAACCATAATAACACAATACCACGGACCCAATACTTGGGATCAACACTTTTGAATGCAATACCACGGGCCAAAACCATAGGATCAAAAACTGTCGGACTAATACCATGAACCAATCATGAAAGTGCATGAGATCAACACTTTTGGAAGCAATACCACGGACCAAAACCATAGGATCAAAAACTGTCGGATTAATACCATGAACCAACCATGAAAGTGCGTGAGATCAACACTTTTGGATGCAATACCACGGGCCAAAACCATAGGATCAAAAACTGTCGGACTAATACCATGAGCCAACCATGAAAGTGCGTGAACTTTTCTCTTCATGAAAGGGACTTTTCTCTGCATGAAAGTGCGTGAACTTTTCTCTACATGAAATAAACTTTTCTCTGCATAAAAGTGCGTGAACTTTTCTCTACATGAAATAAACTTTTCTCTGCATAAAAGTGCGTGAACTTTTCTCTACATGGAATAACTTTTCTCTGCATAAAAGTGCGTGAACTTTTCTCTACATGGAATAAATGTTTCTCTGCATAAAAGTGCGTGAACGTTTCTCTACATGGAATAAACTTTTCTCTGCATAAAAGTGCATGAAATTTTCTCTACATGGAATAAACTTTTCTCTGCATAAAAGTGCGTGAACTTTTCTCTACATGAAGGAAACTTTGTTGCACTATAATTTATCAAATAAATTTGTTGCACTATAATTTATCATTTGTGTGATTTGCCATCAAGGACAACACTTGTCTCATAATGCCAACAATCTCCCCCTTTGGACTTGATGGCAACAATACCAAATCACTCTCCCCCTTTGACATCAAGGGCAAAGGGAGAACCAAGATATTCTCTTTCCTAAAAAGGCATTCTGCTGTTCATACTCCCCCTGAGTACCTGTTGAAATCTCTGAATGAACTCCCCCTTTGTATATGCCAAGGTGTACCAATATGTCCATGCTACATGTTGAAAGCTCTGCTCTTGCTGAATTGTGTTGTTCATGCTCCCCCTGTATGTAAGCAAGGTCTGCAAAAAGGTGTTCTACAAGAACATGACTCTATACATCATACGTGACCTTCCTAGCACCAAATACTCATACATACATCCATCTCCCTACCAAGTGGGGATATACCAGAAAATGACAACCAAGTACATTACATCATTCATCCCAGGCATAGTGGGGAAACCAACATAGGCCGTTACATGACCTTGATATGACTGAAATATTTCATCAAATGACTACAATAGATAGAGACACACTATTACATCATGAGTCTTGATATGACCTTTACATCGAATGATATACATGACATTTATATAGAGACCAAACACCTAAATAAGATCATGATAAACATCAGCAATGACACTGTATAATTTGCTCCATAGTATCTGTCAACAGCAACTAGACCAGCAACTTGTATTAGTGCATGAATCATCAAGGTATGCCTGTATCAGCTAACAGAATTCTGTATATATAGAAACATTCACATTCTATCATATGAGAGAAACACCATAGCCATCCAGATTTGCATGAACCAAGTATCATCAATTGGGAATATAACAACCTATCATCATATAGGTAAGAACTCATCATCATCATGTCTCCAACAATGCAACATTGAATAATCATCCTTGTATCCAGCCAACAATCCTCATCCATATATGTGCCAAGAACAATAGGAATCCTACATCATAACTGTAATATATGATCTTTATGCATATGACGTCAACAGCATATGAGTGAATCATCATCAAGTAAAGAAGATGTGAATTCAAGCTATGTACTTCTCCTTATCCTTATGAAGATCACCATGTAAGCACCATTAGAGGATCAACCACAAATCTGATCTAAATATCAACTATGTAACCCCAAGAATCATCTGAACAACTCATAACCATATCATAGCAAGATGAATCATTTATCCATATAAGCATCATCACCAAGGACTATTAACCATAATGCCAACAATGCATTAAAAGCATATGCTCCCCCTAAACCTGTGCCATCTTTTTTACTGTCAGATCTGATCATTCATATCAGCAAGAAGTATCAATACATCATCATTATCAATTTAGAAACAAAGCACTTCTAACCATCAAGTCATTTCCACACATCATCAGCAAACTGTAACCATTATCAAACAATGCAAATAATAAACCAAACCATGACTGATCCTTTTCCTGAACCTGTCCCTACTGCCTTTCCTCAAACAATCATATACGCGACTATGCCATAACCAACTTGTGTAGATACGTGACTTCTCTTTAAGAAACTTGCATATGTTGTGTTGTGCCGCCTCTTTCTGACTGTACTTCTTTCTTCTTCCACATCTTCAAGTGTGATGATGATGTTTTCTCCTTTTGGTATGGTGCCCATACTTTGTTCCTGCATTCCTTAGCTATATGTCCAAGCTTGTTCCATGCATAATATCTTACATGTTTCATATTCCTCCTGTAGCAATCAGCAGCTTTGTGACCAAACAAATTGCAAGAAAAACAATATCCATTGAAGTACCTGGAATGTGATGATCTTTCGGTGTGATGATCTTGAACCATCCTTCTTCTGCATCTAGCTGCAACATGTCCAAGATTATGACATTCATAACATTCAATATTATTCATCTGCGTAAATGGCCGACCATAGTTAGGAGTAAGATATTTTCTTTGAGGAGTCTCTTTCCTTGATTGTTGATGGGGTTGACCTTTCATCTCCTTGTTGATCATTTTAGATTTCTCTTTAGAGTTCCTTGCCTCACCTTGTGAACTAGATTCACCTTCAACAGATTCATGAAAACCAAGACCAGTCTTGATAGCAGGAGACCTTTGACTACTGCGAATATCATCCAAGGCTTTAGTACTATCTTGAAATCGTAATATTTTATCGTTTTCTTCTAATTTACCTTTCAAGATATGTACCTCAACTTGAAGTTGTTCCTCCTTTTCTAGACATTGCTTCTTCATGTCTTCTTCAACTTTCCTTCCTTCTTCCAACTGATGCCTTAGTTTGAGAATCTCCTTTTATTGTTCTTCATTCAGATCCTGCTGCATTTGACGAGTTCTGAAGGCACATTCCAGTTGAGATTTTAAGTTGATATCTTCGTTTACCTGTTTTTCAATAGCTTGGAGTAGATCTTTATTCTGCTTCTTTGATTCTTCAAGATCTTCCTTTAGCGAGCGGATCGTGGCTTCAAGACTTTCATAGTAACTGGATCTATCTCTGAGATTCTTGATGGTTGTACTTCTTTCATTGACTTCATCTCTTAATGATGTCACTTCACCCTGCAACTTTTGACATTGATTTTCCTTGTTCTTGAGTAACTTTCTTACCTTGTTTCCTTCCTCTGATTGAACTTTTAGTTTGGTAACTTCTTCTTTGAAAGCACATTCCCTTTTGTTCAATAGATCTTTTTGATCTTTAATTTTGTCTGTAAGCCTTCTAAATACTTCCTCTATTTGATACTTTTCTTGCTCACCCATAAAAGCAAATTCAGTTGCTTCACTATCACTTTCATCTTTTCCAAATGGATAGATAGCTAGAACATCAGAGGATAGCAAATTCATACCTGATAATTCATCTTTATTCTGAAATGATTCTGAATCTGATTCTGAATCTGAAGAGCTTCTTATACCTAATCCCCAATCGATTCTTCCACTGTCATAGTTCTTCTGAGATGTCTTCTTCTTCTTAGGTGCTTTCTTCTTAAGCTTCTTTCCCATTGTTCCACGGATCTCCTTCAAGCGATCAAGCTTCTACCAAAGGACCTGCTCTGATACCAATTGTTGGAAATAATACTGAGAGGGGGGGGTGAATCAATATTATCACATCAATAAAACCTTTTCATTTCCATATTCAGATTCATATATGCTACTTCCACAACTTCTTATGATTCAGTTAGTTTATCCTTAATTAGTGCATTATCAACCATATTAACAGTAAACAGGTGCAGTAAAATAGAACAGATCATCACACATAAGTCACACAAATGAACACCATGATATAAGGTGGAAACCCAATGTGGGAGAAAACCACCTGCTGCAAGTCATCCCAATCTTCTTCTTAATAAGAAAATCCTTTTACAATATTTATGTACTGGTGCAGTCTTATACCAGTACGCAGGCTTCTACTTGCAGAGAGCTACAACCCTCTCTTGTTCTCCAGTCTCTCCTGAAGGGAGCTACAACCCCCATAGGTCTTGTACTAGCCGATCCATTTACTAGTACGCAGGTTGCTACCTGCTATAATGCTCCAAAGTTTTCAATTGCTACTGGAAGGGAGCTACCACCCCCTTAGCTCTTGTACTAGCTAAGATACTAGTACGTAGGCGCCGGCCTACAATATTCTCTCCTCCAGGTACCACTTTTCATGCATTTTCAGACTAGATACTCCTGAAGCACAACACATAATCTGAAAGGCCACATTTCATCCAATTTTCATACTGGTCCCATTAATATCATTGAAGCACATAATCAATCAATCTTCTGAATCACCCAAACACCATATCAATACATATACAAGGATAATATATGTGTTAGAACCCAGATCTAGTCCATCAGATCACATAAATATGACTCATTATGATCCTGATCCAATATTAGTTCTCATCCATCAATACTGAAGCTAAACACAATCAACCAAACAGGATATGCAGAATACTGACACCTTTAAACTGTCATCAGAACCCATCAACAACCAGAACCACCTGTGACTTCAAATATCATAGCTCAAATTGTATACGCTACTACAATGAACCAAACCTGCATATAGACGCACTTACACCAAAGCCAACCCACGTACAGATCTATAAATATTCAAACATGACTTGCAGCGATTTCAAACTTAAGTTATACCCAGTTCAGATCATTTTTCAATATACAGATCTAGAATAAGCATAATCAAATATATAGAGATAGTTCATTTCAAACCATTTGATCCCAATCTATCCTTAGATCTTGTTCTCCATCAACCGGTGAGATCCCTCTTTAGCTCAGATCCAGATCTGCACCATAACCTAATCACAGTATTCCAGATCTAGCACTTTATCAGATATTCAGATAATTTAGATGATGCTTTGCCAAATGATCTCCTTCCTCTTTTATAGTCTTAGGCCTTTCACAATACCACGGTCCAAAACCATAATAACACAATACCACGGACCCAATACTTGGGATCAACACTTTTGAATGCAATACCACGGGCCAAAACCATAGGATCAAAAACTGTCAGACTAATACCATGAACCAATCATGAAAGTGCGTGAGATCAACACTTTTGGAAGCAATACCATGGACCAAAACCATAGGATCAAAAACTGTCGGACTAATACCATGAACCAACCATGAAAGTGCATGAGATCAACAATTTTGGATGCAATACCATGGACCAAAACCATAGGATCAAAAACTGTCGGACTAATACCATGAGCCAACCATGAAAGTGCATGAACTTTTCTCTTCATGAAAGGGACATTTCTCTGCATGAAAGTGCGTTAACTTTTCTCTACATGAAATAAACTTTTCTCTACATAAAAGTGTGTGAATTTTTCTCTACATGAAATAAAATTTTCTCTGCATAAAAGTGCGTGAACTTTTCTCTACATGGAATAACTTTTCTCTGCATAAAAGTGCGTGAACTTTTCTCTACATGGAATAAACTTTTCTCTGCATAAAAGTGCGTGAACTTTTCTCTACATGGAATAAACTTTTCTCTGCATAAAAGTGTGTGAACTTTTCTCTACATGGAATAAACGTTTCTCTGCATAAAAGTGCGTGAACTTTTCTCTACATGAAGGAAACTTTGTTGCACTATAATTTATCAAATAAATTTGCTGCACTATAATTTATCATTTGTGTGATTTGCCATCAAGGACAACACTTGTCTCATAATGCCAACATAGAGAATATAGAGAGGAAACCCCAGTGGGATAATCAACAAGCACCTCCATTTAGAAACCCAAACTTTAGGAAAATCCAAAACCAAAACCAAAATACTGGGAAAAATGGACTTGATCAGAATATTAGACCTCCTTTCCAAGAAAATTATGCAGAAACATCCTGTTATCACCCCAAGAAACTCTCCGAGGTTGTATATCAGAGATGCTTGGGAACATTACAAACTCAACAAAATGTTGGAAAATTGGTGGATGAATGATAGAAATGTTTCATATTCAAGCCAGATAACCACTTCTACTATGTTTAACCCCAGACATGGGTGAACACCCCTAGACTACAAGGTTTTAGACCACTAATTACTCACAGTTTTAAAGAAAATATGATAATGGAGAATATTGATCGCACCAGCAGATGCACAGGACCTTGTGATGGCCAGCTGCAACCAGTTAAAAGGTCTGTAAATCTATTTCCTAATGCACAGACATGATGACAGCTCTATGGAATTAAAACAATAGAAACCTGCATACAAATTCAATGATACAGCTAAATTCTAACACAGAGGTGGGATGACAACCCCTCTAATGTTAAACATCAACAACACATGAAATAATGCATAACATGCACAGCCTAGAACAAAGAAAAAGAAGTGGAAAGTGAGCAATTAACAACAAAAGAAGCTTGCATTAGGTGAAAGTGAAGACCAAAAGCTGCAGGTGTCACAATACTTACAGTCTCCAAAAGTTGCAGTTTACACCAAAATAACATTCATCAATCCATTACATCTTGTTTCTGGGTATATATCGAGTTTGTTTACAAAATTGCTCTGCTGCCTATGCGTGGAGGGGTCATGACTGACAACCAACTACATTTACTTTCAGATATGGGTCTCTGTTGCAAACTGTGTGTATCAATGAACAAAATCGGCCTTTCTAGTACTCTGATGTCCTTCTTGAGCAAGTAGAGTACCATGTTTATCTGCTCAAGGTTTTTCTTCTCGTCCTTGGTCGTGCTGCTCTTTAAATGTAGTTGTTGAGGATTTAATGTGCAGATTGTTGAATCATGTCCTCCTTCCTTCTTCACATACACAGGATAGGCTTAAAACACAGAAAATGCATTGACAATGGATGATGGACTGGGCATGAATATTAACCGTTGGATGACAAAATGGACGGCGGAGATCGGATTATGCGAGCTATTGGGAGATATGTGAATGGAGAAATGTGGGCCATCGAATCATGGTTGGAAAAATATGACGGCTATCGCGAGGTCAAACAATGTGGGAGATAATCAGGTGGGAGGACAAGAACAACGGAAGTGATGAGAATATAAGAAAATGAAGGAGGGGGAAGGACAAGACTGCAACAAGTTTTCTTTTAGCATAATACAACATGGGAAAGCTATCCTCGACCTTCAACTATTCAAAAGTGTAGCAGAGCTAACACTGGCTCCTTTTGGGGATGAAATCCTCCCTGTGAGGTCTCAAGAACCTGCAGACCAATGCCTTCGTACAAAATAGCTTAAAAACATTCCCTAGTATCCATTGGGCATGGAGTCAAACCAAGTCTGCACTAAAACTTCAAAAAGAAACTGCTTACAATCATTAAGGCCAAAGGACCTTAATCAACATAAACATTCAAAAATTGGCCAACTAATGGGCCATCAAAATTGTCTCTCTTGCTCTCAGCCCCTTCATCATAGAGCTGCAAAACAAGATTTATTTGATCCTTTACCTCAAACAGTTTAGTACATTTGAGCTTAATAGGTAAATATCGATCAAATTTCATCTCCCTTCTGTGTGCTCTCCTCCTTGGATGTTCTGCATGGGAGCCTTTGAACACCTGCTGAATAATCATGGCTGTGTACTTATTTGTGTCTTTTGTGGCCTGCACAATAAATATGAATGGTACCCCAATGTGTTCATGTGTGGAGGACACAGAGACCTCATCTGCTCTAGTATCTTGCTCAAAATAGTCCAAATCCAACTAGGAATTCCAAGACTATGAATCCTCTTCTTCTGTTATCTGATAAGCTGCCTTTTCAATCTGTGTGGATGCCATCTGAGCAGGTTTCAAAATATCAAGATTGAGATGATCAGCTTCAGCCTTGAGCATTAAATTTTGTTCTGCCTTAGTGTTTAAGTGGCAACTTTGAGGGATTTTTACTTGAGCAGACAAAGGGACAAAAGATGATAGGGATCTTTCTTCTCCCTTCTTGATCAGCGAGCAGGGGATGACAACAGACTGGAAAATTTGTAGATCTTCATAGCCATGTGAATATGTGCTGGCTTCAAGCTCAGATTCTTGGAGGATGGAGGGACCAGCTGCTGATTGTTGTTGCTGATCAGCTTGTTGTTCTGCATCTACAACCAACTCATGAGCAGTGGCTTTGGATATTGCTTTCTCATAAGCAACCCTTGTTAGGAAAGGAGCACCTTCCAAACCATGGACCTCCTCCTCTTGCTGCACTTCTTCCATGACTATATTCTGTAAAAGGGGCCTCACCCCTTTGTCTTCATTTGCATCTATGTTTATCTGCAAAATCTGCAACTCCTTCTGTGTTCCTCTACATGGATATGGAGTTGGAAGAGAAAAGTCACAAGGAACACCTACTTCTTCCGAATACTACTCACCCTTTAGGTTGGAAACTTCAGAGGAAAAAAACTCTATCATCCTGGTTAATTCATCGATCTTAGGCTCTGAGGATGATAAGGACTCACCTCCCTATCTTCTCCTTTCATCATCACCTTTGAGTCTGTCTGCAGCTATGATGTTTACTTCTACCTCAAAGGCTACATTTTGCATATCAGCCAAAGAAGCACATCTTCTTTCTCTCAACAACAAGCAGAACTGAGAATTGAAAGCATTGGCATAAGTAATCATAGCAGAAGAAGGGGTAGGTCTTACTTCAGCTGGCATTATATTGTACATGTGATTAAATCTGATGTTGAAATCAGACAGTAGCTCACCATCTTCTCTCTGCAAGTTCCCAAATTCATCATGATAAAAGAGCAGATCTTTATTATTCCCCCAGTGCTTTAGGAACACATCATCTAGGGCCTCAATATTTGCAATAGACCTAGGGGGTAATTCTCTAAACCATTTTCTAGCTTCCCCATCTAGGCTTTGGACAAAAACCCTCATCCAGACATCTTCTTCATTTATATCTAGATTATCAGCTTAATAATAAAAAGATTCAAGATTCTCTTCAGCTGATATTACTTTTGTACTAGTAAACTTAGGCATATATTCCTGATAATCTCCTACAGGCATGGCATTCAAAGGTGTAGGAAAGACTAAGGGTCCATACCTAGCAGCAACTATTCTTTCTATCCTTGTGGGAGCTTACTGGCCTGCCATGATTGAGGTAAGTGGAAGGATACTGGTAGACTGAGTGGTATAGATCAATGAAAAGGATACTAGAGACAAAGGAATACGATGGATAGCATGGGATTCTTTTTATGGACTGAAATCCGAAAGGGAAATGAATGACTAAGGAGCTTTATGAATCTCTGAGGGTGACATTCACTAACAGAGATACATGGAACTTTTAAGGCTTACCTGATCCTGGTGCTCCTTACTGCGATATTTTCTTTTGCTTAATGATCTTCTCAGAATCAGGCACTGGTTCAGCTGATGGTTTCTAACGATTTCTGCGAGCATGCCTCACCAGCTGCACCAGAACTTCAATGTGGATTCGCCAAAGGTTAGTCTTCCTCCAGTAGAGTCACCAGATAGATGATTCCAACCAGAAAATGTGTTCAAACCTTGTCCATCCTCAAAGCTTGAAGCTGTGTCGTTCTCCCAGGGAAGCTGAGCTTCAATTCTCCTCTCCCATGCAACGACACCAATTAATGTTATCACCCCAAGAAACTCTCCTAGGTTGTATATCAGAGATGCTCGGGAACATTACAAACTCAAAAAAAATGTTGGAAAATTGGTGGATGAATGAAAGAAATGCTGCATATTCAAGCCAGATAACCACTTCTACTATGTTTAACCCCAGACATGGGTGAACACCCCCAGACTACAAGGCTTTAGACCACCAATTACTCACAGATTTAAAGAAAATTTGATAATGGAGAATATTGATCACACCAGCAGATGCACAGGACCTTGTGATGGCCAGCTGCAACCAGGTAAAAGGTCTGTAAATCTATTTCCTAATGCACAGATAGGATGACAACTCTCTGGCATTAAAACAACAGAAACCTGCATACAAATTCAACGATACAGCTAAATTCTAACACAGAGGTGGGATGATAGCCCCTCTAATGCTAAACATCAACAACACATGAAATAATGCATAACAGGCACAACCTGGAACAAAGAAGAAGAAGTGGAAAGTGAGCAATTAACAACAAAAGAAGCTTGCATTAGCTGAAAGTGAAGACTAGAAGCTGCAGGTGTCACAATAGTTGCAGTCTCCAAAAGTTGAATTTTACACCAAAATAACATTCATCAACCCATTACATCTTGTTTCTGGGTATATATCGAGTTTGTTTACAAAATTGCTCTGCTGCCTATGCGTGGATGGGTCATGACTGACTACCAACCACATTTATATTCAGATATGGGTCTCTGCTGTAAAATGTGTGTATCAATGAACAAAATTGGCCTTTCTAGTACTCTGATGTCCTTCTTGAGCAGGCATAATACCGTGTTTATTTGCTCAAGGCTGTTCATCTTGTCCTTGGCTGTGCTGCTCTTTAAATGTAGTTGCTGAGGATTTAATGTGCAGATTACTGAATCATATCCTCCTTCCTTCTTCGTGTACACAAGACAGGCTCAAAACATAGAAAATGCATTGACAATGGACGATGGACTTGGCATGAATATTAACCGTTGGATGACAAAATGGACGGCGGAGATCGGAGTATGCGGGTTATCGGAAGATATGTGAATGAAGAAATGTGGGTCGTTGAATCATGGTCGGACAGATCCGACGGCTATCGCGAGATCAAACAATGTGGGAGATAATCGGGCGAGAGGATGATCGTCAGCTATCAGATTGCAATCAGACAGATCTGATGGCTATCAGGCATCAGAAGTGCACGATCATTAACAAGCAGGAGGACGGCGGTTTTGTGGGCAGGCGGTATTCCCTACACCACCTTTGGACCCTCGGTGGTATTTATATATGGGCCAGTGATCCAGTGGAATTGTGACGGTTGACAGATGAAAACCGTTGCCTCCGTGGGTTAACGCGTGTGCAGGTCGCACGATCGGGGCTTGCGTCCACCGTCCGATCGTGCGACGAATGGTTAGATGATGAGGAAGGTGTGTGGGGTTTATTCATGTAGTAAACAAGGAGGATACCATCAAATCATGGGCGATTGACGGTGGAGATCAAAGCGGAAGGTTATATGGGCGTGGGTCCATATGTTAAATGCCCGGGAACTAAAGAAAAGGATTATGCAGAGTTTAAACGGATAAACAGAGGCAGTATGATCTTGGTGCCTAGGAGTTAAAGCAAACAGGTTTATGTGAGGTTTTAGAATAAATAGAGATAGCGGGGGGTTAGGAAATATGAGCGGGGTGAAAGGGAATACAGGTTTATGAAGGATTTTGGAGGAAACTAAGAATAGCGGAAGTGATGAGAATATGAGAAAATGAAGGAGGGGGAAGGACAAGACTGCAACAAGTTTTCTTTTAGCATAATACAACATGGCAAAGCTGTCCTTGACCCTCAACTATTCAAAAATGTAGCAGAGCTAACATATCCCATCTTGAAGACCCAGAGCAAGACACACAGATTAACCTGATGGGATTAGGTGCTGAAGGTGATGTTTTTTTGACCCAAGATGATCAGGAATTGCATATGCTATAGTAGTTTCAAATCCAGTCTCGAGAGTCATTCGATTATAAACAAGGTTATGATTTTTCCATCTTTGAATTACATAAGCAGTATAACCTAAGGAGTAAAAAGAATTCTGATATCCCTGACCAGACCAAGAGAACAATGCCAAATCAACCTAAGAAGATCAAAGAAGCCCCAGTTTCTAAAATCCTCTAGATTCTCCCCAGAAAAAACCAGAATCCTTCTGGCCCTACCATTGAAGATATAACCCCTAATCAACCTTCTGATGATCAACCCTCTCCTTTAATGCCCCCTAAAAAACTAGTAGACACACCTCAAAATACTAGATTGGAAAATTCACAAAACGAGGTCCCCAATAAAGGAAAAGAAGACCATCCCACTCAAATCCCTACTATCAAAAGTAAAAACCCTCAAACAGAAAAATCCCCTTTGCCATTTAATTTGGGAGCAGAGGTAGCTAAACTAAAGATTTCATTCCCTTTGACAGAGTTAATAAAGAATGAAACCTACAAAACACAGATAAACCAAACCCTAGACATTGCTAAAAATGAGGACTCCGTTAACCTATTTGATGACCAAACAAAACTTATATTTGGTCCAGATGTTAATGGAAAACCACTAGGAGGAATACCACCTTTCTATATTAGCCTTGGCATCCATAACAAAATTCCTGATAATGCAATGTTGGATTCTGGGGCCTCCCACAACTTAATCCCTAAATCAGTAATGGAAAAATTGAACCTAGATGTTACAAGGCCTTACAAGGACTTATTTTCATTTGACTCAAGTCAGGTAAAGCATCTGGGGTTGATTAAAGACCTCTGCGTCACCTTAGTTCAATATGCCAAGAGCATCCTTATGGATATTGTGGTTGCTGACATCCCACAGAAGTATTGCATGCTATTATCCAGATCACGGGGAGCCAAACTTCAGGGATCTCTACAATTGACATGTCATAAGCAACAATTTCTGTTTTTGGACAACCCAAGAAGTTGTATCGAGAAACTTTAATGAAATACATGGTGAGTAGCCAAGATCGACCTCAAAACTTTCCTATCTACTCTGTACATTTAGACATTGATTCTTTTATTTTGTATAATACTGATCAAGCACAAGAAACTATTTTAGACAGTATTGATATAGAACCAAAAGAAATTGCAATTTCAAAACAATAGGAAACTGTCCAAACTTTAGAACTTTCCACTAAACAAGGTAGTTAAGATGAGGAAAAGTTGGTGGAAACAGATGGTGCTAATTATGAACATGAGATATTGTGGCATCTTGAGTTTGATGGGCCAGTCAATAAGTTTGGAGTAGGGGCAGGAGTTTCGATATACAATCTAGAGAATGATTACTCAGAAGGCCATGCATACAGACTAAATTTTAAATGTACGAACAATATGGCCGAGTATGAAGCACTAATTTTAGGTCTTAAATTAGTCAGAAATCTAGGAGCCATAAGAGTTTCTATCACGGGAGACTCTAAATTAGTGATAAAACAAATTAATGTTGTATATATGACTAAAGACCCTAGATTAAGTTGTTACAGAGGAACCATTGTAGAAATACTAAACACTCTCTTAGAGACCAAGGTTGTTGTAATTCCTAGAAAACATAATATGCAGGCTCATAGTTTAGCAATGTTTTCCAGCACCTGCAAGTTACTCTTTCAGCCTAACTATTATTACACTACTGAAGTTAGGCACAAACTTGCAATTCCAGATAATTTGAAGAACTGGAAACTATTTGTTGATGACAAACAAATAAACAATTTTTTTAATTTTAGAAGAAGAATTTGTAAATGGAAATATAGATACTGACACATCAATAGATCCTAACGCTAAAGATAAAATAGAAATAAATGAGATAGAAGGTGATGAGATAGATAGATTTCATCCCACTAAATTTACAAAATCAGATGTAGAAAACCTAGAGCAAGTTGTGATTGATGAAATAATTAGTGAAGACACAGAAGTAATCAATCTCAAAGATAATTTCTTACCTAAGGGATTAACCCCTTTGGAAGACTTGTTTGATTCAAATTATGTTCCTAGAAAGCCTAAAATGGAACCTTTAAAATCTGATATGGAGGAGTGTAATATAGGCACTAATGAGAATCCAAAATTGATCAAACTTTCTAAATCATTACCTCCTACTGAAAGATTAAAATACATCGAGTTATTAAAAGAATTTCAGGATGTCTTTACTTGGAGTTATGAGGACCTCAAATCCTATGACACCGACATCATACAACACACAATCCCTATAAAAGAAAATATAAAACCTTTCAGACAAAAACTCAGAAGGATAAATCCTGTCCTATTACCTTCAATTGAAAAGGAAATCCAGAGAATGTATGATGCTAAGATAATTGCACCAATCAAAATTTTTGATTAGGTTTTGAACTTGGTACCAACTAGGAAGAAAACTGGTGAGTTTGGACTCTGTGTGGAACTTAGAAACCTCAACAAAGTATCCATTAAAGACAATTACCCTCTCCCCAAAATGGATCATATTTTGCAAAGGGTAGTTGGATCAGAATCTCATTATTGGATGGATTTTCTGGTTACAATCTGATCTTAGTTCATCTTGATGACTAAGCCAAGACTGCCTTCACTACTCCTTGGGGCACATTCATGTATGTGAAAATGCCTTTTGGACTAATGAATACAGGAGCCACTTTCCAAAGGGCTATGGATATAGCCTTTGCCAAAGAAATTCATGATTTCCTTGTAATATATCTAGATGACATTACTGTATTTTCAAAATCTGATAGCCAACATTTGGATCATCTAAGGAAAGTTTTTATTAAATGCAGGAAATATGGAATTTCTTTAAACCCCAAGAAGTATTTGTTTGGGTTAGAAGAAGTAAAGTTACTAGGTCATATAATTTCAAAAGATGGTATCCAAATAGACCCTGCAAGAATAGAAGCCATCTTACAGATACAACATCCAAGGAACATTAGAGAATTACAAGCTTTCTTAGGGAAAATTAACTTTCTTAGAAGATTTATTTCTAATCTAGCAGAATTAATTAGATCACTAAACAATATGTTGAAAAAAGATTCGACCATAAAATGGAATGTTGAGGCTAAGAAATCCTTTGAAGACATTAAACTAGCCTTTACTAGAACACCAATTTTGATCAGTCCAAAATTTGACAGAGATTTCATCTTCTTTTCCTTTGCTTCTAAGCACATAATTGTTGTAGTTTTGCTACAAAAAAATGACTAGGGCTATGAACAACCTATTACTTTCTTTAGCAAAGACCTGAGAGATGCCACCTTAAAATACAACATAATGGAAAAACAAGCCTTTGCTTTGGTCAAATCTATCAAGGAATTTAGGGTATACATTTTATATTCTCATATAGCAGCCTATGTTCCCAATTCAATAATCAAATATATCCTAACTCAGGGTGGTCCAAATGGAAAGAGGGGAAAATGGATTGCTACTATTCTAGAATATAATATAGAAATCAAACCAACTAAGTTAATCAAGGGCCAAGGTTTAGCCAAGCTCATGGCGGAATCAAACTGTCAGGCCTTGGATATAAACTTTATTGCACAAATAGATAATGAAGAGGAGATGATGACTCCACTAATCAGCCAGGACTTTATTGAATCACCATGGTATGTTGATATCATTTATGTTTTACTGAATTTACAAGCTCCTCCTGAATTATCTAAGACCAAAAGCAGATTTTTAAAGGTGAAATCTTTGAAATTTTGTATATTAGACAATGCTTTGTTTTGGAGAAATCATGAAGGTATTCTTCTCCACTATTTATTAAAAGATGAATCTAACAAAGTATTTCAAGAGTTTCATGCAGGTGTCTGTGGAGGACACCTTTACTGGAAAACTAATGTTGATAAAATTCTTAGAGTTGGTTTTCACTAGCCTACCTTTTTTTCTGATGTGAAGAAACATGTGACCTCCTATCACAAATGTCAAATTTTTGAGGGGAAGAAAAAGCTTCTACCTTTACCCCTCAAGCCAATCTCTGCCGAAACACCTTTTCAACAATGGGGTCTAGACTTCATTGGCGATATTCACCCACCCTCCTCTACCCAACACAAATGGATCCTCACTGCCACAGACTATTTCACCAAATGGATAGAGGCCATACCTTCAAGGCAAGCCACTGATGCTGTTATCATAACCTTCCTTGAAACCAACGTTCTATCAAGATTTGGATGTCCAACTAAGCTCATTACTGATAATGCAACAACCTTTAAATCCAAAAGATTGATACATTTCTGCAACAAGTATCATATAACCCTGGGCCATTCCACAACCTATTATCCTCAAGGAAATGGACTGGTAGAATCCTCAAACAAAATTCTGGTGAACATTATCAAAAATATGTTAGAGGATAATAAGAAAACATGGAATAAAAAGTTGGTCAATGCCTTATGGGTAGACAAACTAACCACTAAGAAATTGATTGGTACCTCTCCCTACCAACTAGTTTATGGGATGGAAGTTGTTTTTCCATCCTCCTTGGGAACACCAGCGATGAAGCTACTTCAAGAGTTGCAGGTTGAACCAACTAGCATCCAAAGAAGAATCAACCAAACAATACATCTTCAACAAACCAGGGAGGAAGTATACATCAAATCTCAAGTTGTGCAGGAAAAGATTAAATTTTTTTTTGATAAGAGAACCAAGGCTGAAGATTTCTACCTTGGTGAAAAAGTCCTAAAATGGTATTCAAGGAGGGAAGATAAAGGTAAACATGGGAAATTTGATTTCCTATGGAAAGGCTCTTATGTCATTTATGCTTTTAGAGGTAATAATGCTTTCTTCTTAAGAGAAATGGATGGTACAGAAGCAGAAGGTGGACCAGTGAATGGTCAAATGCTCAAACACTATTTTGAACCTAATTATTGATTTTTTATTTCCCATTGTACATATTTCATTTTTCTTCAAAAAAGTTTAGTTTGAATTGGATGGTGGTCTTTGAAGTTGAAGCCTGAAGAGAAGGCCCTAAGCTTAAAGGATTCACTGTCATAAGTATCAACAATGCAGAGGCATAGAGGATAATTTTGCAAGGTAACATCAATAGCAATTCAAAGGCTACTGATCTACAAAGTTCTTGACATTTCACCAAGAAATGCCATCCCCAAGTGGAGCCACTATTAGGTTCCTATACCAATAGGAATCATAATTTTGATTGACTAATGTTAAGCCTTGTAATATTGTACATACCTTTTCTTTCTGCAAATGTTTTCGATATTAAAATATTAAAAAATGTAAAGATGGTATGTCCTAAAAGAATAATCAAAGGACAAAAAGAATGAAAATAAGTCAAAAAATGAAATATATGAACCCCAAAGGACAAAAGAGACCAGGAAAGTGTGCAAGTCAAAATGCCACTACTATTTAATTTTTATGCATAATAAATGATTATGTGGAGCTTGTTGCTTATGCCACAATCCATGATAGTCAAAATGTTTAAACTTGGCTATTTCATGTTTTGAGTTTTATGTTTCATAGGTAGTGAATAAATCTGGCCAGACAGTGTAATCTTGGCAGATCATTAGATAGGTAGATTGAATAAAAGGATCTCATCAGTTTAATCTGAGCCCTTAGAGGATATAGTGTTAGACTTAGATAGTTTATTTTGTAAAGAAAATAAAATATTTACAAAGGTTTGTGATCTGAAAATCACTGGTGAGTGATCTGAGTTAATTAATTAATGAATGAAGGTATTAGAGACTCATGTGCTGGTGTGTGTCTATGTTATCTTAGGCAATGGATCGATAAGATTGCAAAATACACAGACACTGGAAAACAGTAAGAGAAACACAATAATCAAATACAAGAACACAACAAGATTTAATAAGGATTTCACCCAATCCTCCTGGGCTACATCTCCGGTCCAGCTTTCAGTGGTGGTCTTTTCTTGTTGTGTCTTTAAAGCAAAATTTTTACAATGAGGAGCTCAATTTGAGTCTCCTGAAATAGATTATGCTTGGCGGGGTGGTTCTTGGATTCCCCAAGCCACTAGAGTGCACAGACTCTTGCTTACCAAGTCTCGACCTCAACTGATCTTGAATGGGATGAGTCCAATTTGGTACTCAATTCCCGATAGATATCCTCTCACGGATTGCTCGAACCTCTCAAGACTTTTGTTTGCTTGATGCTACCTTACTCTGTAAGTTAGCTCGACTCTTTGTTTTCTACTTCTTGCTTATTCTCTGTTCTGTCTCTATGTCTCACTATCTCCTTCTTTCTTATAGTGCTCGCTTCTCTCTCACTTCGCACTCTCTCTTTCTGTCTCCTTCTTCTGTTCTCCGTCTGTTCATGGCTTAAAGCCAACCCATCTCATGATTGTTTGCTCCCCCTTTTGCTCCTTCGGATCACCTGCTACTGTTCTCTTGGAGTTCTCTGCCTCTGCTTCATCTCCACTGTGTAACGTCTCACAAGGAAGTGGCCAGTTTTCCTCTTACGAACTGCGCCAGCTCTTCCTTAAATTGTTCGGTATTTTGGTTACGTTGTGTAATGATTCATCTCCCAACTCAATGATCAAATCAGACTTTAGACTTTTATATGCCGCAACTTAATTCTCCCTTTAGATCTAGTCATTCATCAGGCACAATCTCTGCCATTAGATCTGGAGCCCCCAGATCCTAGGGTGTTCGCTCTTATCGCGCGGTTGACTTGCTCGGATGTTAGCTCGAGATGAGAGGTGGTTTTCTCTCTCATCCGCTGGACACGCATCGTGCAATGTGTGGAATCGCTCGTTCTCCTGCCAAATCTGCTTACCACCCAAAACGCCTCTAATATTACATCGGTTTTGGAGTGCGGGACCCGCCTTTCTTTTTAGCACTTTTCCCTATGGTTTCCCAACTTCCCATGCGACCGAGCACTCAGGGCTTTTCCTTCTCGAGGGGTTTTTCCTAGCTAAACACGATTGTGCATTAGAAACGGCTTTCGTTTTCCGATCTGGACTTCCCAAATGCTAGTTTGCATCCTGCACGTTCTCCATGGGCCTGGGTCAGCTCGTTTTGCTCGAGGTCCTCATCGTTCCTTGCTGGCTACAAACTACCACTGTCCAGAGGTCCTTCCTGATAGCTCTTTGTTCACAAGCTTTTGAAGTCTATCCTAATTTGATACAGTCATAACACTTTGATAATTTTCATGGATCCAATTTGGATCACAACCTTCCCATTGAAAAAGCTTTTGGACCACCAAAAGTTGGTTTTAAATCATCGACTAAGTGAGGGTACAACTGTCTTACTTGTCCAATCTCTATCCACTTTGCACTGCTCAGCTTTGAACCCTTGAGCTCAACTCTAAGGTACTCAACATCTCCCTTACACGTCATCCTCACCTTCCTGTCCAGAACTGTGTCTTCCTGCAATTCATTAAGATATTCAGGTAGCAGGTCATCAATAGAAGGCAATTGAATTTGCTCTTCGGGATCTTCAATTAGTGAAGGTTCAAACAATCTCAAGCAATCTGCATTTATGACTGAGTAGATGTGCATGTAATCAGGTATATCAAGGTGAAAAGTATCCTCACCAATCTTCTCAAGTATCTTGAATGGTCCATACCTGATAGGCTTTAGCTTTTTACCTTCACCTTGCATCCTGTCCTTGCTAATATATAGCCAGACTTGGTCACCAACTTGGAAACTATGCTCCATCCGATGCTTGTCATGCCTTGCCTTGTACCTGGCTTGGATCTTTTCCAGCTGTTCCTATACTGCCTGGTGGATCTCTTGGATTTGTTCAATGAACCTAGTTGCCATGTCCACATCACTGTGTCCCTCAACTGTGGTGTCTTTACCAAAGACAAAATCCAAAGAATACCTTGGTGTGAAACCAAAATAGGTCTCAAAAGGAGATCTCTGTGTAGAAGAATGTTTTGCTCTATTGTAAGCATGCTACACATAACATAAATGTTCATCCCAAAGCTTAGGATGCTTGCTGCAATATCCCCTGAGTAACTGGATCACTGTCTTGTTAACTACTTTTGTCTGGCCATCAGTTTGTGGATGAAAAACTGTGCTTTTCTTCGGTTTGGTGTCCATCAGTTCCCACATATTTGACCAGAACTTCCCCACAAATCAGGTCTCTCGATCAGATACAATGGAAGTGGGTAATCCAAAATGAACCCATACATGTTGAAAGAACCGTTTTGCAGTTTATTAAGTTGTAATATGTTAATTACAAGGTATCAAAATACAGATTTTGCTAAACCTATCCAGAACAACATACAAATAATCATGACCTTTCCTAGATTTAGGCAATCCTCCAACAAAATCCATGGAAACACTTTCCCAAGGGTGAGAAGGAACTGGTAAAGGAGTGTACAAGCCTAGTTTTCTATTGCTGGGCTTGCTTTTAGCACACATAGTACACCTTTTTACATATCTAGAAACTGTCTCATTCATTTTTGGCCAATAACAAAATCTTTGCAGCTGTGAAACTGTTTTACTTACCCCAAAGTGACCTGATATTAGAGAAGTGTGTGCTTCTCGAATTATCTTTACTCTTTCAGTTTGTGGAATGCATAACTTCTGAGAATGATATAAGATTCAGTCCTTTACATGATAATCCAATTCTTCTACTCATTTACCTTGACTTAAAGTTGCATATACATCTTTAAAGTCTATATCTTGAGCATATTGTTCAATGTAACTCTCATGGAACACAGAATTATGCTTAAGTAGAGTAGATGCATTTATAATGGGTCTAGATAACATATCTGCAACTTTATTGTGTATGCCTTTTTTATATATGATGACTAAATGAAACTGTTGTAGAAAACCCATCCATCTATAGTGTCTTGATTGTTGCAACTTAGTTTGGGAGTGTAGATATTGAAGTGGTTGATGATCAGTGTGTATTATTGTCTCTTTGCCCATTAAGTAATGTTTCCACTTTTTCACACTCTGTACTAATGCATACAATTCTTTATCATTTGTAGGATAGTTAACTACTGCAGAATTAAATGTATCAGAATGATAACATATGGGTTTACCATGCTGTGTCAACACTACTCCCATGGCATAGTCACTGGCATCCCTTTGGATCTTAAATGGTCTTTGAAGATTAGGCAGTGCTAGTACAGGTGTTGTACTAATCTTTTCTTTCAAGGTGTAGAAGGTTTTCTGTTGTTTTCCTCAAGACTGAAACACCTTGTTCAATCCTATTAAAGCATGTAAGGGAGTTGCAATTGAGGAAAATTTAGAAATGAACTTTCTCCAATATTGTGCTGCTCCTAAGAAGCTTCTTACTTCTGTAGCAGATTCATGTTTAGGCTAGTTCACAATGACTGCCACTTTAGAGGGATCTATCTTCAATTCACCACCCCCTACTATATGTCCGAAATAATTCAAAGATGTTTTGCCAAATTCACATTTTGAGAGTTTAACATGAAGTTTTTCTCTTTTCAAAACATCTAGTGTCTGCTTAATGTGCTTTAAGTGTTCTTCCCATGTTTTTCTAAATACCAGAATGTCATCCAGATACACAATAACAAAATCATCAAGAAAAGGTCTGAGTACATCATTCATTAATCTCATGAAAGTAGCAGGAGCATTAGTTAAGCCAAAAGGCATAACCAGCCACTCATTCAATCCCTGCTTTGTTTTGAAAGCAGTCTTCCATGCATCTTGTTCTGCAACTCTAACCTAATGGTATCCACTATGCAAGTTTAACTTGGAAAAATAAACAGCTTCTTTCAATTGATCTAAAAGATCATCTATGCGAGGAAGGGAATAATAATTTTTTATTGTTATCTTATTCAGTGCTTGGTAATCAATGCACATTCTCCACAAGCCATCTTTCTTTCTCACCAAAACGATTGGTGACCCACATGGTGATGTACTAGTTTTGATGAAGCCTTTCTCAAGTAACTCCTGCACCTACTTCTTGATTTCTGCGTTCTCTAAAGCAGACAACCTGTACATTCCAATGTTAGGCAATGGAGCATCTTGCTGCAAAATAATATCATGCACTATTTCCTTTTTGGGTGGCAGACCTTTAGGTTCTTGAAACAAGATATCATACTCTGAAACAACCTTTTCTAAATCAACTTGCTATTTAGCATTACAGGCCTCAAATACATTGGTTTCTTTCCTTTACAACCATCAATAAGAATTGTTTGCATGAATTTATCATTCATTTCATTTGCCCTAAGTTTATGAGAGTATAATTATTGTTGAGCTTATGAGCTCTTACAAAGTATTCGATTCCATCTTTAACAAGTAAATACTTGTTCTCAGCTCTACGAAAAATACCTTTTCTATCATACAAGTAAGGACTTCCTAAAACAATCCAAAGGAATTATGTCTAACTCAACCTCATCTACAAATGTTGACCCAAAAGAAAACTTGAGTTTGCATTGTCTAGACACTTGTAGTTGTGCTTTATCATTCAACCATCCTAATGGGCATGGTTTCTTTTGAGTATAGTCACTAATCCCAGCTTCTTTACAATTGCTTCAGAAATTAAATTTACTTGTGAGCCACTATCAAACAAAGTATCAATCTTTTGATGTTTGGAAATAACTCAAATATGGAAAAGCTCATGTATTTTTCTCTCATTTTCTCCATCAATAGTAGATTGTGCAGAATTACTTGTAGATGCTTCAGAATTCTTACCTCTTATACCTATCGCTGCAATAGTTGTTTCATCTCCTGAGTCTGACCCCAAATCTTTCTGAATAGCTATAGCAGTATTATTCTTCTTGCCCTCGAACTTCTCAGGTCTCAGATCCGGATGCATAATCCAACAGTGCTCATCATCATGCCCATCCTTTTTACAGTGAGTGCATGAAGCCTTGCTTTTCTGTGCAGCGTTAGCCTTCCTTGCTTTCCATTTCTTCTTTATTTTCTCCTTATTCTTGCTTGCAATGGGTTGGGATGATTGTTTGGTCAATTTAGTGTGATCTAAATTGCTATTTAAAATGTCAATCCGGGGTTCGTAAACTGACGAAGTGAAGTGTACTATATGTACTAGATAACCATTTCCTTAATCTTTTGTCATTTTTGAGTTTTTAGTTTATTTTGGGTATATCTTTCCCTAATGTGTGATGGTGAAAGTGAAAGTGAAGTATGAAGTATGGATGGTGATGGTGGTTTCTACATTGATTTTCTCAAACTTGAAAGTGCTCAAGAAGAAAGCTTTAAAACAACTAAACTGAAATCAATTCTTAAGAGAAAGTAAATGCATCAAACAATGAACTAATGACAATGGCCCAGTGTCCTTGCTGCTGAATGAAAAGAAAGTAAAAACTGAACTTAAAGCAACTCAAACCAAGAAAAAAGAAACTATTTCACACTACTTAAACTCTTCAAATTCTTTACCCTTCAGCTCAATCTACCTTGTGGGAAGTAATCATGAATAAGTCAAGCAATATGCTATCTAAATGGAAAGAAATGAAATTGCATAAAAGAAACTAGTCACACTACTTTAACTCTTCTGGTACTTTACCCTTCAACTCAATCTACCTTGTGGGAAGCAACCATGAATAAGTTTAAGCAATATGATAACTAAATTGCAAGAAATTAAATTGCAGAAAGGAAACTAATCACACTACTTCAACTCTTCTGATCCTTTACCCTTCATCTCAATCTACCTTGTGGGAAGCAATCATGAATAAGTTTAAGCAATATGATAACTAAATCACACTACAGTTAGTAATACTCCGATTTCTTGCTAATAGAGTCACTTCACTATAGAAAGAAACCATAAATTGATGAGCAGTATGATATCTAAATAACAAAAAAAATAAGTAAGCAAATCACAACTTAGAAAAGACAGTACTGAAATTAAACTTCAGAAAATGAAATTTAGCAGGAAGGACAAGATGATCTCATATGTCAATAGTTATCAAAAAGATAAAAATTTTCCCGGGCTGGCTAAGAAAACCTACAGAAAAGCACTGATTAGTTGACAGTTATAAGAAAACAGAGGTGAAAATATAAACAACAGTGAGTTAAGAAACATCAAATGGTGGGTTATGTACAAGCTAATGATACAAGAACATAATAAAACCAAATGAAAACTTTACAAGGCTTTAGCGCGCAGGGGCCCTCTGCCACTTCAGCCGGTCAACAAGTAGTCACACGAATAAACTCAAAAAAGTCTTCTCATATATTAAAATAGCAACATATATAAACAGTGGGGTGATAACACAACAGTTCAGAATTTACATATCCAAAAAAAACTCCTTTACAACGTTCATCGACGCGTTATTTATAATGAAAAAATGCTGAAACTAGCTAACTAACTCCTACGCTATTGACTGTGTTGCCAAAGACACGTAGATCCCTTCAGCCGAGATCTAGCGTAACTGTCATCATGTCTATTAAATCTCTGGAGTGGTAGCTGTTAGATTCAGGTTACAGAAGTGATCTCCAGGTGTGCCGGTGTCTTCGTGAGCTGAGGACTATGCCACGTAATGTTCACGTGCTCAAAACAGAGACGTGCCACCGCTGAACTCCTTGGTTGGCTCTGCCTTTGACCTTCGTTGACCGTGACCTTCCATGGATGATTTGGCTGATTTGAAGGGACACGTTCCATGTATCCGTCACCTGGAGCTTGCCCATGTGGCTCGTTTCTTCATAGGACACCTGTAGCACAGCTTTGAACAAAATAGCTGCGGAATCCTGTGCTGGCTGCGGAAACTGACAAGTTTCCGCAGCTACATGAACAAAAAACTAAACCAAACAACAGGCATAAGCATAGTCAGAAAACCATGTAAAAAGCTCTTTTTAAACTACAATGCAATGATTTAACAACTGGGTGGATGCAATAAGTGGAAAAGGAAGGCTGAGAGGGTGTATAGGAAGGTGCAGGTTTGAGGCTCAACATACCCCCATTGTGAAGGTGTTGCATGTCCTCATGCAACCAAAATTGAGTTATTTCCCTCTAATCCATATGTTCTGATGCTTCTGCAAGGACATCTAGCCCTCTTTTCTTCTTCCTTGATGCTAACATCATCCTTGGCTTCCTGACTAGGCATTTGAACTTGAGGTTAATCAATGCTCTGCTTAACTTTTTGCACTTCTTCTTCAGTTTTCTGTTTTTCTTTTGCCACAGTCCTAAATGGAGCATAGTATTATCATGGACAATCTTGTCTACTTTACTCTGCTCTTTGAGTGCTTCATTTTCTTGTATGATATGCCTATTTAGGACTTCTAACTCAAATATTTCCTGTTTCAAAGACTGAACTTGTGCATCAGGTGGCAAAAAGGTACTTGGTCCTGCAACTGATTGTTCTAAGGTTTCCAGGTAATTGTATGCCTCTTGCTGATTAGAATCTACCTCAGGTGCCTTTCTCGGCCTAAACTCAAAATCTGGTGGAGGAGGACTACTCTCTCTTTCCGGCCGAGAAGGGCTTTCCTCACGTGGAGGACTTGACTCAATGCTTGGCTGAGTTGGAGATTTCTCAAGTGTCTCTTCATCTAAATCAATAAAGTGAGACTATTTTTCTTTGGCTGTATTCCCCTTCCCTTTTAGCCTAGTGATCCTTCTTAAGTATGAACTAGTACTCTTCTCTTGTGCACTTTGTTTTCCTTTTTGCTTTTTCTTGGCTATGGCAGCGGCTTGAAGATCTATTAATCTTTCTGACAGAGGTTGATAATCCTCTTCTATGGATTGCTTAGGGGATGGATAGACTTCTTGGATGGTTCTTTTGCCTTTTTCCTTCCTCTGTTTCTTACTTCTAGCTCTATCTTCTTTTTCTTTTTGGACTGTTTCTTGAATTTCTATTGTAGGGGAGTCTTGGATTGTAATGTTATTTTCTTTCCTCCTACTTTTCCTTGGAATCTTTGGTGGACTGCTTCTAGAGGCCTCAGACGGCTCTTGGAAGTAGTTTCTTGTCAAGAATTTCCCCCAAGTATCTTTAGTTTTCTTCAACTGATCCTCAATAAGAATTTTTATGAGCCCATGATGGTAGAGATGAGGTTCAATATTGCCTACATGTTTTTGAACTGTAAAACTCATCTTTTTCAAACTTGATAGCAAAAAATGAGGCAAATTAAGGGTGTGACCGTCTATGAAATTCATCATCAGTCTAACATGATACATATACATAGAACCAAAACGACCTTCACATGTGATAAATTTCTGGATGACTAACAGTAGACTAGACCATTCCTCTTTTAATACATGAACAGGGATGCCTCTTGTGAATACGGTGGTATCCATACCTTGGTTTTGTAGCATGGTTCTCCATATTTGATCGTCCACACTTCTATTTTTAAACCACCTTTCACCCTCTTCAGGTAGGACCGAGGCAGCTGCTACTGTGGCCTCGGTCACTGTGAATTTTAAATCTCCAACCTCCACTGTTTTTCCATTAAAGGACCTTGCAAAAGCTTTGGTCACCTCCTTGTTATAGCCTTTAAACTTCTGGATAAATCGTAGCCATCTGACTTTCTTCAGCAATTCCTTAACTTGAGGATAACCCTCCAAGTATTTCGGTCCTTCCGGCTCAGCTCTCAGTAATTTTCCCATCCTCTGTTTTAAATTCCACTGAGAGTTCTTCTGCGTGTGAGGGTTAAGGGAAAAAATAGCTCTGTTACAGGGTTTAGGATAGACTGTAATGACGGTAGTCAGGGTTTAGGATGACTATAGTGACTTCAATCGGGGTTTAGAGCAAACTGTAGCGACTGCAGTCGGAAATAGAGAACAGTGAATGGAAATACCCGAATTACGGGAGGAACAGTGGGTGAGCAGTGATAAACGAGTTCATAAAATGAAATGTGGACACATGCAAGGAGTATGATATAAGTGGAGTATGAGTGGAGTGATAAGCGAGTGGAGTAATGACAGGATTCTTTCAACTCGGATGACTGTGTATGATATTTTACACGTCTCAATAGATGGTTGCGTAAATTATAGCTAGGAAGAGCCGTAACACAATAGGTCACGTCTCAAGAGTACGGGTAATAACTAGAAGTGCAGTCATACTTGAGTTCAAACTCGGAGTAATCATGAGACCGTTAGGGAGATGAATGCGAGGTGTGTGGAGTGATATCGCGGAATAAGAGTGATAGTGGGCTAATATATCAAATCATTGCACATAGGAGAGCCTGTTATGGTTTAATAACTATACGTAATTATGACTTGAATTGTTATTTGATAAAGATTTTTGATCATACCTTTGGAAACTTTGTCAATTTTTTCTCAAGGCTTCTAACCAGTTGCTCTTCTTTGATATCTTGGAGATGCCCCATGTATTTAGCTCAATTACACCTGCATTTCATGATTATGGCACTAACAGTTGATTGTATTTTTGAAAACAGAGTGATGCTGGTTGCGGAAATCGTTTCTGGCTGCAGAAACTGCTTCTGTCTGCGGAAACTGAGACAACACCCCTTTAAGTGCACAAAGATAGTTAGAGAAGAACTAATTGAATGAAAATAGTCCTGAGAGGGGTTTTTATTAATGAAATGAAATGGAATGAGTGGAATGAAGTGAAAATGAAGTGGAATGAAGTGAAATGGAGATGAAAATGAGATGGAGGTGAAGTGAAATGACAAGTGAGATGAAGTGAAGATGGAAAGAGAAGGAGAGGAGATTTTTTTGGAAAATATAGAGTGTCCGGTGTCCTTGATTTTCACTCTATATTTTCTGCATAAGACCGCCAATCTGGGATTGGTTTTCAGGCTTATACACATTTTTTCTTTTTCTTTTTTATTTTTCTCTCTCTTTTTTTTTTTTTTTCAAAAACTGAAAGAAATAAAGATTAGGCTGGTGGGAGAGAAGGATTATTCTCCACCAGCCTTATTGCAGAATTCTCTTGGAACATTTTGACAAACTCCTCTTTTGAAAGTGGCTTATGATAAATTTTCAATCGGTGGCCATTCACAATAAGAGGAGTCTAAAATTCATCAATGGTCTTGATTCTTACTGCTCCATTGTTAAAGACTTTATCAATCTCATATGGCCCAAGCCAATGAGTCTGAAACTTCCCTTTGAAGTCTTTAAACTTGGAATCAAACAGTAAAGCCCAATCTCCCTCTTGAAACTTTCTCTCTTTAATATATCTGTCATGCCACTTAGCTCTTTGATGTTGAACTAGATCAGTCCTTAAAATTGCATCTTGTCTGATCTCATCTAGCTCATTTAGCTGCTCCATTCTGTGCTTTTGGGCTTCTGATAGATTCATCCCCAACTGAACTGCCATCTTGAAAGTCTTGGCTTGAAACTCAATGGGGAGCAAGACTTCTTTCCCATAAACAAGTTCATAGGGAGAATTTCCTGTTGTGTTCCTCCATGTAGTTCTGTAGGCCCATAAGGCTTCAGGGAGCCTTTCTGCCCAATCTCTTCTATGGAGATGAACAGTTTTTGTGATGATGCTCTCAAGAACTTTGTTTGTAGATTCCACTTGACCATTTGCTTGAGGATGGTAAGGAGTAGATTTTTTGTGCTTGATTTTGTATTCTTCCATCAGCTTCTCCATCAAGTTAGATGTGAATTGACTTCCCTGATCTGTCACAATTTCTCTTGGGACACCAAAACGAGTAAAAATATCCTCAAAAAGAAATTGAACAACTGAATTTTCAGTGGCAGAAGGCAATGCCTTGGCTTCTACCATTTAGTGACATAATCAGTGCAAACCAATATATATTTCTTTTGTCTAGATGGTGGATTAATGGGTACAATGAAATCTAAAGCCCATTTTTCAAAGGGTTCGATGAGTACCTGTGGTTGTAATGGCATTTCATTTGAAAGAGTCGGTCTCCCAACTCTCTGGCAGTTGTCACACCTTCTGACATATTGTTTTGCATCTTTGAAGAGAGAAGACCAATAATATCCTAAAGAAAGGATTTTATAAGCTTTCCTCTTGTCAGCAAAGTGTCCACCGCATGGTTCATCATGACATGCCTTGAGGATGTCAGGTATTTCATCTTCCCGAACACATCTTCTGATCACACAATCTAGCCCTGTCTTAAACAATTCATTAGAAATCCATGAATAATTTGAACTCTCCTGAATAATTTTCCTTTTCTCATTAGGAAATAAGTGTGGAGGTAGCTTCCCTGTAACTAAATAGTTAGCAATATCTGCATACCAAGGAGTCTTAGTAGTTACTGCAAACAAATATTCATCTGGAAACTTATCCTCTACAGGAGAATCTTCGTTAGTATTTTGGATTCTAGACAAGAAATCAGCTACTGTATTTTGTTTCCCTGGTCTATCTAACACAGTAATATTGAATTCTTGTAAAAGTAAAAGCCATCTTGTAACTCTGCCATTAGTAACAGGTTTGTTCATGAGATATCTAATTGCAGAATGATCAATATGGACAAAAGTTTCATAGCCTGTTATATAATGTCTAAACTTGTTGATTGCATGAACAACAACTAAGAACTCTTTCTCAGTCACAGTATAATTTAACTCAGTGGGAGTCAAATTTTTACTGGTGTAGTAAATGGCATAAGGAACTAAATCCTTTTGACCCAACACAGCTCCTAGAGCTGTATCTGAAGCATTTGTAGAAATATGGAAAGGAAGTTTCCAATTTGGCCCTCTCAATATGGGTGCTTCAGATATTCTTGTTTTCAAAGTTTCAAATGCAGATTGACAATCAGGATCCCATTTGAATTCACAGTCTTTTGTAAGTAATTTGAAGAGTGGAGATGCTATTTTGGTGAAGTTTTTAATAAATCTTCTATAATATCCAGTAAATCCAAGAAAACTTCTAACATCTTTTTGACAATTTTGAATAGGCAACTTGGAGATGACTTCAACTTTTGATCTATCAACTTTAATCCCATCCCCTGAAATATGATGTCCTAAAACAATCCCTTCAGTAAACATCATAAAGAATTTCTCATGACTTAATGAAAGGTTTGTTTCTTTACATCTTATAAGGACTCTTTCCAAATTCTCTAATGCCTCTTCAAATGAATTACCATAAACTGTAAAATCATCCATATAAACCTCTACACAATCATGAATTAGATCAAAAAAGATTCCTAGTACTGCCCTTTGAAATGTTGCGGGTGCATTACATAATCCAAAAGGAAGTACCCGGTAAGCAAAAGTTCCCCATGGCCAAGTAAATGTGGTCTTGTCCTGATCTTCAGGTGCTACCTGAATTTGATTGTAACCACTAAAACCATCCAAAAATGAGAAATACTTTTTGCCTGCTAAAGTATCTAATACCTGATCAATAAAGGGTAAAGGAAAGTGATCCTTCAAAGTTGCTTTGTTCAATTCTCTGTAATCAATGCAAACCCTCCATTTACCATTCTTTTTAGGTACTATAACCAAAGGAGAAACCCACCGGTTATCTGAAATTGGATAAATGAAGTTTACATTAAGTAACTTTTGGAGCTCTTCTTTCACTATCTCCCTAAGGTTTGGATTCATCCTTATTTGAGGTTGTCTGATTGGTCTAATGTTTTCCTCAATGTAGATGTGATGAATGCAAGTCTTAGGATCAGTACCTTTCATATCGGTATACTCCCATGCAAATGCAGTAGAATGTTTTTGCAAGATTTTGGTTAGCTCTTCCTGTTGTGATTTTTCCAAGTTTTTGTTGATATTCAATGTTTTTCCTGAAAAGATCTCAATGGCAGAACTACCAAATTCTTCCATAGAGAAAAGAGACATTTGTCTAGATGATAGACACTCAATGTCAGAATCCAACTGAAATTGTGTGTGGTCATATTCTGAAGATGTTTCAAAGTTTTCTAATGTGTTCAGAATTTGACTATCTTCACTGATCTCAGAAATGGTAAAGACAGGTTGTATAGTATCTTCATCATCAACCCACTCATTATCTCCTATTTCTGTAATTGCTTTTGCTGGAGGATACAGATTGAACTTCTTTGTCAGTTTACCATCAGAAATATACATATCCCCAGACCTACAACTGATAAAAGCATCAGCTGTGGCTAGCCAAGGTCTTCCTAAGATGAGAGGATGTCCTCCTAAATTACTCTTGGGAGTTAAAATCATGAAATCTACTGGATATTCCCAAGAGTCTAAGGAGACTGAAATGTCTTCTAATACACCATCTGGTTTAATAATTGATCGATCTGCAAGTTGCAATAAAGTAGGTGTAAAAAGAAGATTAGGAAGTTTTAGCTGTTCCATAGTCTGTCTACTCATGATGTTGATAGCAGCCCCTAGATCAATCAAAGTATTAGGAATTTCTACCCCATTGATATGTGTTTTGACAATTGGACTACCGGGATCTACATACTTCTGCATAGTAATTTTTCCCATCATGATATCTGCAATTTTTCCTACCAGGTGGATTCTTCTTGTATCTCTTGGTTTCCTTCCTGGTCTTTTAAGACTCAACTCCTTTATTGTTTTCGCTAGAATAGGAATCTCTTTAATGGCGTGTAACAAGGGAATCTTGATACAGACATTCTTCAATTCATCTAGAAAATCATAGTCAGGCAACAAGATTTGTTTTTCCACCCCTTTGTCAATTTGTAATCTTTCAGGAAAAGGAGGTGTGGATGAAGATGCAAGTTGCTCAACTATAGGAGTTGTGGGGGTTAACTCTTTTTCTTTTTCTTTCTGAGTATTTGGGTTTTGAAGAGATGCTTCAGAACCTTTATTGGCTTCAAGAGATTCTTCCTCAGAAATGATTTGATTTTGGACATCTATAGAAGGTTTATCTAAAACTCTACCAGATCTAAGTTGTACATCATTGAGAGGAACAATCATATAGGCAGGAAATTGTTGACCTTCTATCATGTAAGCATTTTGAGGGTTTTTGTTATTGGGGTTTGGCAATGGCTAAGAAGGAAGTTGATTTGACTTTTGTTGGAATGGAAGCAAGAGTTGAGAATTTGGATTCTGTTGAGAAGGTTGTTGTTGTTGAAATGGCAATGATAATTGTGGATTTTGATTTGGAAGTTGTGGAGCTTGTTGATTTTGAAAAGATGGAGGATATTGATAAAATTGAGCGAATCTCCCATAAGGATTTTGCATACCTTGTACCCATGATTGAAAAGGATTTTGAGGTTGGGACCAAGGTTGTTTCCAAGGATTCCAATTTGGAGGGGGTTGAAAATTCATAGAGTTGTTAAACCCTTGATTTTATTGCCCCTTCCAAGGTCTCCTTGCAACAAAACAGAGAGACTCGATTGTATCTGGATCTTCTTGAAAGACAGCTTTGAGCCCAGGAATTGAAGGACAATCCTTGGTCTCATGATTCTCTGAACAAATTACACATGTTTCTACAACTTTTGCATCCAAGGGATATTCCCTTAGAACATGTTTCTTTCTACACTTTGGGCAAAAGATGGCCAAAGCCTCAGCTTCTGCTTTCTGCTTATTGTGAATCTTAAGAGTGTCTAGTTGCTCACTAAGACTCCCTAAGATGTCAGTCTTGAATTCATCAAGCATGTTTCCAATCTCAGCCCTACTTACTGATCCAGTTGCAGATTTGTTTGCTCTGATGAGAGAAGGATCTCTAGGCCCTTTTTGAGTTTTAGATTTCCCCCTTGAGAGATGGACACACAGTTCTGCTATATCATGAAGTGGAAGTTGAGATATGTCTCCTTTCCCCATCATGTTCAAAATATCTATCCATTCATCTCTAATGGCTTTTAATAGAAGGGCTTTCAAGGTCTCCTCATCTAAGTTACTCATCTTTGCTCTTTTCAGATTGTATTGGAATCTTTCAAGTAAATCCTCCAAGTTTTCATCTTCTCTTTGCACCATTTTGAATACCTCATCCTTGTGATTGGTGGGCATACAATAGTCCAGGTACCTATCCAAAAATGTTTGTTTCATATCATTCCAAGTCCTAATGGATTGAGTGAGTAATCCCATGAACCATTTCAAGGTTGCTCCTTTCAATGTTGAAGGAAACAATTTGAGTTTTTGAGAGTCTTCCAGATAATCATAAGTTCGACACACGACCTCAAACTCAAATAGAAATGTTTCAGGGTCCTCATTTCATAACCCATGGAAGTTTGGGAGGACAGATGGTGAGATGTTTTTCATTGTGGCTCGGGAGTCCTCATCGACTATAGGAAATCCGAATGAGTTATCTCCATCCCTATTTCCCCCAATGTTACCTCTACCTCCTCCATTATTTCCTCCTCCTCCTCTACCTCTACCAAATCCATTTGCTCCTTCCTCTGTCATGGTAGTTTCCCTGGAGACTTCAGAGTCCTCTGGTTCCTCTACTAAGGGTGAACGAGAAGGAATTTCTCCCTCTTCTTCTTCAGATGATTCTACTTCTTCAATTACAATTTGTCTCTTTGTAGAAGGAAGGAAAGGATCTCTTTCTAATTCAGATTCGATGGAAGGTGTGGGAGAGTCAACTACTACCTCTTGAATTCCAGGAATCCTAGGGATAGGAGTGTAAGTTGGAGATGACGGAGGTGTCTCTTATCTATTCCTTGAAGTAGATGGAGTTGTAAAAATCGAACTCTTGGCTCTAGCTAAAAACATTCCCCTAGAATCTCTTTCTCTATGCATGTCATTTTTTTTTTATTTTTCTTCAAGTCGGGCTAATAATTCTATTTCTGATCTTCCAGGTCACTCTAGGTGCAAGAAGAGAGCATACTCAAGAAACTATTAAACCAATAACTTTCTCTTTTCTGATCCTCCAGATCACACTAAGTGCAAGAGGAGAGCATACTTTGAGAGGTTATCAATTTTCCTTCATTGAAAATTTCTTGTTTTTTTTTTTTAAGAAATTGGCTACCTAGTTTCACTTCCCCGACAACGGTGCCAAAATGTTTGGTCAATTTAGTGTGATCTAAATTGCTATTTAAAATGTCAATTCGGGGTTCGTAAACTGACGAAGTGAAGTGTACTATATGTACTAGATAACCATTTCCTTAATCTTTTGTCGTTTTTGAGTTTTTAGTTTATTATTGGATTTATCTTTCCCTAATGTGTGATGGTGAAAGTGAAAGTGAAGTATGAAGTATGGATGGTGATGGTGGTTTCTACAGTGATTTTCTCAAACTTGAAAGTGCTCAAGAAGAAAGCTTTAAAACAACTAAACTGAAATCAATTCTTAAGAGAAAGTAAATGCATCAAACAGTGAACTAATGGTAATGGCCCAGTATCCTTGCTGCTGAATGAAAAGAAAGTAAAAACTGAACTTAAAGCAACTCAAACAAAAAAAAGAAGCAACTATTTCACACTACTTAAACTCTTCATATCTTTTACCCTTCAGCTCAATCTACCTTGTGGGAAGTAATCATGAATAAGTCAAGCAATATGCTATCTAAATGGCAAGAAATGAAATTGCATAAAAGAAACTAGTCGCACTACTTTAACTCTTCTGGTCCTTTACCCTTAAGCTCAATCTACCTTGTGGGAAGCAACCATGAATAAGTTTAAGCAATATGATAACTAAATTGCAAGAAATTAAATTGCAAAAAGGAAACTAATCACACTACTTCAACTCTTTTGATCCTTTACCCTTCAGCTCAATCTACCTTGTGGGAAGCAATCATGAATAAGTTTAAGCAATATGATAACTAAATCACACTACAGTTAGTAATATTCTGATTTCTTGCTAATAGAGTCACTTCACTATAGAAAGAAACCATAAATTGATGAGCAATATGATATCTAAATAACAAAAAAAATAAGTAAGCAAATCACAACTTAGAAAAGACAGTACTGAAATTAAACTTCAGAAAATGAAAGTTAGCAGGAAGGACAAGATGATCTCATATGTCAATAGTTATCAAAAAGATAAAAATTTGCCCGGGCTGCCTAAGAAAACCTGCAGAAAAGCATTGATCAGTTGACAGTTATAAGAAAACAGAGGTGAAAATATAAACAACAGTGAGTTAAGAAACATCAAAAAGTGGGTTATGTACAAGCTAATGATACAAGAACATAATAAAACCAAATGAAAACTTTACAAGGCTTCAGCGCGCAGGGGCCCTCTGCCACTTCAGCCGGTCAACAAGTAGTCACACGAATAAACTCAGAAAAGTCTTCTCATATATTAAAACAGCAACATATATAAACAGTGGGGTGATAACACAACAGTTCAGAATTTACATATCCAAAAAAAACTCCTTTACAGCGTTTATCGACGCGTTATTTATAATGAAAAAATGTTGAAACTAGCTAACTAACACCTACGCTATTGACTGTGTTGCCAAAGACACGTAGATCCCTTCAGCCGAGATCTAGCGTAACTGTCATCATGTCTATTAAATCTTTGGAGTGGTAGCTATTAGATTCTAGTTACAAAAGTGATCTCCAGGTGTGCCAATGTCTTCGTGAGCTGAGGACTGTGCCACGTAATGTTCACGTGCTCAAAATAGAGACGTGCCACCGCTGAACTCCTTGGTTGGCTCTGCCTTTTACCTTCGTTGACCGTGACCTTCCATGGATGATTTGGCTGATTTGAAGGGACACGTTCCATGTATCCGTCACCTGGAGCTTGCCCATGTGGATCGTTTCTTCATAGGACACCTGTAGCACAACTTTTAACAAAATAGCTGCGGAATCCTATGCTGTCTGCGGAAACCTATGCTAGCTACAGAAACTGACAAGTTTCTGCAGCTGCATGAACAAAAAACTAAACCAAACAACAGTCATAAGCATAGTCAGAAAACCATGTAAAAAGCTCTTTTTAAACTACAATGCAATGATTTAACAGCTGGGTGGATGCAATAAGTGGAAAGGAAGGCTGAGAGGGTGTATAGGAAGGTGCAGGTTTGAGGCTCAACAATGATCCCCCAACTTCTGGACTTCCATTCTTTCCTCTAGCTTCTAGATGAGTAGCTTGTACAGATACCTCATCAATACTAGTGGGATTAAACGAGGATAGTGTGCCTCATGTAGCTATGTAGACCACTGATGTACTTCAACAGAGTCTCAGGTGAGTCTAATGAGATTCCTAGAATCAATGCTCTCTTTCTAAATTCTTGAGTGTATCCTTGTACACTTTTCCCTTTCAACTGTCGAAGAGTTTGCCAGCTCATCATGGCTTGCTGCATGTAGGCCAATGGATAGAACTGTTTTTTGATTGCAGAAACAAATTCACTCCAGACAAAGATAGCATTACCATGTCTCCTCATATCAACTTGGGTCCTGCCTTCCCACCAAACCAAGGTAGTGCCTCCAAGGCATAGGCCTGCCAGCAGAATCTTGCTCTTGTCTGAGTCAATACTCTACACTCTACAATAAACATCAATTTGTCTAATCTAATTGTCTAGCTTTTCTGCATTCAACTCTCCATCATATATAGGTAAATCAAATTTAACATCTAGTTTAATCAAAGATGCCTTCTTTTTATGTTCAAGGCTATTAGGAGGTGTGAGAAATCTTTCTTCTTTCCCTTTGCCTTTTGAGTGGTCATGAAAGTGAGACTCATCTTCTCCTTTGTCTTGTTTGGAGCCTGATGAATCTTCATCCTTGTGTTTTCTAAAGTCCCTATACATTTCCTCTACCATGGACTTTATGGCTAGGAAAATATCTATGAATTGAGGGTCTGGCCCCATAGAAACTTCTTCTGACATTTTCTTCTGAGGATAGACTCTCCCAATTTTAGGATTAGTTTCGACCAACTCTCCTTCTCCTAATTTGAGCTTTGATCTAGTTAGCATTCAACAGCTGAATCCAACACAAGCTTGTCTAACCTTAATAGCCTAAAGCTTTGATACCACTTGATCTAAAAATCACTGGTGAGTGATCTCAGTTAATTAATTAATGAATGAAGGTATTACAAACTCATATGTTGGTGTGTGTCTATGTTATCTTAGGCAACAGATCGATAAGATTGAAAAATACATAGACACTAGAAAATAGTAAGAGAAACACAGTAAGCAAATACAAGAACACAACAAGATTTAATAAGGAGTTCACCCAATCCTCCTGGGCTATGTCTTCGGTCCAGCTTTTAGTGGTGGCCTTTTCTTATTGTGTCTTTAAAGCAGAGTTTTTACAATGAGGAGCTCAATTTGAGTCTCCTGAAACAGATGATGCTTAGCAGGGTGGTTCTTGGATTCCCCAAGCCACTAGAGTGCATAGACTCTTCCTTACCAAGTCTCGACCTCAACTAGTCTTGAATGGGATGAGTCCAATTTGGTACTCAAATCCCAATAGATATCCTCCCAGGGATTGCTCGAATCTCTCAAGCCTTCTATGTGCTCGATGCTACCTTACTTTGCACGTGAGCTCGGCTCTCTGTTTTCTGCTTCTTGCTTATTCTCTGTTCTGTCTCTCTGTCTCACTGTCTCCTTCTTTCTTACAGTGCTTGCTTCACTCTTGCTTCACACTCTCTCTTTCTGTCTCCTTCTTTTGTTCTCTATTTGTTCATGGTTTAAAGCCAACCCATCTCATGACTGTTCGCTTCCTCTTCCGCCACTTCGGATTGCCTTCTGCTGTTCACTTGGAGTTCCCTGCCTCTGCGTCGTCGCCACTATGTAACGTCTCACAAGGAAGTGGCCAGTTGTCCTCTTACGAACTGCGCCAGCTCTTCCTTAAACGGTTCGGTATTTTGGTTACATTGTGTAATGATTCATCCACCAACTCAGTGGTCAAATCGGCCTCTAGAATTTTATATGTCGTAGCTTAATTCTCCCTCCAGATCTGGTCATTCATCAGGTGAAATCTCCACCGTTAGATCTGGAGCCCCCAGATCCTACGGTGTTCACTCTTATCATGCGGTTGACTTGCTCAGACGTTAGCCCGCAATGAGAGGTGGTCTTCTCTCTCATCTCCTGGACACGCATCGTGCAATGTGTGGAATCGCTCATTCTCCTGCCAAATCCCCTTACTGCCCAAAACACCTCTGATATTCCACTGGTTTTGGAGCGCGGGACCCGCCTTTCACTTTAGCACTTTTCCCTACGGTTTCCCAGCTTCCCATGCGACCAAGCGCTCAAGGCTTTCCCTTCTCGAGGGGTTTTTCCCAGCGATGCACGATTAGTGCTAATCGTGCATCAAAAACGGCCTCTGTTTTCCAATTCGGACTTCCCAACTACTAGTTTGCGTCCTGCGCGGTCTCCATGGGCCTCGGTTAGAGCGCTTTGCCCGAGGTCCTCGTTGTTCCTAGCTGGCTACAAACTACCACTGTCTAGAGATCCTTCCTTATAGCTCTTTGTTCACAAGCTTTTGAAGTATGTCCTGATTTGATATAGTCATAGCACTTTGATAATTTTCATGGATCCAATTCGGATCAGTTTGCTAGCCTAAATGCACCCAAATAAAGTGATGAAAAAATGGTAGGATGAGTAAGTGGGTAAGTAGTAGAAAGGTTGCATAAATGTCATGTAATTGATACAGAAAGCACTTATGTCATTGTTTCAAATGCATCATTTAAATATGCATAAATGGTAAACGAAACAAGAGCAATGGTTCACAATGTAGTTTACTTAACATCCCCTCATTTAGTTTAACCCCCATGACACTTACTAACTTCCCTTCCATAATAAAAATATTAATGCCTATAGTTTTTAAGTAAAAAAGGTTCAGAGCATTTCTCTGACTTCTAGTGTGACTGGACCCTCGGCTTGATGACTTAAGAAGGAAAACTCTTAACTTTCATCATAATTCATTCATTCCCCTCACAAAAACCCTTTTCCTGAGGTTAAGTTCTTTTGCCTAGGAAAACCGCTTTATAAACATGTTTTATGTACAAAAAACCCACCAAATACATTTATCCTAAGTACTAGGTATATGGAAAATTCACAACATTTCATACATCTAGGCACAATGCCCCTTCCGCTCATTTCACTTCATATTAACTTTTTTAATTAAATATCTAAAATTCCTGAAAAACCCACTACCCTGTATATATTTAGCCCCCTTATATAAAATAGCCCCACCCCTTAGTTTATTTTATAAACTATGTTACTATCCCTTATCCTGAAAAAACTTTAAAAAACCTGCCCTCAGTCCTTAATCCTGTGTTAAAAAGTCCCCGATGAGATTACGCTGTAAATTAATCTCATACCATTAATGATTAAGTCCCCGGGCCCCCCATGAAATCACATCATTCACCCCCGAACAACTCCCATCCCCTGATCACTGTCAATCGTCCCTCCTCCACATCCAACACCCCACAAGCATATCGGGTTGACTTGACATCCGCCCTTTACCTGCCCGATAAGGCGGTTTTCCCCCTGGCCCCTGACGCTACGTGTCAAGTGCTAATGGAATCAGGCAACCCCTCCCGAATACCGCCCGCAACACAAAAGTGGTACGATGGACCTCCCAAACCAGTTTCCCTTTCCAACCAAAAACCGTCACTATTCATCACATAGTGAAACCCACCAAAATTAACCGTTTTCCCTATGAAAGCCCGTTTACCCCTCTTTTCACTCGTTTCATGCATTTTGCCTTGGAGAGCTCAGATAATCATTGCAACCACCGCAAACACCCAAATTACTCATAAACCTCCTCCCTTGCTCCATAAACACTACAGACAGTCCTGTTTGTTCACCAGTCCATACAAGTACCATACGGAACTCTACAGCCGCCTTCAACCACCCATTTACAGTCAAGTTCACCCAAATTCCATGTATTTAACCATAGAATTCTAACTCCATTCTCAAAATTCCAAGTCAATTCACCCTCTTAACACTGTTAAATGAGTAAAAAGATTAAATTTATCTAAGTTTTGACACTATAAACCATAAACAAACTACAAAGCCTCCATTGCCCTAAAAACTTTGAATTCCTCCCCACACTCAAATCCGCAAGAACTGAGTATGGCTGCCTTAATTGCAATGGATGTGAGGCCTATCACTACACCTCATTTAGACCTAGACCACCTTCCTCTGGCTGACAGAGACTTCCAGATAAAATATACCACTGTCATATAGCTCCTGCTCAAAGCACATTGCCAAAGTAGGGACAAGTTTTTGAACCATGCTGATGAAATTGGCCTTTGGGAGTCAAATTTTCCCAAGTAACAGTTCACCCAAGTCCACATTTTTCCTGAAATTGTGCATATGTATTATTCTTGCTACGTCCCCAGTCACACAACCATCATGTCTCATGACTAGAAGGTCCTTTTCACCATCATTGTTGAGTCCATCAATGAGATTCTACAGCTCCAACCAAGGCCAAACCTAACTCCCCTCTCAATTGGAGACCTATTGGAATTATATGCAAAGTTGGCCCAATTGCTCCAGACCTTCATCATAGAAGAGAAGCACATCCCTAAAGACCCCCCTCCATATGTAGCAGCTATATTTTCCCCCTGGGGCCGAAATATTGTAGCCATGATATCTTGTGTTTTGAGTTACTCCACAAGTTAGTACACTAATGAAATTATCCTGGCTTTCATGTCCATCTATACCCTAGTACAACCTCCTGCAACCATTTATGACTTTGCCACATTCATAGCTGACAGAATGCATGAGCAGTTAACAAGAATAGGAAATGAAAGGGTTTTCAAGTAATCCTCAGTTTTATACCATATGTTCTTATATTATCAATAAGAGAAGTTCTCATTCACCCTTCAAAAGCTTGGAACCAAGAGTCAGCCGAGGTCAGTCATTTTTTGGACCCCATTGATCCACCAATACCAGTCTCCATACTCTTACTCTCATTTCATTGATTTATTTGTACACCCAGTCATGACAATGTTGACTGGAAGCCCTCCTCTAAGAATTAGTCCAGAAATAAAGAGAGTTCTCCAATTATCTAAACAGACCAAAGTTGGTGACTAGTACCTTTACTAGAACCATACAGAAATCAGAATTTATGGTTGCATGCTGGCACCATACAAACTACCAAGACACAGAACATTAAGGTTTTTTTCATTAGAATACTATAGGCAAATTATCAATGCAAATGAAATAAACTTTTTCAATGCCAAGAACAAGGAAAATTTCAAAATAAAAGACCAACTAGGCCCCTTCATATGAAACTGTAGAGAGGTTGGCCAAGAGGCAGACTTGATATTACAAAATATGAAGTTCCAAAGAAGTTTGTCTGGAGATATGATCCTTCGGAATTCATCACAAAGAAGAGACAAAAGGTCAAGCTAGGACCTTTCATTCACCATCCCATACCTAAGATAGAAACTTATGCAAATCAGACAGAATGGGTGGAGGGTACCCTAGTAGACCAGGACAACACCAGAGTAGATGTTGAGAATGCTCTTATTGATTTAGAAAAGTAGCTTAATGACAGCTCTTTTCTGCAGGTACCAGGAGAACCAGAGACTACTATGAGCACCCCTCCGGTCATGCAAACTCCTCAGAATGAGGAGAAGATCCCAAAAAGAAACAGAGAAGGGGCTTCCACTTCAGGAATGGCCACCTCTGATTTACAACAAGAATCAAACAAGAGGCAAAGGCTAAATCCAGCCTCTGAGCAAGAGTTTACTGAAGACTCAGCTGAAGTCACTAATACAGGAGCAGAAAGAAGTAGGCCTGCCACTCCATTTGGAGGCATGCAAGAGCCTTCCACATCACAAACTCAGATGTTGGAAAGGCAGTTCATTGTTAAAGTGTCTTCTTTTAGAATGCTAGCTGACAAATACCAAGATATCAAGGAATGGTATAAAGAAATCAAGGCTAGAAATGAGAGGCTTAAGGCCCAAACATATGCACAATATCTAAATCTGACTCCTACCAATCAAACAAGGCTCATGTCAACCTTTGACATTAAAGAGGGAAGTTGCAGATGAACTTTATGAAGCGTATAGCCCAGGAGCCAAAGAAAACATCAGATTTCAAAAGGGTAGATTTCGAAGTGTTGGCAAGGGATATCCATCCCATAGACCAAATTGAGCAACACAAACTGGCTGGGGAAATGATATACTCCACCCTGACAGGTAAAGCCATAGCTACCCATCAGCTACAGAACTCCCTAAACAACATCTCATCGCGATTCTAGTTGGAGAAGTCCTCCTCATAGGCCAAGGACACAAGGATCAAGTCCTTAGAGGACTTAGAAATTGAACTGGGACAGGATCCCAAGGATATAAAAGCTACAGAAAAACTTATCAAAAAGAAGAATGATGACATAGATGCATTAAAGAAATAGCTAAAAATACCTCAGCTACATCATCCACAAACACTAGAAGTCCTAGAGGCCCAGCAGGGGCATGAAGAACTAATGGACTTGGTCTTGAAATTGAATGACCAACTTAAAGAAACTGAAAAGGAATTGGATTCTTTGATCCAATTAAAATAGGAAAATGTGCCCACCTCTTCAACAAATGTTATTCCCACAGTCTCCACAGCAGTGCCATCCACACTAGAAACATCTTTGGCACCTATAGCTCCAGTTGCAACAGCCTTGCCAGCAACAACAGAGTCTACATTAGCAACAGGTGTATTAGGAGAGAAAGCAACATAACTTGTCAAAGCCATGTAAGACATGTATATCTAGGCTACTGAAATGAACAGGTTAAGAGAAAAGGTTGCAAGTTTGGAAACAAACTGCAGACTTGCGCAACTGAAGCTAAAAGAAGAAACACAAAGGGCCCAGAGAATGGGTGAGAGAATCAAAAACCTAGAGAAGGATTTAACACTGGAGAAACCACTTGGACAAAGCAAATAAATGTTGTGGGCCAATATCATTGACTTTGTCAATGATATTTGGCCATCAATCCTAGTAATTTTTGAACAAACAGTGTTGGTAAAGATAGATACAGAATCTATCCAGAAAGTGAAGGATGAATTAGGAAATAAGTCATAGGACGCAAATAGACTCATCCACTTCCTCAACAGCAAGAACAGATATGAGCTCCAAGAGCTAAATATAGAAGATAGGACTGCTACCATTTTAGAAATAAGGAAGGTCATTTCCAAAAGGAACCTTATGGTTAATTTGGAAAAAAAGTGCCACAATATGCAGGTGGCCATTGATAGGTTCATGGCTAAGTTCCAAATTTTGAGGGAGAAAGGTCTTCCCAATCCTATAGTCATCAATGATAAACTAAGGACATAGTTGGAATATGGTGATAGACTCAGAAAATTGGCTAACGAACAAACCAGTTCTTCATCCATAAAAGCCCTGCCAACAGGCAAAGTATTATATGACACCTTTGAAAACTTGTTTTTCTTTGAGCACGAGGTAAAACATTTGTTCCTCACCAAGCTAGATTTTGCAAAGTATACTGAGGCTGATGAAATCTACAAGAGAATGGTGAATGTGAAATTACCATATGCCAAATGGTGGAAGAAAATGATAGATTTATTGTGATAAAATTACAGGAGAAATTTACTACACAGTGAAAATGAAGGCAGTGAGGTAAAACAGATGAAAACAGGGTAGCAGGGTCAAAGAGTATCAGTTGAAAGATGAAAGTAAAAAAGACTCCAGCGTAAAAGGCTAACATTTCAACAATAAAGGCCAGCACAACCATATTAAAAGGCATAGCATGAAGCAGTTCATTAGCTGTCTCTATCTTCTTGTAGGAAGATATTTGTATTTCCTAGATTAAATCTCAAGTTGTTTTGAGATATTTCGTAATAAGTTTTTGTATAAATACTTCACAATTCGAAGTATGTAGGGTGGATTCTTAGACATTTCTATAGTTTTCTTGATCAAAGACTGTAAGCTATTGTATCACTGTTGGACCAACAAGCTCGATTATTGAATAAAGCAAAGACATTTTACTAGATTCATGTGTAGTGCGAAATTGAGACAAGTATCTTCTTTTGTGTTGTCACTTTCCTTTAAAATTTTTTCCATAATCTTAAATGTATTTGAATTCTAGATTCTTTAATATGGAATGATATCTCAGAAATTGCTTCACTTCACTCTGTTTTGACTCTTAGCATTTTGTATGTTTTTTGCTAAAATTGTCTAAGTTAAGGAATTCTTTATTGCTCCTTAGCTCAGGTAGTTCCCCTCTGGTCTATAGTAAAGGATTCTTAACTGCCCTTTGCTCATGATCATCCATTGTTCCTTGTTTTAGTCTCTATTTGAGCATTCATAAGTGCCCTCTCACCTTGGTTAAGATCATTTCACCCATTCGACTTGAAAACCTGTTTTTCACTCCACTAGCTTGCCCATTGAACACTCCCTTTAATGATTTAATCCCGGTTCTACTTCCCTTCTTTGACTCCATAGCCCAATAGCTAGAGACACCGCTCTATCCATCTATTTAAGGATTCCACCATCCAACATTCAATACAAATCCAAAACCCCCTGAACATTAAGAACTAGCCTAAAATCCCAGAAAAACAAAGTTAAGTTATATATAGAGAGCCCTCTCTGAGTCATAGTTTGGCTAGAGCCTATACTTAAAATATTGCTTTGTAGTTACCTCGGTCTTTTCCTTCTTCTGATAACTTCTAGGGAAAAATACTGAGTCATAACATAGTGGCGACCATACTGGGGAGAACCCTCAGTGCTAATAAATCTTTAAGAAATTTTTAATTCTGTATTTTAAGCCACTTAAAGTAATTTATTAGAAGTTATTTCTCACAAAAAGAAAACAATTTAAAAAATTCTAAAATTTTGGCTTTGAGGAGAACTCGTTATACTAGGGCTGACCCATATCCAAAACCTCCCCCAGTATTTGATAATCCAACCTGATTTCAAGAAAATCCGAAATAGAAGAAAGTTCAGCTAGTCACACACCCTTAGTTAAAGCTAATTCATGCCCTGATGAATGGTTGTTTTTAGAATATCTTCCATTTAATGGGCAATTCGATTTGTCATTATTTAAATCAAAGTTTGAAAGTGAAATTTGGGACACTGTCATAGATCCAGAGTTTATTGTATACCTTGAAGTCCAAAAAGCCAACAAATCAATTGATGAGTACCTTCTAAATTGACCACAATCATCCCTTGGTATTGCCAAGATCCCTGAGCTTTCTGAACAATTGTCCACTACTCTTAAAATAGATAACTTAGCAAAAGGCATGGAAAATTTAATGGATAGAATAGATAATATAGAGAGGAAACCTCAGTGGGATAATCAACAGACACCTCCAGTTAGAAACATAAACTTTAGGAAAAACCAAAACCAAAACCAAAATACTGGGAAAAATGGACCTGATCAAAATATTAGACCTCCTTTCTAAGAAAATTATGTAGAAAGATCCCATCCTAAAGACCCAGAGCAAGACACATAGATTAACTTGATGGGATTAGATGACGAAGGTGTTGTTTTTTTTTACCCAAGATGATCAGGAATTGCATATGCTGCAGTAGTTGCAAATCAAGTTTGGAGAGTCATTCGATTATAAACAACATTATGATTCTTCCATCTTTGAAGTACATAAGAACTATAACCTAAGGAGTAAAAAGAATTCTGATATCCCTGACCAGACCAAGAGAAAAATGCCAAATCAACCTAAGAATATCAAAGAAGCCCCGGTTTCTAAAATCCTCTAGATTCTCCCCAGACAAAACCAGAATCCTTCTAGCGCTACCATTGAAGATATAACCCCTAGTCAACCTTTTGATGATCAACCCTCTCCTTCAATTCCCCCTAAAAAACCAGTAGACACACCTCAAAATACTAGATTGGAAAATTCATAAAAAGAGATCCCCAATAAAGGAAAAGAAGACCATCCCACTCAAATCCCTGTTGTCAAAAGTCAAAACCCTCAAATAGAGAAATCCCCTTTGCCATTTAATTTGGGAGTAGAGGTAGCTAAACTAAAGATTTTAGTCCCTTTGATAGAGTTAATCAATAATGAAACCTACAAAATGCAGATAAACCAGACCCTGAACATTGTTGAAAATTAGGACTCCGTTAACCTGTTTAATGACCAACCAGAACTTATATTTGGTCCAGATGTTAATGGAAAACCCCCAGAAGGAGGAATACCACATTTCTATATTAGCCTTGACATGACAAAATTTTTCATAATGCAATGTTGGATTCTGGGGCCTGCCACAACTTAATGCCTAAATCAGTAATGGAAAAATTGAACCTAGACGTTACAAGTCCTTACAAGGACTTATTTTCATTTGACAGAAAGCACTCATGTCATTGTTTCAAATGCATCATTTAAATATGCATAAGTGGTAAACAAAACAAGAGAAATGGTTCACAATGTGGTTTACTTAACATCCCCTCATTTAGTTTAAGCCCCATGACACTCATTGACTTCCCTTCCATAATAAAAATATTAATGCCTATAGTTTTTAAGTCAAAAAGGCTCAGAGAATTTCTCTGACTTCTGGTGGGACCGGACCCTTAGCTTGATGACTTAAGAAGGAAAGGTGTTAGCCTTCATCATAATTCATTCATTCCCCTCACACAACCCCTTTTCTTGAGGTTAAGTTCTTTTGCCTAGGAAAACCCCATTATAGACATGTTTTATGTACAATAAACCCACCAAATACATTTATCCTAAGTACTAGGTATATGGAAAATTCACAATATTTCATACACCTAGGCACAATTCCCCTTCTGCTCATTTCACTTCATATTAACTTTTTTAATTAAATATCTAAAATTCCCGAAAAACCCACTACCCCATATATATTTAACCCCCTTATATAAAATATCCCCACCCCTTAGTTTATTTTATAAACTATGTTACTACCCCTTATCTCGAAAAAACTTTAAAAAACCCGCCCTCGGTCATTAATCCTATGTTAAATAGTCCTCGATGGGATTAAGCTCTAAATTACAATCATACCACCAATGATTGAGTCCCCGGGCCCCCCATCAAATCACATCATTCACCTCCGTGCAACTCCCATCTCTCGATCACCGTCGATCATCCCTCCTCCACATCCAATGCCCCACAAGCATATCGAGCTGACCCGACGTCTGCCATTTACCCGCTCGATAAGTCGGTTTTCCCCCTGGGCCCCGACGCTACGTGTCAAGTGCTGAATGGAATCGGGTGACCCCTCTCGAATACCGCTCGCACCACAAAAGTGGTGCGATGGACCTCCCAAACCACTTTCCCTTTCCAACGAAAAATTGTCATTGTTCATCAAATAGTGAAACCCGCCAAAATTAACCGTTTTCCATATAAATGCCCGTTTGCCCCTCTTTTCACTCTTTTCGCGCATTTTGCCTTTGAGAGCTCAGATAATCATTGCAACCACTGCAAAAACCCAATCTACCCATAAACACCCACCATTTCTCCACAAACACTGCAGACAGTCCAGCTCACTCACCAATCCATACCAGTACCATACGAAACTCTACAGCCACCTTCAACCACCCATTTACAGTCAAGTTCGCCCAAATTCCAGGTATTTAACCATAGAATTCTAACTCCATTGTCAAAATTCCAAGTCAATTCACCCTCTTGACATTGTTAGCTGAGTAAAAAGATTAGATTTACCTAAGTTTTGACACTGTAAACCATAAACAAACTGCAGAGCCTCCATTTCCCTAGAAACTCTAAATTCCTCCCCACACTCAAATCCACAAAAACTAAGTATGGCTGCCACAATTGCAATGGATGTGAGGCCTATCACTAGACCTCATTTAGACTCAGACCACCTCCCCCTAGCTGACAGAGACTTCCAGATAAAAGATACCACTGTCATAGAGCTCTTGCTCAAAGCACATTGCCAAAGTAGTGACAAGTTCCTGAACCATGCTGATGAAATTGGCCTTTGGGAGTCAAATTTGCCCAAGTACCAGTTCCCCCAAGTCCACATTTTTCCTGAAATTGTGCATATGTGCTATGCTTGCTATGTCCCCAGTCATAGAACCATCATGTCTCATGACCAGAAGGTCCTTTTCACCATCACTGCTGAGTCCATCAATGAGATGTTGTAGCTCCAACCAGGGCCAAACCTAACTCCCCTCTCAATTGGAGACCTGTTGGACTTATATCCCAAACTCAACTCTGCAAAATTGTCCCAATTGCTCCAAACCTTCATCATAGAAGAGAAGCACATCCCTAAATACCCCCCTCCATATGTAGCAGCTATATTTTCCCCTTGGGGCCGAAATATTGTAGCCATGATATCTTGTGTTTTGGGTTACTCCACAAGTGAGTACATTGATGAAATTATACTAGCTTTCATGTCCATCTATACCCCAGAACAGCCTCCTGCAACCATTTATGACTTTACCACATTCATAACTAATAGAATGCATGAGAAATTCACAAGAATGGGCAATGAAAGGGTTTTCAAGTACTCCTCAGTTTTATACCATATGTTCTTATATTATTAATCATAGAAGTTCCCGTTCACCCTTCAAAAGCTTGGCACCAAGGGTCAGCCTAGGTCAATCATTTTTTGGACCCCATTGATCCACCAATACCAGTCTCCATACTCTTACTCCGATTTCATTGATTTATTTGTACACCCGGTCATGACAATGTTGAATGGAAGCCCTCCTCCAAGAATCAGTGCAGAAATAAAGAGAGTTATCCAATTATCTAAACAGACCAAAGTTGGTGACTGGTACCTTTACCAGAACCATATAGAAATCATGATTTATAGTTGCATGCTGGCACCATACAAACCACCAATATACCTCCCAATAAGGTTGTTTGCATTAGAATACTATAGGAAAATTATCAGTGCAGATGAAATAAACTTTGTCAATGCCAAGAAGAAGGCCAATTTCAAAATAAAAGACCAACTAGGCCCCTTCATATGAACCTCTAGAGAGGCTGGCCAAGAGGTAGACTTGATATTACAGAATATGAAGTTCCAAAGAAGTTTTATCTCGAGATATGATCCTTTGGAATTCATCACAAAGAAGAGACAAAAGCTCATGCTAGGACCTCTCATTCACCATCCCATACCTGAGATAGAAAATTATGCAAATTAGATAGAATGGTGGAGGGTACCCTAGTAGACCAGGACAGCACCAGAGTAGATGTTGAGAATGCTCTTATTGATTTAGAAAAGCAGTTTGATGACAACTTTTTTCTGTAGGTACTAGGAGAATCAGAGACTACTATGGGCACCCCTCTAGTCATGCAAACTCCTCAGAATGAGGAGAAGATCCCAAAAAGAAACCAAGAAGGGGCCTCCACTTCAGGGATGGCCACCTCTAATTTACAACAAGAATCAAACAAGAGGCAAAGGCTAAATCCAGCCTCTGAGCAAGAGTTTACTGAAGACTCAGCTGAAGTCACTAATACTGGAGTGTAAAGAAGTAGGAACGCCACTCCATCTGGAGGCATGCAAGAACCTTCCACATCACAAACTCAGATGTTGGAAAGGCAGCTCAGTGTTGAAGTGTCTTCTTTCAGAATGCTAGCTGACAAAGACCAATATATCAAGGAAAGGTATAAAGAAATAAAGGCTGGAAATGAGAGGCTTAAGGCCCAAACATATGCACAATATCTAAAGCTGACTCCTACCAATCAAACAAGGGTAATGTTAGCCTTCGACATTAAAGAGGAGAAGGTATAGCTGACCTTTATGAAGCCTACAACCTAGCAGTGAAAGACATCATCAGATTTCAAAAGGGTAGATTTTGAAGTGTTAGCAAGGGATATCCATCCCATAGACCAAATTGAGCTACACAAATAGGTTGGGGAGATGATATACTCCATCGTGATAGGTAAAGTGAGAGCTGCCCATAAACTATGAAACTCCCTGAACAACATCTCAGCACAATTCTAGTTGGAGAAGGCCTCCTCACAGGCCAAGGACACAAGGATCAAGTCTTTAGAGGACCTAGTAATTGAATTGGGACACGATCCCAAGGATATGAAAGCTACATAACAACTTATCAAAAAGAAGAAAGATGACATAGCTACATTAAAGAAACAACTAAACATACCTTAGCTGCAACATCCACAAACACTGGATGTCCTAGAAGCCCAGCAGGGATGTGAAGAACTAATGGACTTGGTCTTGAAATTGAATGACCAATTTAAAGAAACAGAAAAGGAATTGGATTATTTGATCCAATTAAAATAGGAAAATGTGGCCACCTCTTCACCAAATGTTATCGCCACAGTCTCCACAACAGTTCCATCCACACTAACAACGTTTTTGGCACCTACAGCTCCACTTGCAACGACCTTTCCAGCAACAACAAAGTATACATCAGCAGTAGGTGCATCAAGAGAGAAAGCAACAGAACTTGTCAAAGCCATGGAAGACATGTCTATCCAGGCTACTGAAATGAACAAGTTAAGAGAAAAGGTTGCAAGTTTGGAAATAGACTACAAACTTGCCCAACTGAAGAAGAAAGAAGAAACACAAAGGACCCAAAGAATGAGTAAGAGAATCAAAATCCCAGAGAAGGATTTAACACTAGAGAAACCACTTGGACAAACCAAAGAAATGTTGTGGGCCAATATCATTGACTCTGTCAATGATATTTGGCCATCAATCCAAGTAATTTTTTAACAAATAGAGCTCGTAAAGATAGCTATAGAAGCTATCCAAAAATTGAAGGAGGAATTAGGAAGTAAGCTAGAGGATGAAAATAGACTCATCCACTTTCTCAATAGCAAGAACATATATGAGCTCCAAGAGCTAAATATAGAAGATAGGATTGTTTCCATTTTAGAAATAAGGAAGGTATTTTCCAAAAGGAACCTTATGGTTAATTTTAAAAAAAGTGCCACAATATGCAGGTAGTCATTAATAGGTTCATGGCTAAGTTCCAAATTTTTAGGGAGAAAGGTTTGCCCAGTCCTATGGTCGTCAATGATAAACTAATGACAAAGTTGGACTATGGTGATAGACTCAAAAAATTTGCTAAGGAACAAGCCAGTTTTTCATCCATAAAAGCCCTGCCAATAGGCAAAGTATTATATGAAACCTTTGAAAACTTGTTTTTCCTTGAGCATGAGGTAAAATATTTGTTCCTCATGAAGCCAATTTTTTCAAAGTATACTGAGGCTGATGAAATCTATAGGAGAATGGTGAATGTAAAATTACCAGATGTAGAATGGTGGGAGAAAATGACATATTTAATGTGATAAATTTACAACAGAAATTTACTACACAGTAAAAATGAAGGCAACCAGGTAAAATAGATGAAAACAGGGCAGCAGGGTCAAAGAGTATCAGTTGAAAGATGAAAGTAAAAAAGAATCCATCGTGAAACTCCACAAATGCAAGCCAGATTAAAAGACTAACATTTCAACAATAAAGGCCAGCGTAAACCATAATAAAAGGGACAAGATGAAGCAGTTCATTAGCGGTCTCTATCTTCTTGCAAGAAGATATTTGTATTTCCTAGATTAAACCTCAAGTTGTTTGAGATATTTCGTAATAAGTTTTTGTATAAATACTTCACAATTCGAAGCATGTAGGGTGGATTCTTTGACATTTCTATAGTTTTCTTGATCAAAGACTGTAAGTTATTGTATCTTTGTTGGACCAGCAAGCTGGATTATTGAATAAAGCAAAGACATTTTGCTGGATTCATGTGTAGTGCGAAATTGAGACAAGTATCTTCTTTTCTGTTGTCACTTTCCTTTAAAAAAATTTCCATAATCTTAAATGTATTTGAAATCTAAATGCTTTAATATGCAATGATATCTTAGAACTTGGTTCACTGCACTCTGTTTTGACTTTTAGGCATTTTGTATGTTTTCTGCTAAAATTGTCTAAGTTAAGGAATTCTTGATTGCTCCTTAGCTTAGGTAGTACTCCTCTAGTCTATAGTAAAGGATTCTTAACTACCCTTTGCTCATGATCATCCTCTGTTCCTCCTTTTAGTCTCGGTTTGAGGATTCTTAAGTGCCCTCTCACCCTGGTTAAGATCATTTCACCCATTTGACCTGAAAAATTGTGTTTCACTCTGCTAACTTGCCCATTGAAGGATTCTTAAGTGCCCCTAGTTCTGCTGCCCCTCTTTGACTCCATAGCCCAATAGCCAGAGACACTGCTCTATGCATCTGTTTAAGGATTCCGCCATCCAAATTTCAATACAAATCCAAAACCCCCTAAACATTAAGAACTTGCCTAAAATCCCAGAAAAACAAAGTCAAATTATATAGAGAGAGCCCTCTTTGAGTCATAGGTTGGCTAGATCCTATACTTAAAATATTGGTTTATAGTTACCTCGGTCTTTTCCTTCTTCTGATAACTTCTAGGGAAAAATACTGAATGATAACATCTCTAACCCTTTCCTTGCTCCTCAAGGATTTGCATGCATCTTCTAACTCAACTGCATACATGTTCTTGACTCGACACCGATCTTCTTCACTTGACCCGTGGTTATGTGTCTTCGGAATAGTTTCCTTTTACTGAAGATCACATCGTAACTATGGTCTTTCAAAACTGCAACAGAGATTAGATACTTGTCTATACCTTGAAAAATCAACACATCCTTGATCTTGAGAAGGGATTCTAACTCCCTCCGAAAAGGTTACTGTACCGATCCCAGTAGCACTATACCTTCTATCAGCTCCAAACTCAATGTTCCTATAGATATACTTCTCCCCCAAGTCACTAACAAACTCTCTATTCATCGTCATGTGGAACGAGGCACCAATGTCCAAGTACCACATGTTCCCCATCACTATTCTCACCATGCATGTGATAGTGGTGAAATCAAGCTCGAACTGTGAAGCGAAATATTTACCGGCTATTGCTACTGTAGGCTCCTTCTTTCTCTCCTTCTTGTGTAAAAATTTCGTGGCATAGTGCCCAAATTCATGACAGTTGAAACACTTGATTTTGGATAAGTCTCTCTTCTTTCCCTCTTGGCTAGAATCAACCTCACCTTGGGAGTTCTTTCCCTTGGCCTTCATTCCTTTTGCTGGCTAATGAAAATTCCTCTTCCTCTTCTTTGGATGAGGTCCCATCTCTAGTATTCTGCCTTATCTCCTCCTGTACCAAACCAGACCAAAGGAGTTCCCAATTTGGTAGCTTCTCCCCCCCATTTACCAAATACTCGTAGTTGTTCCAGTTCTTGGGAAGGCCTAGAAGGGCTAGGCATATGAGATCATCCTCTACAATGTAGGTTTTAACCCCGTACTGAAATTACTGCATATGAATTCTAGAAAAAAAAAAAATAATAGCAAGAGCATAACACAAAAAACAAACATACATAGAGATTTTCCCTTGGACCCCAAAATCGGGACTACCAGATTGATTTTTCATTATGTTCCTTTCAATGTTACAATACATATATGTACATACCAAAGCATCCAATAGCATGGACTGAAAACCATTGTGCCCAAAACCGTATGCGAAAACGATGCACAAAACCATGGGAAAAACCATGGGGCTAGTCATGGAAAGAATATAACACAACCCAACATTATCCCACTTGTTGTTTTCTTTCCACAGGGGGCCATATGAGAGCTTAGTCATTTATCTAGTCCTGAAATGCCCATTGTTTCTATGCACCAAGAGAACTTCTCAGAGCTCACATATTTTGTCAATGCATCTGCGATATTCTTCAAAGTGTCAACCTTGACCAGCAACACCTTTCTGTCTTCTATCATATCCCTCACAAAGTGATACTGAACATCAATGTGCTTTGTCGTTGAATGATAAGCAGGGTTCTTTGCAAACGAAATTGCACTTTGGCTATCACAGTCTATCCTTATATCTCCCTGTACTAACCCCATACTTGAACACAATCTCTGCAACCAAACTACTTCCTTGCTTGCATGAGTGGTTGCCATGTATTTTGCCTCTGTAGTTGATAGTGTCACTGCAAATTGTTTCTTACTCATCCAACTGACTGCACGTCAAAATAGGTTGAACACATACCCACTTGTAGATCTTCTTTGATCCAGATCTCTAGCCAGTCTACATCAATAAAGCCACGGATATCAAAAAATTTGTCCAATCTTCATCTTCCTTGGTAGCACAAACCATAATCACTAGTGCCACGCAAATACCTAAAAACTTGCTTCACTGTTATCCAATGATCCTTTCCTAGTTTTGACATAAACCTGCTCAATACTCCCACTGCATGTGAAATGTCGGGTCTAGTACATACCATAGCATACATCAGGCTACCGACTGCACTTGCATATGGAACATGGTACATGTCCTCTTCCTCTTCTTGCGTCTTGGGACACTGTTTAGCAGATAACTTTACACCTACAAGCATAGGAACCTTCACTGGTTTACTATCCTGCATATAAAACCTCTGCAATATTGTCTCGATATACTTCCTCTGGTTTGACCAGAGCTTCCTCTTTTCCGGATCTCTTTTAATTTCCACGACCAAAATATATTTTGCAGCACCAAGATCTTTCATGTCGAATTTGGAGGACAATTGGGTCTTCAAATCCTAGATAATTTCTTTGTCATTTCCAACCAGCAACATATGATCCACATACAAGACCAGATAATAACACAGTTACCAATTAATTTAAAATACTCACAATGATCTGCTTTGCTTCTGGTAAACCCAATTCCCCATATAAATGTATCAAATTCCTGATACCACATCCTTGGTGATTGTTTTAAATGATACAAAGACTTTTTTAACTTGCATACTAGTTCTTTCTTACCCTTCATCGCAAAGCCTTCAAGTTTCTTCATGTAGATCTCTTCTTCCAGATCCCCACGAAGAAATGTTGTCTTCACATCCATCTATTCTACCTTAAAATCAAAAGAAGCAGAAACAGATAAAAGTAATCTAATAGAAGCTACCTTGGCAACAGGAGAAAAAATATCACCAAAATCAATTATTGACCCCTGGGAATAGCCTTTTTCTACCAACCGAGCTTTGTATTTCTCCACCTTTCCTTCTACATTTGTCTTCTTCTTGAAAACCCATTTTCTTCCAATGGGTTTCCTTCCATCTGGCAACTCCACCAAATCTCAAGCCTCATTTTTGTGCAAGGATGCCATTTCATCAACCATGGCCTCTTTACAAAGTTTGCCATCCTCTAAATCTACTACTTCCTTCACACTTCTGGGGTCATCATCAGTAATAGATAAAGAAAAATTTGAATAGAAATCAGATTGAATATACCTTTTTGGCTGCCTTCTTTCTCGAACTAATCTTCTCACAACCGAAGTTTGTGGCTCTTCATCTTCTGATTCCTCTTTTGCTGTAGAGTCTGATTCTTCCTTCTTAAGCTCAAGCTATATCTTCTCAGGTTCCTTTGGTTGGAATTCATGTTTAAAAACATATTTAACCTCTCTAAACACAACATCTCAGTTGTACACAACCTTCCTTGTTACTGGGTTCCAAAGCTTATAACCCTTTAAACCATCCTAATACCCAGTAAAGATGCACTTTTCAGATTTACTATCTAGCTTTGTTATTTTCTCCTTTGGAACATGTACATATGCATTACATCCAAATACCCTCAGATGTGAAAGAGAGGGTTTCTTACCAGTCCATACCTCTTGTGGAGTCTTATCCTCCAACACTGATGAAGGTGATCAGTTGACTAGGTAACATGCAGTGTCCACTGCCTCTGCCCAGAATTCGTGTCCTAACCAAGCACCACTGAGCATGCTTCTTGCCCTTTCCATCAACGTCTTGTTCATTGTTTCTGCAACTCCATTTTTCTTAGGTGTGTATGGAGTAGTCTTATGCCATGATATACCACACTTCTTACAGAATTCTTCAAATTCCTTCTTGCAAAATTCTCCACCGTTATCTGTCCTTAGCACCTTTATCTTCTTCTCTGTCTGGTTTTCCACCAGAGCCTTAAATTCTTTAAACCTGTCAAAGCCTTGAGATTCCTTCTTGAGGAAATATATCCATGTATTCCTTGAGAAGTCATCTATAAATGATACATAGTACACAGACTTACCTAGTGATGGAACCTTCACAGGTCTAAACACATCACCGTGAACAAGCTCTAATATCTATTTCGCCCTCTTACCATCAGAGGGGAAACTCACCCGATTCTACTTCCCATATACATAATTTTCATAGAAATCAAAATCCAGAGAGCTATTAGTTGTACCTTCTACCATACCTTTACCATGATGTATTATAAGGCCCTTCTCTCCAATATGTCAAAGCCTTTGATGCCATAGCTTGGTCTTTTCTCCAGAGACCACTAGATTTTCTTCTCCACTTTCAGGAACCACAGAACTGTTGCACCTATCAACAAGAGTTCCACCTTACAGCTTGTACGGAGTTCTAATCTGAACTCCCCACATCAATACTAGTGCTCCTCGAACCATCTTGCAAGTATCCTTCTTGAACACTATTTTTACACCTGCATCATCCAGCTTACTTATAGAAATCAGATTTCTGGCCAATGCAGGAATATGCAAAACACCCAAAAGTGTTCTAACCCTTCCACCTTGGAACTTCAACTTTTCTTTTCCACGACCAACAATTCTAGCCTTCCTATCATCCCCTAAGAAGACATCACCACCGTCATATTTCTCATACTCACAAAACCACTCTCTATGGGGAGTGAAGTGAAAGGATGAACCTGATTCAATAAACCATGCCTCATGATCTACATGTGTACTTAAAGAATAATCCAAGTACACATCCCCACCTTCATCTAAGGTGGTTTTAACCTCTGCAGAAGGAGCATCATCAGATCCCTTTCCTTTCTCAGGAGCTTTAGATTTATAGTCCCTTTTGTAGTGCCCTTCCTTTCCACATTTCTAACACACCTTTACAAGTTTTGCTGGAGATTTAGATCTCCCTCTAGATTTAGATCTCCCACTCGATGACTTATTTTTTTTTCTGTTATGGGACCATCCTCGTATAGACAAGGCATCACCATTCTGGCTCTCCATATTTTTCCGTCTCATTTCCTCCGTCAGCAAGGATGAGACTATTTCATCAAACGCAAGTCAGTTGCACTGCTATCTATTTCAATAACTAGACTATCCCACAAATCTAGTAGAGAACACAACAAACTAATGCACTTATCTTCATTTGAAATTTTAATATCAACAAATAATAATTGGCTTACCACAATATTAAATGCGTTTAGATGCTCTGTCACTAAGTCTCCATCTTTTATACTCAGGTTATACAACATTTTCCATAGGAACAATTTATCCACTAGAGACTTAGATTGGTACAAAGTCCCTAACCTGTCCCGCAAAGCCTTCGTTGTAGCTTCCCCTGATACATTTAGTAATATTGAGTTTGAGACACATAATCGTATCATGCTTTTTGCCTTCCGATCCAACTTCTTTCATTCTTCATCGGACACTCCCGTTGGTTCAGTACTCGGATCTACTACGATACATTGATCTTTGTCCACCAACAGATCCTCCATCTTGAGTTTCCACAACTCAAAACTCTGACCATTAAATTTCTCGATCTTTATCTTTCCATTTCTCACCATCTTCTTTCACCACCAGAATCGATCTCACAGATCTCCCACTAAATAGGGTCTACCATAGGCCCGAGCGAAACCCCTCAGCAACAAAGGCATCCCCTTGAAGCCAAAACAACTCCGATACCAAATGTAGGTTTTAACCCCATACATAAATTAACTGCATACGAATTCTAGAAACAGAAAATAAACAATAACGAGAGCATAACACGTAAAAAAAATATACACAAAGATTTTCCCCTAGATCCCAAAACCAGGATTACCAGATTGATTTTTCATTATGTTCCTTTCAATGTTATAATACATATATATACATGCCGAAGCATCCAATACCATGAACTAAAAACCATCGCACCCAAAACCATGTGCAAAAACCATGCACAAAACCATGGGTCCAAAAAAAAAAAAATCCCTATGGCGCAGCCCTGTACCTTGTAGAGGGGGGCTAACATCCCCCTCAAACCCCCCGTATAGGGGCTAGTTGTGGAAATAATATAACACAACCAACATACAACAATAACCCCAACTCCTCTAAGTTCATCGCAAAATTGTGCGAACATGCCCAACTATTGCTGAATAGAATCAGTCTTTTGCATCTTCACATTTCGAAGCTTATCTTTGAGTGCTAGTTTCCAGTGGTCATTATTGTTCTGGAACAAATATGTCAGTGTCTGCCATATTAAATATGAGGTTTCTTTCCTATGGATATTGGAGACAATGTGATTCTTCACGCCTTCCAATATGATTATCCTCACCTTGGCTACACACTACCTTCATTCTATTAGATCCTTGATGTCATATGATCATGATTTTGGAATGTCATGCTCAAAAATTCTTTCAACCCATTTTCGTACAATACCGTCTCCATGTGGTGCTTCCAAGAAACAAGGTTCAAGATACCCTCAAGGGCATACTCAAGCCTTATACCATAGAATTCCATCCTGCTAAATCTGAAAAATTGATCCTACAAATTCTATCCTCTTGCAATAACAACTTTGAATTCTCTTCTCTACTGTGAATCCTACTTTGATACCATGTAGAAATTCTGTGTACATTCAAAATTTCTTATGTAATTTACTGAAACATAAGACTCAAACATACTCTACCCATATATGGAAAGAAATTCATGATCGAGAAAGAAAATAATAAGCATGCATCAAGATTAAACTCACATACATAGATATTTATCTATGGGAAAGCAACTTTTCAAAACCCCTTCCATTTTGTATTGCATTAATCAAAGAATAGAGAAGAAATACAATGCTTTCTAAGGCATGAGAAACCTCTACAAGTGTATAAGCTATCTCTCTACATGACTGACCAATTCGGGCCAACACTTAGCCAAACTTCTAATCTTCCAAGTTCCTACTTCCTTGCATTGTTCAATTAGGAATTAGGCCCCTATTTCATAGGAATTTTCCTCCAAGGAATTGAATAGTTCATTAAGGCTCTTCCTCTGACTACATGCACCACCTATACACCTTAGACTAGTCTACAATTGATAGTACATTCCCCTTGAACTCCGATATCAACTGGGTAACTCATATTCTATTCATGCATGAGATGATTTAGGTTGATTGATAACTATTTTGTGACTGATTACACACTCCACTACTAGAACCTCCACTAGTTCCTCGAAGAGTTGGAACTAGTTTAATTGACCATAACTCAATTTAACTGATTTAAATTGTTACAACTCAAATTAACTCAACCTAGGATGCTAATATTTAGGAATCCCTGCACACACCTGAAGTTCATGCCCCTAACTTGAGTAAACTAAGCTAACTAAGTGATAACAACCATGTCACCTCAGTAACTCATCCAAGCTGTCTATTGAAGTGGAATTTCGAATTTTCTCTCTAGTTTGACCAAGACAAGTCAAACTAATATTTTCTTGCTGCATTTTCAACACTATTCTCTGCCTATGGAAATCTACCCTAATACATACATTTCTCTGCACATAAAATATATACACAACTATAAAAATTGGACATCTATCCCAAAAACTACCCAACAACTAAGCTAGACACTTTTCCATATTTACAAAGGCATCTCAAAATATCCTAACAGTCTAGATTCCTTTAGAATCAAGACACTTGGCTCTACCATAAAATCCATTTTATTCCAATTTACACAAGTAAATTGGATAAAATAGGTCCTACACCTAAAGTTTACATGTCCCCTTTTTGGGGCAAAGAAATAAACAAAAAAAATGGTACAACTAACACTGACGATCTGGATCATGTCTCAACAAGCGAAACATACAAGGAAGATAGAGCTTTGATTTTTTTTTAAATAAAACTTTAACATTACAGAAAATGACTTGTTTAGGGACACTTTGGTTTGGTTGGATTTTCTTATTTCAATGAGTACCCATGTGGGAAAATGAAGGGGGTGTGTAATAAAGTATATGATGTGCCAAAATGTCTAAGTGCACTTGCAAATAAGAGTTCAGATTCATTACCATTAAATATGAAGAATGAAGAGAGTTTGGATTCCTTAGAATTAAATGTTAAAAATGATCAAGCCCTTGTGCCCTTATTTTGAACATGGAACTACTGAGCAATACTTTTTCATATGTTTGTACCATAGTTATGGCAACTTTGAGTCATTTGTATATAGTTCTAGGAAAAGGAATTTGCTATAGGATGATGTTTTTCTTTGAATTTTCAGTCTGGACTCTAGAGGGCATGAGTTAATTGTATGACCCAATATTTGATTTCTAACCACTAGTCATAAGCTCTTTCCTTCAGGTAAGCTACTAACATAGATGATATTCTTCTGTCAAGAAGAGTCCAGGGATTGGATTTAACTGCATATTTGTGACTCTAGGGGAAAACTTAATGATTGAACAACAATCTCATTGCTTTCTGAATTTTGTTTAGAGTTAAATTTCATAGGCAACACCCTAATACAGAAGGGAAATGTGTGTAACACCATTGGATCTGGTTTCATTTATGTTTATCTTCCTTTTGAATTTATAAGGATATTATATTCCTCACATGGACGATTGTATTTTGGACGCAATAAGTGAGAAACAACCAATAATCAAGTGTTTAGGATAATATTAGAGGTAAGCTTTGATAATCCTATTTGTGTTTTGTTTCTTATTTTTCTGATGATTAGATTCATGGAAAAAATTAAAATAAACAACCAATTCCAACAAGTTGTTGGTCTCACAATCGTCTTTTATTTTATTTTTTTACTTTTATTGCTTTGTTCTTCCCAACTATGAGTATTCAATGACAAAACCCAGGTCATTTTTTGTTAGGGGTGATTCTACACATTTTCTTCCTCAATTTTATGATGGTATTACTATTTATTTTAACCTATGACTTGACTTTATTTGAGTAACCTAATATTGTCTATTTTTTTCATTCGAGGACTTAACTCCTTTCTTGGCATTGGTGCCCAACCTTTTATGCTTTTTCGTCTTTTATGAATTCTTCTTTACTTTCTATTAGTGTTCAATGCCAAAATCTTAGCAATTCTTGTAAATGTAATTCTTGTTGCTACCTTTTTAATTTCAAGGCAGATATTGTTGTTTAACTTGCCAATCCTACTTAGTTCACTATGTCCTTTTTAATGGGTTTCATTCAATTTTTTCCACAAGAATAATAGAGTTATACTGTACACATATGAAATATTTTCGTGGTAGCACATATTCATATATAGCACCATGATAGGCTTATTCCATTCAAATTGGCTTTTCACACACTCTCATGTTGGCTATGGTTCTGGAAACTCCACTCCTATATTCACCAGGCTCTGATACCAGTTGTTAGGATCTCAAAAATGAGACAAGTGGTGGTGTCTAAAGACACCATTTCTTGGGATCTCAATGGCCACAAGTAAATATTTTCTTGAATTCTTTCTTCTTTTAAATAGGCTATATTCCACATAAATTTTTATGTAACCAAATCACAAAGAAGATAGATCAACGACTTCAAAATTAGCCTCTTCGAGAGAGAAACCTCCTTTACATCACATAAATGAACAATTCTTGAATGATACAAATGATAATACCTCCTTGGTATATATAGGAGTATAAGGGGTCACAATATAATCAAAGCTTACATAAAAATAATAATGTAAGGGCACAACAATAAAAATAGTGTGCTTCTATGAGGCACAATAATAACAACGTGGGCACCACAATAACAATAACCATAAGGGAGATACACTAGTATTATAGGGACCTAACATGCTCCTCTCCTTCAAAAAAGTGTTGTCCTCAACGCTTGGTTCCAGATACTTCTTATAAAATTCTCATCCTTCCATGTGGAATATTCAGTTGGTAAGTTCTTCCACTTGATGAGATACTCTGAAATTAAACGATTCCATAGTTCTCGGGTTCTTGTTTCCATGACTACTTCAGGCTCAACTATGGTTTTTCCTTCTCCGACAAGTTTTGGAAACACTATTTGAACTACTAGCTTGTCACCGATAACCTTATGTAAGCATGAAGCATGGTGTTGAAGGAAAGTGTAACTAGGTTTGGTCTTCATAAATGTACTTTTGATATTTTTACTTATTCAAAAAAATAAACATTATTTTATAATATATGTCAATGAGTTTCTTGCTCAGTGAAGTAGTTCTAGCACATGTCAAAGTGCTATAGGTGAGTCAAATAGTCAAAATAAAATGTTGAAGGTCTTAAGGGCATGTTACACCATGTACAAATATATATTAAAGTTAAAGGGAAAAACCTCCAAGAAAAGTCAACTCCACTCCTATGTTATGGAACCATCAAGAATCTCCTTCAAGCATGCTACACCAACATGGAAACTATCTGAAGTCTGCTCAACAAATCAACCACCAAACTGCCCTCAAAGTTGGCCTACAATTAAGAGGACATGTTAGCCTACAAATAATTAATCAAGTTGGCCTACAAGTTGGCCTAAATGGAGGGACAATCCTATGTTTATAGAGTTTGTCCACTCCAAATTCAAAGTACTACTCAAGCTCTGAAATTTGCAAGAAAATGAGAGGATAAGAAGAACGAAGGAAGTCGAGAAAAAAGGGTCTAGTAGGGAAACAAATTAAGGATAAAGGTAAGCAAAGGTAAAGGATTGTTTTCTAGGGTATACATAGTCACATGTGCAAGGAAATGAAGGACAGTCTACGGCTATGACAACATTGAAATCAAAATTATATATTCCTCCTTGTTTGGGCTAGTAACTAGGCCTACAAGGCCTCCTACTCTAGCATAGAAGAAAGACACTCAAACGAAAAAGAGAAGGGCAAATAACACCTAGTAATCCTCCCACATGTGCGAGAAACTAGGGCAGTAGAACAGTCATACACTCAAGAAGGATTTCGATTGGTCAAATTTTAAGTATACTTGAGTAAGGAATAGAAGAATGACATCTTATCTAGAAGACTCACCCAAATAATGTCTATCTCTATACAAGATTCATAGTAAGAGAAAGAAATGTCGGAAGAAGAAGGACGAAGTGCCAAAGAACAAAGTGCCAGAAGAATTGTTGAGGAATAAGGTATTGAAAGAAGGAAGGATTTGACTTGTGCTTGGAGGATCTCTTTGTCAAGGGTCTAGGGTTTGGCATTGACCAATAGAAGCTTCAATAAGAGAAATTCACTAAATGGTTTTCATCTCAAGAGAAGAGAGGTTTTGGCCCTCATAGAGAGCCAACATCTTGTGTTCTTGTTTTTGTGTTTTGTTAGCAGTTTGGTGAAGTACACACATATGCACTAATAAGAAGAAGAATAAGAATAATCTAACAAGAAAAATAAAATGACTCCACAAATTGTTATCAAGTAACTAAGAATCACACTGCACTACTTTTCCCTAGATTCTTCAACATGGTATCAAAGCGTAACGTGACACATCAAGGAAAGGGAAACTCAAGAGCGCTCATCAAGGAGAAGCATCTACAAAGTTGAAGCGTCATGCCTAGAAGTCTCAATCACTTCAAGGTCAAGAAGGGTATACAATCCATCATTCATCAAGAAGTTCTACAAAGCTAGAAGAAGAGCCTTACATAAAGGCACCTACAAAGAAGAGAAGATTGAAGCAAGACCTACATCAAGCTACAAGTCTTCAAGCAAATCTCATCATCAAGAAAGTCCACTTGAAGAACATCAAAGTTCCTAGGAAGGAAGGCCATCAAGTCTTCAAGGAGGAAGTAAATCCACCACAACTCAAAATATATCAAGTAAGTACATGTCCCCTTCTGAATATACATCAATGTCTTTTTCCAAGGAAAGCAATAAATTGGTAAGTACCAAGAACTTTATTTCATGGAAGAAGAAGATTGATCTACTACTCAAGGAGAATGAACTCCTAGAGCATGTCAAAGGGAATATCACTATCCTTGCTAAGGAAAAAACTCAAGCCTTAGCCAAGTATAATAAGGATGAGACAAGAGCTCAAAGGATTCTGATAGAATCAATCAAAGACTCTCTCATTCCTTATGTCTCCAAGTTTGAGACATCAAAAGAAATTTATGATAAGCTAGTAGATATATTCTCGGTATCCACAACCGGAGAAGTAATATCTCTAGGGAATGAATTATACAAGATGAAGGTAACAATGGAAGGAATAGCTCCCTACTTCATTAAAATATCTTAAATGAGAGGTCACCTTCAATAGCTTGGGGAAGTCATGTCTGACAGAGAGATGACAACTCTAGTACTCAGTGCTCTACTTGAGGAGTTGGGAACTTCACATCAAGCATATATGCTAAGAAGGAAGCAACCACTCTCATTGAAATGTGGTCTCTATGCAGAACAAAGGAAACCAGACTTAAGGCAAAGGAATATGTGAAATCAAAGGAGCAAGAATTTGCTACCATGGCCAAAAGAAAGGGTAAATTTGGAAAGTTTGGCCCACGAAGAACAAACAACAAAGGCATGTCCAATATCCAATGTTTTGGATGCCAAGAATATGGACACTAGAAAAGGAATTTTCCTAAGCTTAAGAAGGACAACAACAACAAAAGGAAGAGGGAAGAAGCTCATATAACTCAAGAAATTAAAGAAGGAAAGAAGAAAAAGAAGGAAGATCCTCTAGATCTCTATTATGACTAGGTCAAACTCTTTACTTCAATGTCTTCTTTCAAATTTTTGAGTAGTATAGGAGAATGTAGGAATAAAATTAATATTGCATGGCTAGAAACATCCTCTAGAATCTCATAGCATGATGTACATAGAATTCTAGATACTCATGAAGATGTAGCATTTATGATAAGAACAAAAATTCATGAGTAGAAGTATCTTATAGAATATAGGAGCATGGTAGATATAGCTCACGATATTCATGAAGAAGAAGCATACCTAGTATAGGACCTCATCCATGATGAATGAAAAATTGATCATGATTAAGAATATTAGAAGACCTCCATCATCAAAGGAAAATAAACATTTGCAAGGCAAGGATCTTTAAGATCCTATGATGGAATCTTCAAAAGAAGTTTCATGAACCAAGGCAGATGTGTCATTAGGAATCCAATTCATGGGATTCAAGAAAAGGATCATATGTAAGAAAGCTAAGATGAAGCAAGGAAGGCCACACCAAAGGATGATCAAAGGAGAATCAAGATGAGGTATGTATGCATTAAAGTTTAGTCATGTTATCATTTGTATATTATAGAGTCATGTGATAGTTCTATAACATGATCAAGCATGAAAGAATCTCTTTCACCAAGAACATGCTCGAAGGCATGTACCACAATGCAATGAAGGTCAACAAAAGAATATGCTCACATAAGGAGTATAAGATTTCCGACTAAGAAGCAAGAAGAAATCATGACAAGTCCATAAAGAAAAAATGAAGGAATTCTCTCACAAGAATCATTAGATGGTTGGCCTATATATCTAATAATAAGAAAATGAAGAAAGAGATCAAGCATGTGGAATAACACCATGATCATCGAGAATCGCTATCTGACAAGATACTTTGAAGATATCTCCCGAAAGAAGGCAAGACAACTCTGATAAAGGAAGAAAGGACCCTTGACACCCATGAAGGACTTGGAGATATAAAAGATGCAGATAATTGATTCTAATCTACAAAGATGTTGTGATGAAGAAACCATATAGAAAAAGGAAATGTTGAAGCAATATCAGGAAGAAGTCATGATGGGATACTAGGTTGAAGCATGTAAACAATCAAGTACAATGAAGCATACATGAAAAGAATATTCTGAAGCATGACAAGATGACAAAGGAGTAGCCAATATGACAAGAAAACCTAATGTATGAAATGAAATCCACTTTCCTTGAAGGAAGCAATGACATGACAAACTATGGAGGAAATTGATCGATGGATGGTGCCCTACCTAGAAGAAGTTCGAACAAAGACTTGATGACATCAAGAAAGGAAGCAGATTAAGCAGCTGAGGGATCCATGAAGAAGAAGTTGCTAATGAAGGAAAGAGTCCCCATTTAAGAGGGAGCTTTGACAGATACTTGATCAAGAGGGAGCTTTGGATCACCCCTGATTACAAAGGAGTGACAATTATGTTTTCCATTTCATGGGTCATGCACTAGACAAGGGCTAACAACTGTAAGTCTAGATGAAGGCCATGAATGGAAATGTAGACACAAGATAGACACAACATTCTTGTCTTAACTTGGGAAGAAATAATGGGAGGATTGGGTAATCATCTGGCATATGATAATATTTGAGGATGTGTAAGGCATTCAAGACAAAAGTAGGTAAAAGGACCGATATTCCTTGAGGGTTGGGAACCCAAGATAAGAATAGTCCTAGAAGGTCATACTCAGAGAACACTTGGGTGGGTATGTATCTTGAGAGACAATAATGAAGGTGTCTATAAATCATTGATCTCACCAACATTGTAACTCATGGTCTCGTAAAGAGGTGGAGCTGTTAGTTAAGGCCTTGCACTATGACAATGCTGATGGATATGATGCTATAAAATATGGATTACCAATATGGTATCTCTTATGTGAATTCTTCAATATTGATAATAGCCAAACACCTTGTAATGTTGTATGAATACCTCCCTAGTTAACAGGATGTGTTGAAGGAAAGTGTAAGTAGGTTCGGTCTTCGTAAATGTACTTTTGATATTTGTACTTATTCAAGAAAAGAAATATTATTTTATAATATATGTCAATGATTTTCTTTCTCATTGAAGTAGGTCTAGCACATGTCAAAGTGCTTTAGGTGAGTCAAATAGTCAAAAGGAAATGTTGACCGCCTTAAGGTAATGCTATACCATGTAAAAATATAGATTAAAGTTAAAAGGGAAAACCTCCAAGCAAAGTCAAGTCCACTCCTATGTTATGGCACCCTCAAGAAGCTCCTTCAAGCATGCTACACCACCATGGAAACTATTTGAAGTCTGCTCAACAAATCAACCACCAAAATTACCTCAAAGTCGACCTACAATTTAGAGGACAAGTCGGCCTACAAATAGTCAATTAGGTCAGCCTAAATGGAGGGACGTTGCGCTATTTATAGAGGTTGTCCACTCCAAATTCAAGGTACTACTCAAGCTCTGAAATCCACAAGAAAAGGAGAGGATAAGAAGAACAAAGGAAGTTGAGGAGAAAGGGTCTACTAGGGCAGCGAAGTAAGGAGAAAGGACAATGAAGGTAAAGGATTGTTTTCTAGGGTATACACAGTCACACGTGTGAGGAAATGAAGGAAATTTTACGTCTATAATAGCAATGAGATCACAGTTATATATTATTCCTTGTTTGGGCTAGTAACTAGGGCTACAAGGCCTCCTACTCCACAGTGGAAGAAAGACAATCAAGTGAAGAAGAGAAGGGCATATAACACCCATTAATCCTCCCACACGTGTAAGAAACTAGGGCAGTAGAACATGAGAACAATTAGACACTCAAGAAGGATTTTGGTTGGTCAAAATTGAAGTATACTTGAGCAAGGGATAGAAGAAGAACATCTTATCTAAAAGATTCACTCAAAGAAGTTATAGATCTAGACAAGATTCATAGTAAGAGAAAGAAGTGTCGGAAGAAGGAGGATGAAGTGCCGAAGAACAAAGTGTCGGATTAAGTGTCGGGGAATAAGGTGCAGAAAGAAGCAAGGACTTGACTTGTTCTTGGAGGATCTCTTTTTTAGGGGTCTAGGGTTTGGCATTTATCAGTAGAAGATTCAATAAGAGAAATTCACTAAATTATTTTCCTCTCAAGAGAAGAGAGGTTTTGGCCCTCATAGAGAGCCAACATCTTGTGTTCTTGTTTTTTTGTTTTGGTAGAATTTTGATGAAGTACACACATATGTACTAATAAGAAGAAGAAGAATAATAAGCTAACAAGAAAAATAAAAAGACTCCACAATTTTTTTTCAAGTAATGAAGAATCACACTACACTACTTGGCCCTAGATTGTTCAACACGTGGAAAAGTGGGTGTGCTTGGGAGGATGTAAGTAGCTCCAATTTGTATGCATGCTATAGTACTAATATTTTGCAACACCTTGTAAGGACCATATTACTTGAGTCATAATTTATTATCTTTCTTAGCTTTCTTGAGGGACATTTGTTTGTATGTTTGTAGCTGTAAAAATACCGAGTCACCTACATCAAAAATTCTTTCACTGTGATGTTGGTCTTCCTATTGTTTCATTCAATTATGCACCAGAGTGAGGTTATCCTTTACGAGTTGGAGAACTTGTTGTTGATGCTCAATGTGATATTCCACTACTTGAACCTTATAATTTTCTCTTAAATATGATGTGATGGATGGTGGATGATATCCATAAAGTGCCAAAATTGGGGTCATTCTTGCTGCAGCATGGAAGGAAGTGTTATACCACCATTTAGCTAGAGGTACACACTTGACCCAGTGTGTTTTTTTATCAAATACAAAGAAACAAATATATCCTTGCAAACATTTGTTGACTATCTCAGTTTTCCTGTCAGATTAAGGATGATAAGATGGGCTATGAGCTAATTGAGTACCAAGGCAAAGAAATAACTCTGTACAAAAATTTCTAGTAAAAATGGGATCTTTGTCACTTCTAATAATCATTGGGTTTCCATTTAGCTTTTGAATTGTTTCCATAAATGTAGTATCAATTGTACTAACTTTAAAAGGATGATATATTGCACAAAAGTGTGCATACTTAGTAAGTATATCAACTACCACCATGATGACACTCTTTCCTTCATACTTGGGTAAACCCGTGATAAAATCCATTGAGACCTCCTCCCAATGCCAACTTGGAATGACTAAAGGTTGTAGCAGACTTGGGGTCTTAATTGTCTTAACTTTGTTTTCTTGGCAAAGCAAACATTCTACCACAAACTTATGAATATTATATTTAAGGCCATCCCGAAAAAATTCCTTCTTGACCCTATGGTAAGTTTTTAAAAATCCTGAGTGCCCTCCTAAGGGGGAGGTGTGCAATTTGAAAAGAATCTTTTTCTTGAGTTGGGAAATATTACAATGACATAAGAAATCTTTGTACGATAATGAATCATTTTTCTAGCTAAATGTATTAGATGTTTTCAGGCCAATAGTAACTCTGAATGAATTTTTTGTCATTACATTAAGATAGAACATAGATATAAACATGGAGAGGGTGACTATTGGGTTTCATATCCCAATGTTTCTTCGTATTCAAATTCTATTTATTTATTTATTTACAATATTTACATAGGATTCCTAATCTCAAATATTAGGTGTTCAAAATTCCCCCCCTTAATTTGAAGGGATGTTGGTGAGTCGAAGCAACATTCTAAATCTTTCAAAATTTTCCCTTCCAAGAAATTTGGTGGATATGTTTGCAATAGACTCATCTGTAGAACAATGTCGTATATGAATTGCTTTGGCCTCAACATGATGTCGAACCAGATGGTATTTTGTATTGATATGCTTCATTTAATCATGGAACTTTGGGTTCTTGGCCAACTTTATTGCAAAAGTGTTGTCAATAAAAAGAGGAGTTGAATGTACTTGATTATCCTGCAAATCTTCGAGAATTTCCCTGAGCCACACAATCTCCTTCGTTGCTTCAAATTCTACCACATATTCTACCTCAGTTGTGGAATCTATTGGAAATAATTAGTTGCATGACCTCTATTAGACAACTCCTTATCTGAGACTCATAACATAACCTGAAGTAGAAACTCCAGTTTATTTGTCTCCATTGAAATATAAATCAAAGTATCCAATCAAGACGAGGTTACCCACTTGTGTATACTTGACTCCAAAGTCTTGAGTTCCCTTCAAGTAATTTAGAACTCTTTTAGTAGTATACCAATGACCCTCACAAGGCTTTTACATAAACCTAGAGAGGATTCAAACAACAAACAAAATGTATGGTCTGGTAATATTCAGGTAGTTTAGACTTCCCATGAGTTGTCTATACTTTGTTGCATCCTCAAATTCTTTTCCTTCAGTGGATGTGATATTTAATTTATGTTCCATTGGAGTGGTCAAAGGATTGCACTCAACCATGCCAAACTTGTTCAACATATCTCCAATGTAATTCTTCTGAGAGAGGAATACAAAACTTCAGATGTTGGGTTACTTAAATACCAAGATAGTAGTGAAAATATCCCAAATATGACATTTCAAAACATTTCCCCTGTTCTTTCTTTATGGATGAAAGGTAGCTCTAATTGTTCCCTGTGATAAAAATATCATCTACATACACCACAAGATATACAACTATTTTGCAAAGTTTCTTGACAAACAAATTTGCATCATCAAGATCATAATGTTTGAAATTGAGCTTTAGAAGATGCTCAATCAGCTTCTCATACCAGGCTCGTGGTGCTTACTTTAGGCCATACAAGGATTTTAAAAGCTTGCATACTATATGTTCCTAGCCCTTGACAAAAAATCCTTTTGGTTGGGACATAAAAACATTCTCTTTCATATTTCCAGTGAAGAAAGCAGTTTTTACATTCATTTGATGGACTTTCCAACTGTTCTGAGCTACCAAGGCAAAGATTGTCTAGATGGTAGCCCATTTTTTTGTCAGGGAAAAGTATCTTCATAATTGACCCCTTCCTTTTGTGAAAAACATTTTTCCACAAGCCTGCCTTTGTGCTTGTGAAGTGATCCATCTTCTTTATACTTGTTCTTGAAAACCCACTTGCAACCAATTGGTTTGGTTCCCAATGGAGGATCAACCAACTTCCAGGTCTCATTTGCTATCAAGGAAACATATTCTTTCTCAATTGGTTCTTTCCATTCATCATGGGAAGAATATTGTTTGAAGGAATTGGGTTCAAAATATGTAGATAAATTCAGTTCATAGTCATAAGAAACATCCATATTAACCGATGAATCAGGATTGTCTACATCACATCCATTATGTTTGGTTGAGATTCTTGTTCCTATCTTTCAAACCTTGTCATGATGAAATTTCAAGTGTCTTCTTTAGCCATTTTGGAGGACCTTTCTGAGATGGAATAGGCTTCTCAGTTGACTAAGTTAGGGTTGAATCAATATTTAGTCTCCCAGTTCTGCCAATCACATCAATCAAAGTATCATTAGTGGCTGAAGCTTCATGCGGGGGAGAGAGTGCTTCAAAATAAAATTCCACATATTGATCCAGTATAGGAATCCCCCCTTCAAGATGTGAAATCTCATTATCAAACTCTTGAAAATACTTTGCGTGTTTGAATCTATCCAAGTGATCAAGTTGTTTCTCAATAACATTATCAGTCTTGGAAGATTTAAGCAAGATCACATCTCTAGATATTATAAACTTCTTATTCACTTCATCATATAGACGATATGATTTGGAGGTGTTTTAATACCCCAATAAGATACATTTGCGACTCCTGGCACTGAGTTTGTTTCTTTTCTCCTTAGGTATCAATGCATAGCAGGTGGAACCAAAAACCTTGAGATACCTCACTGAAGAAATATGGCCATACCACATTTCATAGGGAGTCTTGTTTTTTTATAGCATTATATGGACACATATTCTTTATATGCACAACACATAGAACCACATCAGCGAAAAACATCAGCTTAACATTCTTGTAAAACATCATGGAATATACCATATTTAAGATTGTTCTGTTCATTATTTCAGCTACTCCATTATGTTGGGGATTATAAGCCATGATTATTTGATGTTTGATCCCATGGTGGTGAAGATAATTTTCAAATTCGTTTGATGTATATTATTTTCCATTATCAATACGAATAGATCCAATATGATATTGTGCATCATTTTCAACCCATGCATGAAAATTATTGAATGTTTCAAAAGCTTAAGAATTGTTCTTCAATAAATAAAACCAACACATTCTGGTGTAGTCATCAATAAATGTCATGATATATATATATTACTATTTGCAAAAGGAATAAGCATTGGGAAACATAAATAAAAATGAATGAGCTCAATTTTTGTATCCGATCTGGAATGAGAATCATGAAAAGGTTGTTTTTTGTGCTTTCCTATTATACAAGTATCACATTGCTTAAGTTTCCTAGATTAGTAGGTAAACCAGTAACACCATTTTTCTTCAGCAAACGAAGGTTGTCATAGTTCAAGTTTCAAAATATATCATGCCATAAATCACTTGATGGAAATGTACCTCCATCATAATGAGAAATGTATGAAAATTTGTGTGCATGAATAGAGATTCCTTGCAGCTTTAGAATTATTTCTTCTTCTATCCTAGTCATGATAAGTGAGTGATCTGATGCTTTCCTAACCTCAACAGTGCCATCAAATATGTGAATGGAGTGTCCTTGCTAGTGGATGTGGACCAAATAAAACAAGTTTATCCTCCGCTATGGGAGGTATAAAACATCATGTATAAGAAAGTATAGAAGCCTAGGCAGTTTGAGCCTGATGGTTCCAAGCCTTGATGGCTTGAGTTTTGACTTGTCTACAAAGTATACTACTCCATCAACATTACAAGTGAATTCTTCAAAGACATCCCTTCTGAAAGTAATGTGGAAAGTTTCTCCTGAATCAAGAAACCAAACATTATTCCATGAAGCAAGTGAATCATTGAATAAGTCTTCAATTACTCCAATGCTGCAATGTGCCACAACATAATGAGAGAATTTGAGTGCTTTTCCTTTCCCTTTGTTAGGTGTTTTACCTTTTCCTTCATTTCTTTCTTGCTCAATTCTTTCCCAAGGTAGCTTACAAGTGGAATCATCATGTCCATCTCTATTGCATCATATGCAATGAAGATCATACCTTTCTTTGAAATGTATTCCCCCCATTCTTGTAAAATTATTCCTTCCTCTTCCTCTGGAAAAATCTTGTGCATGATTCTTCTCTTTTTGTACAAGGCACACAATTTTTTCAGTAGACTAACGAGTTTTCTTTTTCCCAAAATCCCTCTATCTCTTAGCAAACTTCTTCTCAACAAAGTCAAAGGTAATATCCTTAAGGTTTCTAGTTGCTTGCAATGACTCAAGAAAATGTGAATAGGTGGGATATAATGCCTTAACATAGGCTATGAGAGGAATATCTATTTAAACACCAGTGGATTTTATGTCATGAATAATTGATCTTACTTCAGATGCTAAGGCAAGAGGGTCATCATTTTTTGACTCAATATTGAATAACTTAATCATCAATTGAACAACTTCAAGTTCAGAGTGTGAGTCATACAATTCCTTCAACTTCTTTAAGGCTTCAAAATCATTTGAAAATGGAGAAATGTGGCGATTGACCTCTTCATTTATGGGTGATGCAATCAAGGCATAGGCCTTGCTATTATTGTTTTCCCAAATGGAAAGCTCCTTGTCTGAAGTGGGCTTTTAAGGTGCATTATCTATTTATCCTTCGCAAACCCCCTTCCACATCTCATTAAAGATCAAGGTGTGTTTTATCTTATAAGACCAGTCATGATAGTTCTCTTTTCCAAAGAGAATTACTCCCATATTAGAAATGAGTCAATGCATCATATAATCTAATATATTCCCAAGATAGTTACAATAATTACAACAAAAACTTGATGTATTTGCAATAAACCTCACTCATTAAGTCTTCACAAATATCAATTAAAAATATAGGCTCTCAAATATACCTCCATATACTTTCATTACCACAAAATTTTTATTACCATATAAAAAGGGACTCAATTCCACATCCCATACTACAAGCACTTCGTAAACATTATGGGTCCTTATTATAAATATTTATGAATAAAGGGTCATCATAATTAACTCAACTTACTTCCCATAACACCATACACACTTCATATTAACATGTCAATTTATGCCATATATACTTTTTATGATCCAACGTTATAAAAACTTCAACGAAAGTATTCTAAAGGCATCAAACAATTCAACCACCATAATATATGTCATCATGTAAACAAACTCCCATATATAAAACAAAAACTCAACACAACATACTACCTTCAAAGAATTGTAAACAACACCCACGGTGTTTTAAAACACATTCAAGTCACAACACATATACCTAGACCTTTGCAGATAAACAGTTGAAACCATCGTGTCATGGTAATATTGAGGCAGTGCTAAAACTAACCACACCAACCACATTATCTCTCAGAAAATCCCACACTGTTTCATTCCTTTTAAACCAGAGGCATATTACAAGTGTGCATTCTCATATCACTGTATTCTAGGTTGTGGACCTATGTGTGGATGGGTTACAAATGCTAATGACTGCAAATTACTGCAAACCTTGGGAAGGGTATTGTGAGTCAAAAACATCTCCAACTTCAATGTAGAATGTTCAACTCTTATACTGCAGAAATTTGTCATGCCTCAACCCAGTCTCCACACCGTTCTTCACACACAACATTGCAGAAAACACATAACCGATGATCATATGCACCAAGGAGTGAGAATCACTCCAACGCTAAGGATGACAGGAATTTGTCAAACTATAAAAAAGGAAGGAGGGAGTTACTAGGGCAGAAAAGTTATTCTGGGATCTGGCTCTGATACCATGTCACGCCACGAGTAACTCCAAATTAATTTTCTTCCATTGCATTAAGATAGAACATAGATATATACATGTAGAGGGAGCCTATTGATTTTATCTCCCAATGTCGCTTCTCCTTCCAGTTCCATTTAATTAACTATTTACAATATTTACATAGGATTAATAATCCCAAATATTAGGTGTTCAACATATGTACTGGGGTCTTGCTGCAACTTTTGAATGAGTGTCCATGCCTCCTATTTATTCTTCAATTCATACCCTGCTTTGGTTATCCGATCAAGTTGGATTATATAAAGGGCACAAAGCAATGCTTCCACATCCTCATCTTTTTTTGTGAGTGTATCCATAACAACATTTTTCTTCCCTTTTTTGTAGATGATTTCAAAGTCATAACCCAACATCTTTGTGACCCATTTTTGTTCCCCTTCTGAAGATAATATTTGTTCCAAAAAGCATTCAAGAATATCATGATATGTTTTGACCTTGAAGTTTCATCCCATTAGGTAATGTTGCCATTGCTTTAGTGCATGTAGTATTGCCAACATTTCCTTCTCATAAATAGGTTTGTGTAAATACTCTCCTTTGATTGGATGACTTTCAAAAACAAAGGGTCTTTTGTCTTGCATTAAAAAGCACCAATTCGATTCCCTAAGGCACCACATTCCATAATAAAGGTTTTTGTGAAGTTTGGCGTAGCTAAGACTGGTGCTTGACACATTGCCTCTCTAGGATGTTCAATGGCCTTAGTTGCTTCTGGAATCTAAGAAAAATTGTCTTTCTTTAGTAATGTTGTTATAGGTGGTGCCATTCTCCCATAATTATTAAAAAAATTGCAATAATACCTTGTCAACCAAAGAAATTTTTGAAGATACTTTATGGTTGTTGGGATTTTCCATTGCTTAATAGCCTTAATTTTGTTAGGGTCTACATTAACACCCTCATGAGATACAATATAACCAAAATATTCCACCTCTTGTACTCCAAAGAAACATTTGGAGGTTTTTTCATATAATTATTTCTCCTCCAATAGTTTGAGCACCCTGTCAACATGTTGAACATGATCCTTCCAAAACATGATGTAGATTAGTATATCATCAAAAAATACTAACACAAATTTTCTAAGGAAGGGTTTGAAAACGGAATTCATCAAACCTTGAAATGTGGAAGGTGCATTAGTATGACCAAAAGGCATGACAAAAATTCATAATAACCCTCATGAGTTTTAAATGATGTCTTCAAAATGTCTTCAGTCTTCATTATAATTTGATGATATCCTAAACAAAGATCCAACTTGTTGAAGTAAATTGCTCCACGTAGTTCATCCAATAATTCATCAATGGCAAAAATGGGAAATTTATCTTTAATAGTGAGATTGTTGAGCGCCCTATAATTCAGACACATACACCATGATCCATCCTTCTTGTTCACCAATACTACGGGAGAAGAGAAACATCTTTGACTAGGTTGAATTATACCAACCTCTAATGTTTCTACAACCATACATTCAATTTCACTCTTTTGGGCATAGGGATATATGTAAGGATTGATGTTTGGAGTAACACTTCCGCGAATCAAATGAATAACATGATCATGATCAAGAATAGGTGGGAGGCCATTGGGAGTCTCAAATAACTAGGAGTGATTGTCCAACACTTTTTGGATATTTGGAGAAATAAATGATTTCGATGCTTGAAACTCTAGTGAGCATAATTGTGAAATTATGTCTTGTTGTTCTTTCTTTATAATATTTTTCACACCATTAGAGCTAATTATATTTCTTGGTTTCCATGTGATACCCCTTAATTCAACTTCCTTTCCTTCCCCAAAAAATTTCAAGAAAAGTTCTTGAAAATTAAAAGCTATTATCGCCAAATATTGTAACCATTGGACTCCTAGTACAAAATTAGCACCACCCATTGGAATGGAAATAATTGGACTATCTAATACATATTACCCCATGGTTATCTTGATATTATGACGCTTTAGAGAGCAATTTATTGTTCCTCCATTTACAACCATCACTTGACACTCTAGTGCTAGATATAGGAAGAAATTCAATTCCTTTGCTATCTTACAATGAATAAAATTATGGGTATTTCCCAAATCAATCAAAATTATTATCTTTTTATTCTTGATATATCCTTCTATCTTGAGAGTTTTAGGAGTGGTATTTCCTTCCAATGCATTACAAGATATGGTCAGATTCATTTCTTCTTTCTCTGGAGTTGGTTCTTGGCATATATCCTCCTCTTTTGATGTTTCTTTTTCCTTTTCTTCCCCCTCTTCACAATCTATGTAAAATAATTTCTTGTCAACACCCTTATGACCTTTAAATGTATTTCTATCACCATAGAAAATTTTAGGGGCGAATGTTCGCTTTGGTGAAATTAAGGGGTTTTAAATTTTTAGTGGGCTAATATTTTGTATCATAGTACATTTTTACAAATCACCTCAAATAGCCCACCTTATTTTAAGGGAGAGAGTAAAAAAGGTATATTTAGCCCTTGAAATTAGGAGTTACAACCTTCCATTAGCCCATTTTCAAGAATAGGTTTTATTTAAGTGAATCCATTCGCCCATTTTCAAGAATAGGTTTTATTTAAGTGAATCCTATGGGCCAAAGGCCCAAATAGCATATTTATAAAAGAGGTATGGTAAATTAATAAAAATATAAATAAATGAGAGGTATGGTAAATAAATAAAACATTTTTTATATTTACTCCATAAGTCACCTTATCTAAATGCAATTGTGTAAACAAATAAAAATATAAGTAAAGTGGAGGTATGGTAAATAAATAAAACGTCTTTTTATACTTACTCAAAAGGTATGGTAAATAAATAAAAATATAAATAAACTAGATGCATGGTAAATAAATAAAACCTATTTTTATATTTAGTCCATAACCCTCGTTCTATTTATGAAGGCTCAAGAAAGAGGTTTTATTTAAGTGAATCCTATGGGCCAAATACCATATTTGTAAAAGAGGTATGGTAAATTAATAAAAATATAAATAAATTATAGGTATGGTAAACAAATAAAACATTTTCTTATATTTAGTCCATAAATCACCTTATATTTACGAACACTCAAAAAATGCGTTCTATTTAGGTGAAACCTATGGGCAAAATACTATGGGACAAATACCATGGACTAGATTGTTATTAATACCATGCAAAAAAACATTAATAACCCTAATATTAGTATTAATAAAAATAAAAATGGAACATGGTATTGACCCATGGTATTCACCTGGAATGTAGCCTATTTAAATGGGGGAATTAAACCAGCATAGATCCATCTTTACTCTGGATCTACTAACCCCGAGAGGTATCAAATATCGTGATATGCAAACTAGCATAGAGTGAAAAAATATTTGATCCGATCAAGAGTAAAAATGGATGTTGTAATTTAATGTAAGTTAAACATTTTAGCTTGGTTAAAATAAAAAATAAAATAAAAATCAACTATTAATTTTATTAATTTTTATAAATTACTAATAGTAATTTTTAAGCTCCAAGTTTATGATAACCCATGGTATTGACCCATGGTAATAACATGGTATTCATGTGAGCATAGACTATTTAAAGGGGAAATTCTATCATCTTAGATCCATCTTAATTCTGAGTCTACCAAGTGCTCGAGGGATAAATAGATTTCATCCCCCTAAATGTGGTAGATGTGGAGTTAAGATGGATATAGGTTGGTTTTTATGATAATGAAGATATTAAATAGACTTAGGAAATTATATTATAAAAACATCTTAAGGTGAATAGTTAAAGCATAGACATTGGACAAGTATATTTGTATACTTCTCTTTAAACTGAAACAAATCCAGGGCTAAAAGGAATGGATTGATTGCACTAGTCATCCTTCTATAACTTTCCAACATACGCTGGAGTAAACAGATTGTAATTTGGGTAATTTTTCTAATTGCAAACAGGAACATACTTGTGTATTGGCAGGGTGGTTACGAGGTCCCTAGAAGTGATGAATTTGAATTTTTCTTGGTTTCATATATAGTATTAGGTTTTTTCTCATGCTTTCTGTGAATGGCACGGGTGAATTTTATCCTACACCCACTAGGTTATCGATATGTAATTTTGGTAATTTTGATTTCAAAAGATATTTTACATAAATGCAATGATTTCATTTGTGTATTCAATAAACACAAGATTTTATAATTGAGTAAAATATTCGCCATGCTTGGTGAGAGATTCACCAAAAAAATTATATATACATATCATATTATTGATAAAATCGCCTTCCATTTTTCCTATATACCATGGAGATTCGCCCATTTATTATACATGTAAATTTAGGGGGGGTTCTTAAAATTTTCCCTAGCTATCACAACTATAACAAAGCCCTTTTTCTCCTTTTTCCTCTAATTGTTTTGGTGTCAACCTTGTAGGTTGTAGAAGGCTAGGAGAAGCAACACTTCCATCTTTATAGTTGTGAGTGGTAGACTTCCTTGTTGCCATAATTTTTCTTTCAACTTTTCTTGCCACCCTGAATGCATTCTCCAAAGAATCAGGTTCCCAAAGTTGAACCTAGTGTTGGACATTATCCTTTTAAAGTCCCTATGAAGACACCAATCCTATTCTACTTTGGAATATAATTTACCCTAATATTCAATTTTTGGAAGTCCTCAATGTGCTTCGCCATTGAACCCTTTTGTTTCAGATTTATCAATTAGCTAAAAAAGGATTTTCTCTTCGTATCCTCATAATGTTCTATCATTTCCTCCATTAAAATTGACCATGTGACAAGTGTTTTATGAGAACAAAGCCATTGATACCATACAAAATAATTGGGTTCAAAATATAAAGATGTAATGCATACCTTTTGCATGCGTTGCACATCATGGAAATCAAAATGTTTCTCCATCTATAGTACCCATGTTACTAGATCCTTTCCATCAAATTTCTTCATATCGGTCTTTGGAATGTGGTGGGTCTTAAAACCATCATTGGAGTCTCTACAATCATAATTCATATTCCTTTTTTCCTCATCATGGTTTCATGGATTGTGTTTTCACCACTGGGAATCCTTTCTTGCAGTAACTTTGTCAACCCTTCCATCTTGACATTCATCATTACTTCCACGTCTACTTTTAAACCATCCTTCAAACCTTCCATGTCCCTTTTTATTTTTACTTCTAAACAATCCATCTTAACATTCATCATTTCTTTCAATTCATTTTTGGTTACTCTTTACGAGAGTGAAATATATTGCACTTGGTCTTGTAATTTTGATATATCATGTTGCATTGCTTCCTTTTATTCATGCGTCATAGTGGATGTTTCTATTTTTTTATTAGGTGTGTCCATTTTTTTCTTTAAGGAATTTTGGAATAAAGAAATTATATATATGCTTCACTATTCCCGTTAATTCACTTCAAACTCATTTTTCAACCAAAAGTTATGCAAAATTTAAAAACAATACACACATTTTTCTTTCTTTTTAAGAGCTCAATATTGAAACAATTTTATCTTTGTAATTTTGGCTCTTCAAGATATGAAATGCTGTCTTGTAGTATCCCTCTGAGTCTTCTTTCCAACTCCTCAAGTCATATCAAAATTGGATTCTTAAAGATAAGGTTACGCCAAATCTCCCATGATGACCTAATTATGGACTGATTCAATAGATCGAAGTTGTACAGAATTCCATGTGTCACTGTTTTAGCTTTCAACCCTGGAATTTATACATCAGAAACTAAAGTCTGTGAAATTTCTGTAACTTTTTATGAAATTCAAATCGATACTTGAAGATAATCAAGGATAATTTTAGGGGCGAATGTTCACCCTTTGGCGAAATTAAGGGGTTTTAAATTTTTAGTGGGCGAATATTTTGTATCATAGTACATTTTTACAAATCACCTCAAATAGCCCACCTTATTTTAAGGGAGAGGGTAAGAAAGGTAAATTTAGCCCTTGAAATTAGGAGTTACAACCTTCCATTCGCCCATTTTCAAGAATAGGTTTTATTTAAGTGAATCCTATGGGCCAAATACCATATTTATAAAATAGGTATGGTAAATTAATAAAAATATAAATAAATGAGAGGTATGGTAAATAAATAAAACATTTTTTATATTTACTCCATAAGTCACCTGCTGTAAACAAATAAAAATATAAGTAAAGTGGAGGTATGGTAAATAAATAAAACGTATTTTTATACTTACTCAAAAGGTATGGTCAATAAATAAAAATATAAATAAACTAGACATATGGTAAATAAATAAAATCTATTTTTATATTTAGTCCATAACCCTCGTTCTATTTATGAAGGTTCAAGAAAGAGGTTTTATTTAAGTGAATCCTATGGGCCAAATACCATATTTGTGACAGAGGTATGGTAAATTAATAAAAATATAAATAAACGAGAGGTATGGTAAACAAATAAAACATTTTTTTATATTTACTCCATAAGTCACCTTATATTTACCAACACTCAAAAAATGGGTTATATTTAGGTGAAACCTATGGGAAAAATACTATGGGACAAATACCATGGACTAGATTGTTATTAATACCATGCAAAAAACCATTATTAACCCTAATATTAGAATTAATAAAAATAAGAATGGCACATGGTATTGACCCATGGTATTTACCAAAATGGCACATGGTATTGACCCATGGTATTCACCTGGAATGTAGCCTATTTAAATGGGGGAATTAAACTAGCATAGATCCATATTTACTCTGGATCTACTAACCCCCGAGAGGTATCAAATATCATGATATGAAAACTAGCATAGAGTGAAAAAGAATTTGATCCTCTTGGGGCTTCGTCAAGAGTAAAAATGGATGTTGTAATTTAATGTAGGTTAAACATTTTAGCTTGGTTAAAATAAAAAATAAAATAAAAATCAACTATTAATTTTATTAATTTTTATAAATTACTAATAGTAATTTTTAAGCTCCAGGTTTATGATAACCCATGGTATTGACCCATCGTAATACCATGGTATTCATGTGAGCATAGACTATTTGAAGGGGAAATTCTATCGTCTTAGATCCATACAAAGTTTTATTATTTAGTGAAAGACTTGCCAAGATCTTACAAGATTGTATAATTGAGTAAAATATTCGCCATGCCTAGTGAGAGATTCGCCAAAAAATTATATATGCATATTATATTATTGATAAAATCGCCTTCCATTTTTCCTATATACCATGGAGATTCGCCCATTTATTATATTTATAAATTTAGGGGGGGTTCTTAAAATTTTCCCTGAAGATAATGTTATGAGGATTTTCCTTCGGTCACTTGTTTAAGATTGAATTCTGGAGCATGCCAAAACCCTACCTTCTTCGGCCCATATCTCAGAACATATAGAAAACCAAGATATTAAATTACTATAAGAAGTTCACTAGCATTTCATCTCCACGTGATTGAAATTTTAGCTTTGGAAGCTTCATAGAAACAAAGTTATAGTTAAAATTCCAAGATGACCTGCTTGAAGCAGCGAAATCATATAATCCAAAGCTCTAATACCAAATGTTATGTAACCAAATCACAAGGAAGATAAATCAATGACTTCAAAATTATCCTTTTTGAGGGGGAAGCCTCCTTTACATCACATAAATGAGCAATTATTGAATGATACAAATTATAAGACCTCATTGGTATATATAGGAGTCTAAGGGGTCACAATGTAATTAGAACCTACATAACAATAATAATGTAAGGGAACAAAAATAACAATAGTTGGCTTCTATGGGGCACAACAATAACAACAAGGGAACCACAATAACAATAAGGGGTTACACTAAAAATAACCATAAGGGGGATACACTAGTATTATAGGGACATAGCATAAATATTGTGGATCTATACCATAGGTTCTCATAAATATGGAGTTAGAAAACCACTCATAATTTGACCAAGTTAAATTTACACAAACCACCCTAAAGTCAAATTTACCCAAACCACCCTAACACAAATTCATTTTTTTTTCAAAATTTTAAACAATTTTCCCTTAATATATGTAACTCAAAGACGTTGCAGTATTAACTATGTATTTTTCAATGAGGGGAAACCGGTCCTTTACATTCAAGAATTTTCCTTCAATATGCCTAACACAAGGAGAGATTGAGTAGTGACATTGTGTGTGTTATGTGTGGCACTGAGGAAACCTGTTTGCAACTATTAAGACATAGGCGAAGGTTAGCATTATGTTTGAAAGAAATTAGATGAAAACTAGCATATAAATTCAAAAGTGTCAAATTCAAATGCCATTGGCTAGAAGATTCTTTCACGAATCAAGTATGTTAAACTCTGGCACTTAAGGAAAAAATTTGGCCTAAGTTCGCTAGGCTACAAAATGGTGTAGTCCAGAAATTTTTAGAAGGGGAGAGAAAACTCAATTTTTTTAGGCTCTCAACAGCTCGATTGAGTGCTTAAAATTCTTGATCAAGTGTTTAAGGTAAAAATACAAATATCTTGATTGAGGGTTTAAGAAACCCTCAATCAAGCCCTTAACTTGGTTAAACAATGGCTTGATCGTGCTCTAAAGCTTGATCAAGCCACCCCTTTTATTTTTGTTCCCATGATGTATTGGTAGGAAATTTCGAAAAAATGGCTCAATAAAGCCCCTAACCTCGGGTTACACAAGAGCTCAATCAAAAATTTATTGGCATGCTCGATTGAGAAATCTTTAAGCCCTCAAATAACTCAATCGAGGGCTCAAAAAGGCTTGACCGGGTTGCATTTTTTCATCTACAACGAGCCCTCTCTTGCCAAAAAAAGTAACCTAGCTCCAGGCATAGACCCAAGCCATAAATTTTACTTTATAAATTTTTGTTCTCATAAGCACAACTCATATTCGGTGCCCCTTTTTTAAAAATAATTTTGAATATAATCTTTTAAAAATTATATTAGAAAAGGAACTTTTATAATATCATGGGGAAACAAGCTTGGATCTTTGACTTTCATGTGAAGGAAACAAATGATGAACGAAATTAAACCTCAAGCATGCCTCAAGCCTTTTAATTTTAGTGTGTTGTGTGTGGTTTCTTGGATAACACTTCGTGTTGACTTTCATGTGGCACTTGTAGTGTTGGCTTTTGGTTTCTTGGATAATTTTGCGTGGCGACTTTCATGTGGTGTTTGCTGTGTTGACTTATTGTCACACCTTTCAACACAAAGGCATGCGATTTCACCGAGAAAATTTTAGTTTAGAAATTTTTCATCTCTCATCGCATCTTATCTCTATATAGGGGTGTGATTCATCTCATTGTCTTCTTCTTTGAGATTGTGATGGTATCCTATGCAATTTTTTTTAAAAAATTATAGTTGACTTCTTCTTGTAGTGTGACTGCTCTTTCTACTGGGCTACCACTTCGCTCTTGTCCTCAAGCTCCTCTCGACCTCTGCTATTTCTCTTGGGCACAGAAAAATTTCAAATGCTGCTCCCCTTAGATTCTTATGCAACGTCGTGCCTTGATACCATGTTAAATATTGCAGAGGAGGAAAGAAGAGAAGAGAATGCTGTCAAAATAGGAATTGGAGTAGACTCCCTATTATCATTATTCAGTCAATAAGGTTAGATAGGAGACATCAACATTAAATCACTGAAGTCAAAATCAACTGAAACTCAACTAACCAAAACTAAACTAGAACTAATTATGACACATGGATTGATAGTTATGGCACCCAGTACATAGGAAGATGTTGTTGGAATTATTTTCTCCAACACTCCCTATTTAACATAAAATAAATTTTCATCTTTCAGTGGCATTATAGCCTTGAGAATTTTATGGATTTTCATCTAGGTATTTTCATAATTTGGGTGGTCTCTTTACATGGGGTTGGAAGGCCTTCAATTGTACAAACTCATGAATTGTTCTATGACAATTACCCCGTCTACATCAATAGGTTATTGATGGATTTGGGAATAATTTCCTACAAATTTTGTGGACGTTCATATTGCTAACACGTATGGTATTTTACTAGAATTTGTAGTCCAAGTTTGGGTAGGCCTTGACTTGATCATGTCAAAAGCCTATATTTATTCAAATGACCAATGGTTTATTGATGCTAAGTTTTATTTCTCATTTTTCATGGACAATAAGTCATCGCCCCTTTCAACCTTTAGTCTCATGAATTTTCCTTCTCCATTGAATCTATGGATCTACATGCCAATAGGGGAACAAATTGATGGATACAATTGCAGATATCATTAATTTTGATTATTTTCAAACTCAATGGTTTGTACTATAGTGTCCCTTGATCAACTGGGTAATAATCGTCGATTACACATGACAGCTAAATTTAAGTAATATCCATGTTTAAATACGAGATAATCGAATGACTAAAGGTATTTCAGTGATTTAATAAGGGATTTTGTATTTTGTTTTCTAGGGGAAGTTACAAAACCAAAGTGAAGACTTTCTTGGGGTGTACTATAGTGGTTCATTCTATAAGAGAGCACACATCCATCAAATTAATTGCCATATATTTTCTATAAGAAAGCACATAACCATTGAATTGATTAGCACATATTGTCCCTGATTGCTTTTAGAGATTTCATGAGTGCTTACCAACCTCATGTAATATACCAAAGAAAAATAATTATGATGCAACACCATAATATTAAAAAATTCTTTGACCATTTTCTTCAAATTCTCTGTGTACAAATAATTCTCATTGAATATTTTAACAAATAGATAATGACCAATGCTTTCTTTAAACATTTTGTTGACAAAGTAGAAGAAACATCCAACATGAGTATAAATGGGCAAAACCATGAATGTCATAAATTTCAACCTGAAGGATTTACAAGGAAACCCAATTGAAAGCCCTAATACTTAGTTCCAATAACTATTGAAATAAATTGGATCTAAATAGATAAAATTTTCTTCCGGAATTGACTTTTATGAACATATATCAATCACAGGACCTGAAGATTTGCTCATAAATTACCTGCAATGAAGTACAAATGAGAATTCGAGTGATTTCTCCACAAGCCAATAGGGTGACACTCGAATTCCATCAAAATCAACTGAGTACTATCTATGGTGGCAATGGATGTCCACCAAAACTAGTTTAAGAGCTTCACCTTAAACCCTCGAGGGAAACTTGCTTGACCTCTCGAACAATCAACAATAAATAATCATAAAACAAAATGAATAAGAGTTGGTATTTTCTCCCTTTTTATAACATTTGCTAGAACTTCTCCAATCTTCTATAAATATATATTTTTAATTATTTGATTGACAAGGTCATTTTTTCTCTCTAAATGACTTTTTACCCCTTTTTATCCAATAATATTTTTCCCATTTTATTCAATAATTTTTATCTATTTCTATTTAATAATAATAATACCAAAATAAAGTTTTGAAAAACTTCTTTGTCCCCTTCATAATTTTCCCCTATTACTAGCTTAAAGGAGACAATTAGGCAACATGAACAATATCTCCATGTTTAAATAATTGGGGATATTACATTCCTCCTTCCCCAAAATTGTTTTTCCTCAAGCAATGTCATTACACATTTCCACCTCATAAACTAATACCATGGTCCCAAATGTGCCATTGAATCACCGTCGACCATTTTTTTCTCCTAACATGAATCAATCCTGTGATATTAAGTTTCCAACGCGTCCTAATCAATGTGAAGCATCCCTAGCTCCACTCCCTATCCAACCTGGCATAGACACCAAAAACCCTCTACATAATACCAATGAGTAGAGCATCTTGAAAATATAAAATCCCGATAAACTCCTCAAGAAGCTACACTATTTGGAAACTAATCCCATGTACTCTAAAAGTGGAATTGTGAAGATACAATCCAATCCATGTGGAGAAGAATCCTCATTCATATGAACTAGTCATGATCACCTCTTGTTGATCACAATTCCATTCTAATGAGGTGCCCCATATCATCAGTGAAACACTAAGGGGTGAAACGTTCTCCATAAATCCCAATGGAACATCTAAGTGATCCCTCCTTATAAAAACCATCTCATCCCTAATGGTAGTTGAACTACCAAGCCCTTTAATGTTAGGGTCCCATGCGAATCTAAAAAATAAAAAACCATGCTAACATGATGTCACTCTGGTCATAACTGATTACCCATCATGCTCACAATGAATCCTTGTCACTTGGAGCCACATGCCAAAATATTTATAAGGTTTTAACTCATACCCATGAAGCACATCCTACCAAGCCATCTCAACAAGGTTAGAGTCTATCGACCTAGAATTGATCTTGAGAAAAAAACAGGGGAAGCCTGCCTTCCCATATGGTGAAGGTCTCAATGATAAGCGATATGTCAACCCCAAAATCAACTAGATCACTCATAGTCATAAACCCGTTCATCAAAAGGTGAAGTGATCCATAGCCAAAAAGGAAGCTCACAACTCCCAATCCTTACTGATTGTTGTGGTCAAATACTCAAAACTGCTAGAACCCATATATGGTTCATCTTTGATCCTTGTATGCAACCAATATACTAACACCATGTATTGATACGTAGCGTAGTGCATACTAAACCACCCTGCTCTTATCAGATTGAACAGATGAATCTGCTATAATGTCTCTTGATGATGCACCCCAATACTACCTCGAGTCTAAACACCTTCATGTAAGAAAGGTATACCATACACTTTAGCTCATGTTCATATAATTCCTCTAAATGTCCCATTGAAAGTTAAGTTTCATTAAAATGAATACAAGAGTAGATAAAGAGACATGGTTTGAAATGAATAAGACGAATTTAAAAAAACTCCAGATAGGGTATGGAAAATAAAGGGCATATATATAATATATATATATATTATATATATATATATTATATATATATATAGATAGATAGATATGAGAAAAAATACAAATTTCATATTACCATTTATCTTTTAAAATCTAGATTCTATATTTAAAAATACATAATCATCATCATGAATTCAACATAAATAAATCATCATTATCATCAATTTAGCATAAACATTGTCATCATCATCAATAATTATTAAAACATTCAACATATCATCAAGATTTTGTTTCAAATTTCAATCATCGACATCATAACCAAAAGTAATAATGCATACTATATAGTACAACTTACAAATTGAACTATGACTCACAATCTACTATCATATGGCATATTGTGATATTCAACGTTCATTGTTGAAAAATTCAAAACATCATCATATATTACATTCACATATCAATCAATATGTCTTCATCCATGTAATTAAGGTCCACATCAACATTTGGATCCTCTTAAAGAGCGGGAACAATGTTTCCATGTCCAAATGAAGATGCAATTATTGGTGCCTCCTCATCAAACAAAGTCATATTAGACATGACATTGAATGTCATATCCAATTCAAGAAACTCTGGTTCCACATCCCATATTTTGGTGGGATGAAATTTGTATTCGTCACTCCATTTTGATGGAAGGCAAAGGATTGAATGAGCATACACTAGTTCCTTGGCCTTCATGGAGCCCAATCAGTTTCGCTTCATCGAATGGGTAAAGCCATATGTACTCCAGTTGCTCTTTATTGAAGGGGAACTAGCAACATGTGACAAGATCTCGATGGCCAATTGGATATGTGAAAGTTCCACATTAGAGGAAATTTCAACATAAAAGTGGCCTCCTAAAGAAAATTACTAAAATACTAGTTAAAATAATACAATAAGAGTTATGAATTTTGGAGGGAAAAGAAGAAAATTAGTTTTTAATTGTATTTTTGGCTTATCTCTTATAGGTTTACACAAACTTCAGTGTATACACTCATTGGATGAAGAATTAATTTCCACATCCAAACAAAGTACCATTATGCATTACTTTTGAGAAGTCCTACATTGATAAAAATTGAAGAT